>OY986438.1:69366278-69943778 GCA_963920525.1 Dichetophora obliterata | reverse complement strand
TAATATAATATATAATATAATATATAATATAATATATAATATAATATATAATATAATATATAATATAATATATAATATAATATATAATATAATATATAATATAATATAATATAATATATAATATAATATATAATATAATATATAATATAATATATAATATAATATATAATATAATATATAATATAATATATAATATAATATATAATATAATATATAATATAATATATAATATAATATATAATATAATATATAATATAATATATAATATAATATATAATATAATATATAATATAATATATAATATAATATATATATAATATATAATATAATATATAATATAATATATAATATAATATATAATATAATATATAATATAATATATAATATAATATATAATATAATATATAATATAATATATAATATAATATATAATATAATATATAATATAATATATAATATAATATATAATATAATATATAATATAATATATAATATAATAATATAATATATAATATAATATATAATATAATATATAATATAATATATAATATAATATATAATATAATATATAATATAATATATAATATAATATATAATATAATATATAATATAATATATAATATAATATATAATATAATATATAATATAATATAATATATAATATAATATATAATATAATATATAATATAATATATAATATAATATATAATATAATATATAATATAATATATAATATAATATATAATATAATATATAATATAATATATAATATAATATATAATATAATATATAATATAATATATAATATAATATATAATATAATATATAATATAATATATAATATAATATATAATATAATATATAATATAATATATAATATAATATATAATATAATATATAATATAATATATAATATAATATATAATATAATATATAATATAATATATAATATAATATATAATATAATATATAATATAATATATAATATAATATATAATATAATATATAATATAATATATAATATAATATATAATATAATATATAATATAATATATAATATAATATATAATATAATATATAATATAATATATAATATAATATATAATATAATATATAATATAATATATAATATAATATATAATATAATATATAATATAATATATAATATAATATATAATATAATATATAATATAATATATAATATAATATATAATATAATATATAATATAATATATAATATAATATATAATATAATATATAATATAATATATAATATAATATATAATATAATATATAATATAATATATAATATAATATATAATATAATATATAATATAATATATAATATAATATATAATATAATATATAATATAATATATAATATAATATATAATATAATATATAATATAATATATAATATAATATATAATATAATATATAATATAATATATAATATAATATATAATATAATATATAATATAATATATAATATAATATATAATATAATATATAATATAATATATAATATAATATATAATATAATATATAATATAATATATAATATAATATATAATATAATATATAATATAATATATAATATAATATATAATATAATATATAATATAATATATAATATAATATATAATATAATATATAATATAATATATAATATAATATATAATATAATATATAATATAATATATAATATAATATATAATATAATATATAATATAATATATAATATAATATATAATATAATATATAATATAATATATAATATAATATATAATATAATATATAATATAATATAATATAATATAATATAATATAATATATAATATAATATATAATATAATATATAATATAATATATAATATAATATATAATATAATATATAATATAATATATATATAATATATAATATAATATATAATATAATATATAATATAATATATAATATAATATATAATATATAATATAATATAATATAATATATAATATAATATATAATATATATATAATATAATATATAATATAATATATAATATAATATATAATATAATATATAATATAATATATAATATAATATATAATATAATATATAATATAATATATAATATAATATATAATATAATATATTAATAATATAATATATAATATAATATATAATATAATATATAATATAATATATAATATAATATATAATATAATATATAATATAATATATAATATAATATATAATATAATATATAATATAATATATAATATAATATATAATATAATATATAATATAATATATAATATAATATATAATATAATATATAATATAATATAATATATAATATAATATATAATATAATATATAATATAATATATAATATAATATATAATATAATATATAATATAATATAATATATAATATAATATATAATATAATATATAATATAATATATAATATAATATATAATATAAAATATAATATAATATATAATATAATATATAATATAATATATAATATAATATATAATATAATATATAATATAATATATAATATAATATATAATATAATATATAATATATAATATAATATATAATATAATATATAATATAATATATAATATAATATATAATATAATATATAATATATAATATAATATATAATATAATATAATATATAATATAATATATAATATAATATATAATATAATATATAATATAATATAATATATAATATAATATATAATATAATATAATATATAATATAATATATAATATAATATATAATATAATATATAATATAATATATAATATAATATATAATATAATATATAATATAATATATAATATAATATATAATATAATATATAATATAATATATAATATAATATAATATATAATATAATATATAATATAATATATAATATAATATAATATAATATAATATAATATATAATATAATATATAATATAATATATAATATAATATATAATATATAATATAATATAATATAATATATAATATAATATATAATATAATATAATATAATATAATATATAATATAATATAATATATAATATAATATAATATAATATAATATAATATAATATAATATAATAAATAATGTAATAATGTAATAAAAAATTGTTCAAATAAAAATATTTTAAAATAAGAAATCATAAAATAAAATAAAAATTATTTGAATAAAATATATAGAAAGTATTTCATTGCGCACATTCGCACCAAAACTGGCGATCCTGCAAACCGAACTTCAAAATTGGCGCTTAACAACGGGGAGCAGTAAAATGTGTACATCAATTTAAAACGGGCGATCCTGAAACGAACCACATCAAGACCTTTCAACAAAAATTCATTACGACACAAACGCTTCGTTTGGGTCAGCAACAAAGTGACACCAATTCTGCTACGGAGTCCCAAGCAAACTCTAATGAAGTTCCTCCTCAGTCGTCACTACCGCCGGTGCTAAAACAGCTACAACCACAGCGCTCCAACAACTAACAACAAAAACAGCAGCAGACAAGGTCACTGCTAGAAAATAACGAGAGCAACAACAACAATAACAGCAGCTATAACAACAACAACAACGAAAAGAGCAACAACAACAACGTTTATAACAACAACAACAACAAAGAGAGCAACAACAACAATAACAGCAGCTATAACAACAACAACAACGAAAAGATCAACAACAACGTTTATAACAACAACAACAACAAAGAGAGCAACAACAACAATAACAGTAGCTATAACAACAACAAAAACGTCGCCAGCAACAACAACAACGTCGGCAGCAACAACAATTTTTTTTTATGAAGCTTTATATTTTGTAAAAATCTATGTTTATATTTTTTTTTTGACATTTATAAAAATTTTTTTCAGGTTGCGTATCATTTCAGATTACCACGAGGCACACAACGTAGCTTCTAAAACGGATTTTAGACGATAGGGTCGTAAGAAACCTATCGACTCACTTTCGTAGGCACTACACTACACTAGGGACATAGGTACACTAAAAAAAGGGAAGAGTTAGAATTTTCAAACTAAAAAAAAAAAAAAATTTATATTTTTTTTCAGTAGAAGAAAATCTAGAGGGAAGAATGCTACGAACACCCCCACACACACCCCTTACTCCACACCCACCCATTACTCCACACACCGGAGAGGGAGATAACACACCATTTATAGACTTTGAGACTAACCCTCTCACACCGCCAACACAAATACACACGGTTGCGGTAAAATTACCTGCATTCTGGACGAGTTGTCCAGACGCTTGGTTCGCACATGCGGAAATACAATTCCAAGCGAAAGGAATCACAGTTGACAAGACTAAATACGAATACCTGGTTACATCGTTACCACAAGAAGTCATAGTCACTGTGCTAGACTTTATCCAAAAACCGCCAACACAAAACACATACGAAGGGCTTAAAAAGACATTGCTCGATAGATTTTCACTGAGCGAAAACAAGCTATTAGATAAAATCCTTTCGGATTCTGAGATGGGTGACCAAAGGCCATCTCAGTTCTATCGGTCACTTCTTCTACTAGCTGGATCAACAGTTAGCGGCGATTTAATTTACAAATTATGGTTACGCAGGTTGCCAAAAAGTTTAAATATCGCCTTGACCGGGTCCGGACACAGAGAACTAGAGGTACTCTTAAAACTAGCAGACGATTTATGGGAAATCATGACTGGTAGTGAAATTTCTACCATGTCTAAAAAACCAGCTTCCGGCTCAGAAGAAGTAATGGCGATCACCCAACGTTTCGCGGAGACAACGTCCAAAATTTTAGAAAACTTTAATAAGTTGGCACTAGAGGTACAAGAACTGAGAAGTGAACGTTCTCGATCACAAAGCTCAAACTTCCAAAGGTACTCCAGACATCGTTCATCTAGAAGAGAAGTGTCACAACAAAGACCGTCCAACTGGGTTTGTAGGTACCACTACAAATTTGGCAGAGCTTCCAGACGATGCGAACAACCATGCGCGTATGTTCAAACGGCATCCACACCAAAGCACAATACACCAAACACATTAAACTAAGAAACACCATCATTGCAACGGCTAATGATGGGAGTTCTATAACACTAACACGCCGTTTATTCATATTTGACAAGGACAATAACTTAAATTTCTTAATCGACAGTGGCGCTGAAGTTTCCGTATTGCCATCCTCCAAATTCAAAATTTATAAAAAATCTTATTTGACACTCCAAGCTGCTAATGGCACAGCAATATCGACTTACGGAAAAAAATTGTTGAACCTAAATTTAAAACTCAGACGAGAATTCCCTTTCACTTTCATATTAGCAGATATTACAAGACCTATCATTGGCGCAGACTTTCTTACCAAATATGGACTCCTAATAGATCTAAAACACAGAAAACTCATTGACCCCCTTACAAAATTATCCGTCAACGCAATTTCGAGATATTCCGAAACACAATTACCAAAACTATTTACACTCGACGATAAATACACACAGTTACTCAAACAATTCCCTTCACTCTTCACAGAACCAGATTACACTGCACCAATCAAACACAAAATAGTACAATACATAGTTACAGAAGGACAATTACTATTCACACGACCACGACGTTTAGACCTATCAAAATTAAAAATCGCAAAACAAGAATTCGACTTTCTAGTCAAGTCAGGAATTTGTAGACCATCCGACTCGAAAACCTCTTCTCCACTACACCTTGTAGCCAAACGCGAACCAAATGACTGGAGACCATGTGGCGACTACAGACGACTGAACGCTATTACTGTACCGGACCGTTACCCTTTACCACATATACACGACTTTTACATCAACTTACACAACACAAACTTTTATTCAAAAATTGACCTGGTCAGAGCCTATCACCAGATACCGATGGCTCCTAGCGACATCCACAAAACAGCCATAAAAACAGCTTTCGGAATGTTCGAATTTCTCCGAATGCCTTTCGGCTTGAGAAATTCAGCACAGACATTCCAAAGATTTATACACGAAGTCTTACAGGGACTAGATTTCATTTTTGTTTATTTAGACGACATACTCATAGCTAGCGAGACCGAGACAACAGAACACATAAAACACTTAACACAAGTTTTCCAAAGACTTTCAGAATACGGCTTAAACATTAAACCTAACAAATGTACTTTCGGAGCATCAGACATAAACTTCCTTAGTTATAATATTTCTAAACAAGGTATCCGACCTTCAGAAGAACGTACACAGTGCATACGAGACTACCCACAACCCACCACAGTCAAACAAATGCAAAAATTCATAGGCATGACAAATTACTACCACCGTTGTATCCCAAAACTCGCACACATGCTAGGCCCAATTTATGACATGGTCACCGTAGCATCAAAAACAAAAAACAAACAGTTACACTGGACAGAGAACACAGTACAGGCATTTACAACAATCAAAGATAGTTTTGCAAAGGAAACACTACTCAATCACATTAGTAGTAATGCAAAATTATCGATTGCCGTAGACGCATCAAACACAGCCATTGGCGGCATTTTACAACAACAGAATAACGGTATACTAGAACCATTAGCCTTTTTCTCAAAAAAGTTATCAAAGTCAGAAACGAAGTACAGTACATTCGACAGAGAATTACTAGCCATATACTTAAACATCAAACACTTTAGACACTACCTAGAAGGAAACAATTTTACGGTTTATACAGATCACAAACCACTGATTAACGCTATACATTCACAAACAGAACGCAGTCCCAGACAAACAAGACACTTGGAATACATTGCACAATTCACACATGACATTAAACACATTAAAGGTTCAGAAAACACTGTAGCAGATGCACTTTCACGAGCTGAAATAGAAGCTTTTGCCTGCACAGACATCAACCTGAGAACACTACATAAAGAACAGAACACAGACACAGAATTGCAAGATATACTAAATAGCCACAGATACAAGCTCGAACAGATACTCATACCGGTACTCAACATTAAAATTTGGTGCGAACAGAAAAATTCTTTAACACGACCTTACATACCACAGACTTTACGAAAACAAGTATTCGAACAACTACACAACATAGCACATCCTGGTACACGAGCTTCACGGCGATTACTTACACAAAGATATTTCTGGCCGAATATGAATACACACGTTAACAAATGGGCACAAGAATGCGTTAGATGTCAACGCTCAAAAATACATAAGCGCACGAAGACAACACCACACAAAATCAGCATACCACACGGCCGTTTCGAACATATCCACGTTGATATAGTCGGTCCTTTGCCAATTTCAAAAGGGTATAGATACCTACTTACCGTAGTCGACAGGAACACTCGTTGGCCAGAAGCATATCCGCTGAAAGACAAACACCGACACGATAGTCGACACTCTTCAAAGAGAGTATATTTCACGTTTTGGAGTTCCATTGAAGGTTACCTCTGATCGAGGAGCACAATTCACTTCCGCGACCTTTAACACATTTCTTAAAAATCTCGGTTGCCAACATATAACTACTTCGGCTTACCACCCACAAGCCAACGGCATGGTAGAGCGTTTTCACCGCCAGTTAAAGGTTTCCCTTATCGCAACAAACAACCAGACAAATTGGTTCACAGAGTTGCCACTAGTTCTTCTGGGCCTTAGATCCTCAGTCAAAGAAGACATCAAAGCGTCGCCAGCTGAGATGGTCTTGGCCAGCCGCTCAGATTACCGAAACAAATAGTAATTCGCAACAATGAGACTTGAAACCCTTCAGAGATGCTTCCAAAAATCAAACAAGTAGTCGAAAACAAACAATCACACATTTCACACCATAACACAAAATTCCAACAACACGTTCCTAAGGAACTCAACACTTGTAAATTTGTCTTCGTTAGAAACGACACCATACACAGCAAGCCCAAGGAACCCTATGATGGACCTTTCGAAGTAATCAACCGAAACCCAAAATACTTCACAATACTCAAAAATAACACTCATACTACAGTTAGTTTAGACCGTTTAAAACCAGCATCAATTAATACAGACACAACAACTACAACACAATCTAAAAGAAAGGTAAATTTTAACTTACTCAGAAATACAACAAGATTCATTTGAGGAGGGGGAATAATGTGGTGCTCTGTTACATCACCACATAGAGTAAATCTCTACATCCTATTTTACCTTTTCGTTACATTGATATTTACCTTTTGTTACATTAATACTTACCTTTTTGTTACATTGATACTTACCTTTTGTTACATTAATACTTACCTTTCCTGTAGTTGATTTTTATCTTAATTTACATTTCACTTACCTTGATTTATCATTAATAACGTATTATATCATTTTAGCAGTTATTGAAAATACTTACACTTGTCTATAAAATACTTGTTATAAAAAAACATTTTGAATTGTATTCAGTTATTAAATTTTCAGAAATTTTAATTTTGAAAATTTCAGTAGTGAAAAATTGTTCAAAGAAAATAGTAATAAAAAATTGTTCAAATAAAAATATTTTAAAATAAGAAGTCATAAAATAAAATAAAATTTATTTGAATAAAATATATAGAAAGTATTTCATTGCGCACATTCGCACCAAATATATATATACATGTTAGGTTTGACAATAAATAAAACAGTTATTTAATTTACGAAGTTTTTTCACAGAATGAATTTTTATATTATTTTTTAATATTTGAAAATCAAGTATTGACAGAAAAACAAAATGTAAGAATAATAACTTCATAATATTAAAGCAAGTTAAAAAGAGTTAAGTGTTTCAAGTCAATCACAACATAACAAAGGGTTAAGTGTTTCAATTAAATCACATCATAACACGGCCATCCTGTTACTAATGCGGCCTCGCAGTTAGTGTTTAAGTATTCGTAGATGTAGACACACACTTCTCTGAAATTAAAAAAAGAACGAAAAAAAGAAAAGAGTCACGTTTACATTTTACTAAAGTCCTGAATATTTATAATCCTGACCATTTAAGGTCCCGACCATTAAAGGTCCTGACCATTTAAGGTCCTGATCATTTAAGGTCCCAACCATTTAAGGTCCTGACCATTTAAGGTCCCGATCATTTAAGATCACAACCATTTAAGGTCCCGACCATTTATGGTCACTAATTCAAAATTTACCATTTTCCGGGCCACAATCTCAACTGCTCATGTACTGCTATTTTTGTTACTTTTGCTCTTTTATTAGTTCTTTGAAGTAGTAGGTACCGTTCATTAGGTAAAAGTTTCAAAATTTTATAAGATCCCAAAAATTTGTTCCCTAGTTTAATCTATCTCTATCAAAAAGTTCTCGTTGTTTTTCTCTGTTTTTTTTAAGGTTTTCATAAGCATTCGATATCATCATTTCACGACTCTTTTAATTGTATAGCAGGCAATCCATTTAACAAATTTTCCTTTGATGGAAGACGGCTTTTCAATCCAAACATAAATGCGTTGGGTGTAAATCCTGTTGCTGAACTAACAGTTTCATTTAAAACAGCTTCAATTTGAGGAAGTACTGAAGTCCATTTGCTTTATTTTTCACTTGTTAAAACACTTCTCATAAGATTGAAAAGAGTTTCAAAAAACCTGATCAAAAAACCAAGAATCAAATTGATCACGTTTTGATCGACGGAAGGCATTCTTCCAGTGCATTGGATGTACGCACGGTCCGTGGTGCAAACATTGACTTGGATCACTATCTTGTTGCAGCCAAGATCCGTACACGACTATGCGCAGCTAAGAATACACGCAACCCTACACAGAGAAAGCTAGACGTCGACAAGCTGCAATCGAAACAGACAGCCGATGCTTTCGCCACTCGACTCTCACTCCTGCTTCAAAGCACTCCTCCAATCGATGATATATGCGCGCAGTGGACACACATTTCCAACTCCATGCGTGCGGCTGCTGAAGAGGTGATTGGCTACCACCGCCCTCGCCGGAACCAGTGGTACGACCAGGAGTGTCGCGACGCCACTGCAGAGAAAGACGCCGCCTACAAAGCCATCCTGCAGTCGGTTGTAACGCGCGCTGCTAAGGAGCGATACAAAGAAAAGAGGAGGGAAGAGAGACATATTTTCAGGCGGAAAAAAAGAGAGGCAGAAAATAGCGAGCAGGAGAAGATTGAGATGTATGGTGACAGGAATGAGGCCCGAAATTTTTTCGAAAAAATAAGACGCCTTGCCGATGGTGTTAAAACCGGGGCCTCTTCCTGCAAGGATGAAAACGGGAATCTAGTGACAGATGTCCAGAGTAAACTGACGTTATGGAGGGAACACTTCTCTAAGCTTCTAAATGGCGACGCTGATATTGTAACAATCCCGCCAATAGAGATGATATTCCGGAAACCCCAATTTTGGATGACAGCGTTGAGGTTCCGCTGCCCGACTATGATGAAGTTCTGACAGCTATAGCTCGGCTTAAAAATAACAAAGCCGCGGGAGCTGATGGCTTACCTGCTGAGCTGTTTAAGAACGGAGGCGAAGCTCTACTTAAATGCATTCACGAGCTTCTATGCAGAATATGGTCGGAAGAATGCATTCCGAACGATTGGAATCTTAGTGTGCTCTGCCCAATCCACAAGAAAGGCGATCCCACTATCTGTTCCAATTACCATGGGATAAGCCTTCTTAATATCGCATATAAGGTCCTGTCGAGCGTTTTATGTGAAAGATTGAAGTCCATTGTAAACGAACTGATCGGACATTATCAGTGTGGCTTCAGACCTGGAAAGTCCACCATCGACCAGATTTTCACGCTACGACAAATCTTGGAGAAGACTCAAGAAAAACAAGTCGACACCCACCATCTTTTTGTCGACTACAAAGCCGCCTTCGACAGCCCAATAAGGAAGCACCTGTACACCACCATGTCTGAATTTGGTATTCCTGCAAAACTAATACGACTTTGCAGGATGACACTGAGCAACACCAGCAGCGCAGTTAAAATCGGGAAGGACCTCTCCCCACCATTTATTACCAAATGAGTTTTCAGACAAGGTGATTCCTTATCGTGCGACTTTTTCAACCTGATAATGGAAAAGATCATCCGAGCTGCTGCCGAGCTGCTGAAGAGTGTTATGCTGCTTGCGTATGCTGATGACATCGATATCATTGGCCATAATACGCGCGAAGTCAGTGCAGCATTTTCCAGACTAGAAAGAGAGTCAGGTCGAATTGGTCTGGCAGTGAATGCAGATAAGACGAAATACTTGGTGTCAACAAACAAACAGTCCCAGCGTCTTGAAACCCACGTTACCGTTGACAACACCTCCTTCGAGGTTGTGAAGAACTTCGTTTATCTGGAATCCAGTATTAACTCAACCAACGACATCAGCATTGAGATCAAACGAAGAATAACTCTTGCCAACAGGTGTTACTTTGGGCTCAATAGGCAATTGAGAAGCAGAGCCCTCTCTCGACGAACGAAAATCACTCTCTGTAAATCGCTCATCATGCCCGTCCTACTTTATGCATCACAAACCTGGACGCTGAGCAGTTTAGATGAAAAGACTTTAGGAGCATTCGAGAGAAAGATTCTTCGTAAGAACTACGGACCAATCTGCGTCAATGGCGAGTACCGAATACGGTGGAATGATGCACTATAGTCAAGCTCATTATAGACATAGTCAAACGCATTAAAATCGAGCGGCTTCGCTGGCTTGGTCATGTTCAGCGCATGAAAGACGATGCTCCTGTGAAGAAAACATTCGATTCGGTACCCAGCGGCGGTCAACGCAGAAGAGGACGACCGCATCTTCGTTAGAAAGACCAAGTAGAGGACAACCTGACGAAGCTTAAAATTTTCAACTGGCGCAAGCAAGCGAAAGACAGAAAAGTCTGGCGCAAATTCTTAGATGAGGCCAAGACCGACACACGGTTGTAGCGCCAACTTTGTAAGTAAGTAAGTATAATAGAATCCTCAGACGTTTTGTTTTGAATGGAAAAAAAACATGCAATTTTTTGAGAAAGAATCTATTGCTACTAAAATTTCAACACAACCGTTTGATCTTTTGAGTGGACCTGCATGGTCAATATGCCAAATTTGCATTGGATTATTTGATTTATCTCCCATTTGATATAATCCAATTTTTGGTCCAGTATGTGATGTACCCAAAGTGCACGCTCTTCAATTTTTAACATATTTTTTAAAGGCTTTTCCCATCTTTGGCCAAAATAAATCCTCTTTCATTCTTATAATTCCTTTATTCCATCCTATGTGCAGCATTATCATGAAAAGTTTTCATCACCATGAAGCTAGCACCTGATGGAACAAAACATGTTTTTTTTTACTTCATTACTTTTCGTTTTTCAACATAGTATATGACATCGTTCTCTATTAGAAAATTAGATTGTGGTGTAGTTCTTAATGGTTTACAAAAGTCATCTTCAGCCTGAAATTCTAATATCGTAGAGGCATTACTGCTTTTTCTTTGTAGTCTGCAAACTGTTGGATTTCTGTTTAAATAATCAACATGTGCCATTTTTCCTCCAGGTCGGTATTCAATTTCAAAATCAAAATCTTGAAGTTTCATCCACCATCTTGCAACTCGTGTATGTAATTATTTCTTTAAAGCAGTGGCCCTTACTGAATTACAATCAATAAAATGAATTTCATACAAATATATCCGAAAATGATGTGTTGCTTCTACTACTCACATTCTGTTGTCTTCCGGCTAAAATATGCGACAGGTTTCATTAAACCGTAAAGCAGCTCAAAGGCCAACAGAACTTGCATCAGTGTACAGTTCAGTCTTCAAGTTCGTGTTAAATATTCGAAAAACTGGCTGATTTATCAATATATTTATGATTTTCTGTCTCACTGACTCATGCTCATCTGTCCAATTAAATTTTATGTTTTTCTGTAAAATTTTATTGATCGGTCCAGTCAATAAAGCAAATCCCTCGATAAATCGAAAATATCCGGCAAGACCCATGAACTGACGAACTCCCTTTAAATTTGTTGGTGGCTTAGTATCTGCAAGTGCTTTAACTTTTTGTGTATGCTTGGTTTTATTATTCCGGATCCTACCACTGACCCTAGATACTCTGTTTCCTTTTCGAAAAACGTACATTTATCACGATTCAAAGAAAATCCTGCTTTAGAAAGTGCATCTAAAACCAATTTAAATTTTTGAAAACCTTTTTCAATAGTTTTGGATGCAATCATAACATCATCTAAATACACTTGAGCGACAGTATCTTTCAACAGACCTAACTCTTTGTTTATAGCCCGCTGATAACAGGAAGGAGCATTTGCAAATCCAAAAGGCATACGATTGTATTCATAATGGCCATCAGGAGTAATAAATGCTGTGTATGGCTTAGATTCTTCTTCAATTTCATTTTGATGAAACCGAGCTTTCATATCTAGTTTTGTAAAATATACAGCTGCTCCCAACGCAGCTGCTCCCAAGGAGCATTTGCAAATCCAAAAGGCATACGATTGTATTCATAATGGCCATCAGGAGTAATAAATGCTGTGTATGGCTTAGATTCTTCTTCAATTTCATTTTGATGAAACCGAGCTTTCATATCTAGTTTTGTAAAATATACAGCTGCTCCCAACGCATCTAATTGGTCCCGTAAGTTTGGTAACGGATAATGATCTCGAATGGCCTTTTTATTAATCTCTCAATAGTCAACACATAACCATTATAGAATAGAGCCATTTTTCTTTTTTACTAATCGATTGGGCTTGCATAGTTTGAAGAACTTTCCCGAATTATTGCTTGATCTAAAAATTCTTGAATTATTTCCCTTAATTTTAGTTTTTCCGCATATGGGCGAAAAGCAACAGGTACATTATCGGAAAAAATAATTTTTAGTTTTCCTGTGACTACAGCATTTGGAGTCTGATTTTGTGCTGCATTTATTTATTTTATCAAATTATCTTTCTGCTCTTCACCTAATTATGTGCATTGCTTATAGATTTGAGCAAATAATCTTAGTAGCTCGTTCACTCCTGATATTTTACTAGTTGTTTGAATAACCCTCTATTAGAGAGTTGGAGCTCTAAGCCATGATTCTCGACCTAAACTTCTAAATCAGCACGGCTAATAGTATTCTATCCTATTATAACATCTACACCAGGAATGATATTATTTGGAACAACAGGAAAGTCAATTTCTAATGTAACATATTTAAGGGTAACGTATAACTTGCTGTATCCATAAGTAGTTACATCAGACATACCAAACCCTGTCAGCATTTGATTACTTTGGACTATATTAGCATTTATTGCATTAACTACTTTTTTTATGAATAACAGAACAATCTGCTCCAGACTCTATTAAATAAGTGAAACTATACTTGCCATCTTCACTTGGAACATTTGCAGTTGCAGCGATATGACATCGGTTATTAAAACAACAAATTTTCGGCTTTCCGTTTTTCTTGAAGCAGTTTGATTCAGTGTGTCCTAATCGCTTACAAAAAGTACACCAAGAAAGTGGTCTGTCAGCCTCTCCATTATTTTCATAATGTTGATTTTTCATAACTTCAGCGCTTGATGTTGCGCTCCAACATTGATCCTTTTTATGACCTGTTAAACCACAGTTGAAACATTTCCCTATGAATCGAAATTGCTGTGATGGTTCTTGTATTTTTTTCCGTTTACTTCAACTTTCGCCTTTAAATCGTTCATTGTCTTTTTCGGTTTCATAATGACGGAGTAATTTCATAAGTTCTTTTTTATCTTTGGATTGATGCAATCTTAATCTTTCGCAAACTGCCAGTGAACATATACCACCGATAACGGGTGACAAAACTCTTTCCCAGGGTAATTCGGGGAAGAATCTGTACAAACTACGTACCTTTTCCAATCCGTATTCGGTAATGCTATCAAAATCCGAACTCTTCATATTAGCGGCACCCAACAATTTTGTGTCCCATGTTTCTTGGTCTGGAAATGCTGTTAAAAGATCTTCTTCAAATGTTGTCCAATTTTTGATCAAAGGTCTCCATCCATTGAAAAATCGTCGAGCTTTTCCAATTAGCGCCTACCCAACCTTAAGAATCATGATGTGATCTTCAAATTTATTTTTTTCTCGAATTTCATTTACATCCCGCAGCCATTCCTCCATGGAATACGCAGTGTGGTCTGGATCAAAGTTTGCTAACTTAAAAGATAGTCGTTCTCCATCAACATTGGCAGAAGCAGATGATGCAGGTATTTGCCCGGTAGCCATTTTCGTATGTTGAGAAAAAAAAAATTTGAACAATCTCGTTCATGTTTGCCAAATTTTGAACTTCTTTAAATGGTCGGTTAGAACGTTTTGGTGAAGATATTAGTATTAAATAGGTTCTTATATCCCACTTCTGATGTTAGGTTTGACAATAAATAAAACAGTTATTCAATTTACGAAGTTTTTTCACAGAATGAATTTTTATATTATTTTTTTAATATTTGAAAATCAAGTATTGACAGAAAAACAAAATGAAAAAATAATAACTTCATAATATTAAAGCAAGTTAAAAAGAGTTAAGTGTTTCAAGTCAATCACAGCATAACAAAGGTTTAAGTGTTTCCATTAAATCACATCATAACATATATATAAATATAGAATATAAATAACTATTATAATATTTAATTTAATCATATAACAATTTAACAATTGTGTACTAATATATAATTACCCTAAGCAAATGAAATAAAAATAATAAAATATTTTTTTCCCAAAAAGGGTGGTGTCATGAATAACGGTTGTAACGAACTTCCGTTTTCCGGATTTTACAGCTGGTGTATAGGCGCCGGTGTCCAGAGCTCGTTGCAGAAAATTTGGAAATAAAGACCCTTTCGCTTTGTTTTTTTTTTTAATATATCCTCAATTTATTCACAATTCAAAATTGGCGTTACTCTAGTGGCTTACAGACAATATTATATATGACTTTACACACACACAGTTATGCACCAATGTTTTGACCTGGACCTTATTTCGATTTCTGATGCCCTTGAGAAGATGGGGTGATGGAGACCTTGACCTTGTGTCGACGTATGAGGTCCTTGAGAGGTTGACGTGACGGAGACGAGCGACGCTGGCGTGTTTCCTGGGGCTGTGGCGTGGTAGAGATAGACGACGTTAGCGCGCTCCCTGGTGCCTCCTACGTTTTAGAGGTTGTCAACGTTACGACTCTCCTTCTGATTCGTGTTTAGGGTGGATTATTGTGACTGCTTCATGGTGTTACCTTGGCTTTCAATATGCTTACTGAGGTATTTACGAGGTTGGACGTGGTGCAAAATGTTAACGTTGGAATGAGACCTTAACCAACGAAAATATATCTACAATAAATTTAAAGGAGTTCTTACTGTGCCAGGTAACACTCAGCACTTCCTAGGCACGAGCTGCTGAATGATAAACAAGCGACGTCCGACTACTTTGATTGCATGTTGAATGCTGTGATGCTGCGACTTCTATACCTCCGATTACTTTGGCTGCAAGCTGAACAAAAGACTGAGTTCATGCCGCGACTCGCCTATTATTGCTTTTCTCGTAGCTGCTTGCCGCACTATGACGTTAAAACCTGTTCTCGCTCTCACTGTTTCGTGTTGTTGTGTATGTATTGTCTTGCTGGTAGTTGCATGTGTCGTGATGTTAAAACCTGTTTGCCTGCTAATAGTTTGTGTTGCTATGTCAGTGTGATCTCGGTATCAGCTGCCTGTGGCGTGATGACGCTAAAAACGGTTTTGGCTCTGAATATTCTATGTTGCTATGCACGGGCTGTCTTGCTAGTTGCTGTATGTGGTGTGATGATGCTTCTTTTTTATGTTGCTATGCTTTGGGGTCACACCAAAAGCTTCTGTCAGTTAAGCTCGCTCTGCGTCAAAGCGTGGGCAGTTGAAAAGGATATGCCGAGCATCTTCAATTTCACCCGGACAGTTTGTGCAAAATGGGTCTTCTTCATGCTTAAATCGGTGGAGGTACTGTTTGAAACATCCATGACCGCTTAGAATTTGTGTCACATAGAAGTCCACTTCTCCGTGCTTCCGATTAGCCCATTTTTCCACGTCTGGGATAAGGGAAAAGGTCCATCTTCCGTTTTGAGACTGCTCCCAGCGACGTTGCCAACACTCATTGCTGCGCCGTCTTTCGTCAGCCTTTGATGCATTTTAACCAGCTTTGTAGCAGCGCTGGAGTTCACATGCCAGTATATCGATCGGTGGCATAGCTGCTATTACACCAATAGCGTCATCTGAAAGTGTGCGGAACGCACTAGCGACCCTCAATGCGCTGAGACGATAAGTTGCCCGAATGCCAGATATGTAGGACGTCCTTTGCGTAGCATCCGCCCACACTGGTGCTGCATAAAGCATGATGGAGCTCGTAACATTTGCTAGGAGTTTTCTTCTGCTGAGCGCGAGAGTGCACCATTGACATTAGATTCCTTTTCGCTAACGGACATTAGGTGGTCTTTAAAAGACATGCGTGTGTCAATTACAACACCAAGGTAACGCAAATTTGGTTGTGAGGTTATAATATCCTCTTCTGCTCTGAAGGTGAAACAGTCCCTCACTTTACGTGAGCTCAGAAGAACCGCCTCCGTTTTTTGCGCTGCAAGCTTAAGATCAACACTTCGCAGCCACGTCGTAATTCTTGAAATCGCTTCACTGCATGATGCTTCTAACGTGTGAAGGTGCTTTGCTACTACAACCAGGATGATATCATCCGCGTAGCCTACCAATGAAGTATTCTCAGAGAGACAAATATGAAAAACATCATCATACATAACGTTCCACAATGTTGGTCCCAATACTGAGCCTTGTGGGATACCCCGGGACACTTTGTACCGCTTGACGCCATAGTCAGTTCCGTAAAGCAGCATTCTGTTGCTAAGATAATCGGCGATAATTCGCTGAAGATATCCGAGAATACCGAATGTGCCTAGCGCTTGTAATATGCGTGGCCAGCTAGTCGAATTAAAAGCATTTTTAATGTCAAGTGTTACCATTGCGCAGTACTGCTTATCACCCCATTTCCACCTAATGCCACTTGTAGCGTCGCGAGCTATAGTCATAACTGCCTGGATAGCATCGATGGTCGATTTTCCTCGTCTAAAACCAAATTGCTTGGAAGTTAGTCCACCTGGTGATTCAAGGGTATCTTGGAGTCTTCCGACGATGATACTCTCTAGTACTTTGCCCAGCGAGTCAAGCATGCATAGTGGTCTGTATGCAGAGGGTTGATCGAGCTGTTTCCCTGGTTTAAGCGGCAAAACTAATCTTTGGACTTTCCAGAAAGACGGGTTCCTTCGTTCAGGCACGCTGTGTACATTCTAGCAAACACGCCGGGATCTGTGCGTATGGCGGTTTTCATCGCCAAGTTAAGGATGCCATCCAGCCCAGGCGTTTTGGTGTTGGAAATTTTCTGCAATGTCAGAAGCACTTCTTCCGGTGTCACCGGAGGGATATCACCTATGTCTTCAGGTAGCCTATAGTCTTGTAACTGTGCTAGCTGTGGTGGGAAGAGTTCAGACACCACGCTGTTCATAATAGCTGGTTCCGATGGCTGTGGTGCTTTAGGTCCACGCAGTCTGCTCATCACCACTTTGTAGGCCTTGCCCCACGGGTCAATATCCGCCATGTACCGAAGCGTTTGGAAGCTGGACTCTTTGCTGTTTTCGATCGCCTTCTTAAGCTGTTTTCGGCATTCCATAAGGTTTTCATGCAACGATTGCCACGTTGGGCGATTTCGAGCACGCGTTACTTTCCTTCGCGCCTCAATGCATCGTCTTCTACATTCGGCAATTTCGTCATTCCACCAGTAGGCCGGTTTCCTGGTTGGCGCTTTTTTCCTTCTCGGCATTGCTGCGTCACATGAGGTTATTATTCGCTATCGGATGTTTGCCGCCATGTTTGTCGCTTTTTCATCCACTGTTTCTCCCTCATTCCAAACAATCTGGAACACTTCAGCATCGAAAGCGTGTTGCTTCCATCCCTGCGTCTGTGCTTTAATTACCCTTCTCGGGATATATAAATGCTGCAGTTCGATGAAGATCGCACGATGATCACTGTGCGTATAATAATCATCAACATTCCATGTGCTGTTACGCGCAATGTCATATGTCCATTTTCTCCGCACTTCCTGCAGAGGGTGCTCTTATCTATGTCCTCTTTGCAGTCCTTAGCTATGTGATTGTACTTCCAGCATTTAAAACGTCGCTTTGGCGAGTCACTCTCTCCTACTCTGCAGGACACCCACCCAATGAGAATCCGCTGCACCTTTAGTACCTTAACTGCGTCTTCTGTCGGTAGACTGACATAAGCCGTTTGCGTACCTTGATATCCCGTTTTGAGGTTTCCTATCGATCCCTCGTCGGGCCGTCGTATTTCGCACTGCGCATGTAGTGCGTCACATACTTCTGCTTTGGTGGTGACTTCATCAAGATCCCTCAGCTGAATAACGATGGAGTGGGTTTTCACCGAGACTTTGGCAGAGTCGCCTAGCACGTTCTCCACTGCTGCTTGGTATGAACCAGTATTCTGTTCCGGTTCACGCTTAAGCTCCAGTAAAAGGTCGTTCCTCGCGGTACGTCGGATTGCTTTTACATTTTCTCCTAGAGACTTAAACGCATCATAGCTTTTTATTTTCCGTAAAATTTCAGCGTTCATCTGATTCTCATTCGCGGAAATAATCTTAATAATGTTTTATTTTCTGACTTCAGCTGGTGCCGCTGTATGTATCTCCAACCTTTGTTGGAATTTCTACGACGACAGTTCCAGGCATGATAGGCCCCTTAGCTTATTGGCTTAGAATTTGCTTCCTGTTGTTTGCAGACAAAACTGCTGCATATGTGCGTTTTTTCTGCGGGGTCTCTATATCAGAGTCCGGTCTTCTTTTTTGAGTTGCGACGGTTTGGAGCCATCGTGACGTTTGAGAGGAGTTATTGCGTCTAATAACCTCTTTAGCGATACCATCATGCTGTTCAATGGCGGTGAGCTCGTAGAGTGCTTTAATGCAATCAATTGCATCTCGCATTGGCTGATGGATTGAGCGCCTTTTCCCATCCTCAAGCATATCCACAAGCTTCCTAATCTCAGATGCGAGCCTGCAGAAAGACGTTGTGTCTGGCTTGTCAGATTTTCCAGCCCCTGTTGGTGTTTTGGTTGTTTCATCGGTGGTTTTGCAAGTTTCCTTGTTTTGCCGGGACTTAACCGGAGATCTAATCACCTTGGCCTTTTTTTTCGTCCTTTTTTTTCGGGCTTGTGAAAGTGCCACCTCTTGTGTCGTTAGTTGGTGTTTTTCTTGTAGCTGTATCTGCTGCAGCAGCCAAGTGTGCCACCGCTACAGCATTGCGGTCATTGGATGGCGACGACTGGGAGCCCGCTTGCTCACTCCCTAAAGCCGCCGGTACTGGGGATCCGACTTCCTGAACAGTAGTTATATTTTCTCCTATGACTTTCATTCTGGTTTTATTTTCAGGGTCTCCTTCCCTTAGCATTTTATGACTTCTGCCAGGCTGGTTTTTAAGGGGGCCCTTCCCTTTAAACTACCGCCCCTCGGGTCAGACGCAGACCAAGACGCTCCTTGGGTTTTTTTAATTTTTTGTTTTTGTTTATTTTTTTATTATTTTTTTATATTTTTTTATAATTTTTTAATTTTTTTTAATTATTTTATTTTTTTAAATTTTTATGAATTTTTTTTGTTTTTTTTTATTATAACTTTTTGTTTGTTTTTTTATTAATTTTTTTATGTATTTTTTTATTATTTTTTATTTTTTTTTAATGGGGTCCGTGGGTTTGTTGGCCCAAAGGAAAACGGAGTCCTCCCTGCGGGATGCCGTTGATGCTCTTACGGGTAGAAGGAGGGACCGCTTCGGGGAAATGACCCCTAGCCGACGACGCACTCGGTTCAGCCGACTGTGGTCCTTCCCCTTCCTGGAAGAGAGACCGCTTCGGGGAAAGGCCCCTAAACGATGACGCATTCGGTCTATCGACTGCGGTCCCTTCCTGAACGAACACCTAGGTTTGAGTTCTGCCGACCGCTTCGGTACAGACGCAGACCAGAAAGCCGCCCAATATGGAACAGACGCTTCTGGATTTGTAACTGGGGTCCGCAGGGTCGTAATGCCCGAAGGATTTCGATGAAACGTAATCCTCCCCTGCGGTGGAAACGGACTCCTCAGCTCCATTGTGAGTGAAAGTATATGTGTGTGTGTAAAGCTCAGCTTAATGTGTGAAAAGTATACATAAACAATAAAAAATAAGAATTAAATTACATTCAATAATAAAAATATGAAAATCTATGTAAATCTATGTATGGCGAAATTCGAACACCCGCGAATTTCGCCGTTACACGGTCGTGCATTAATGTCCAATGACCCTAAGTGCGCTTTGTATTATTCATCACTGAAATAGTTTTCTGGGTCACTAGAATTATTTAATCCTAAAGCAACAAAGTGCACTGACCCTAAATGCGCTTTGTATTATTCATCAGTGTATTATTCACTTTAATACTTTTCTTGGTCACTACAATTACTTAATTATAACTTGTGCGCCGCGTCAAGTTGCTTTAGAAAACTGACCCTTATCCATCCACACCACTTGAGTCAGCAACCAATTGATGTAGATTGCTGACTCAAATACTTAAGGTATAAATATAAGTTCTTTTTGAAAAATAAATACAGTTACAGTTTATCTATTTTAAGAATATAAAGAAAGTTTGTAAAAGTTGTTGTCTTAATACCATACAAAAAAGACTCAACTATAAAACTGACACCGATAACTGCGCTCTTATTTACAAACATTTAATCAGACAAAATATTTGTTGTCTAATGTAATTCTTTTAAACATGTTCGTTTTTGTTGACTGTTGCTGGTAATTATTTTTAATGTTTAATTTTAATTGCATTCCATCATTTTCTTATTTTAATAATATAAATGTTGTGATAAATGTTTCTATATTTTTTGTCTATGTAGGTCCTGATGACGACTAATAACTTTAGTCGAAATATCGATCAACAAATAATAGGCTTATTACGGTTCACAGCAATACACTGTTGTGTCTTATTTTAAGTATTAGCAATGTACACAATAAAATCAGAAATTACTGTTGTGTTGTGAACCGTAATAGGCCTATAAGTAAAAATTTAAACCAGTGTTTAATTTTTAACGGCCAAAGTCTATTAAAATTATAAACGTTTTTAATATATTATATATGTAAGTAAATATATTAAGCTGGCTCGACTTCGATTAGAAAAGAGTTCCATTTGCACCCCTCTTTAAATTAACCATGATGTAATTTATAACGATTCGCGAAATATTTTGGCTGTTATGATAGCCGCCAGTGAGCTAAAACATTTTGCAAAAACCTCCAAAAATCATGTTTTTCGTAAATATGCTGGCTGGTAAAATAGTTGTAAAAAAAAATTTTGCAATATCATGAAAGATAAAGCTGTTTTTTGTGCCTTATTGCATTTTTTTAAAAATTTATTTTCACTAAAATTTAAATAACTTCATTATTCCTAATGCAATCCTCACTTTCAAGATATCGTTTGAAAGGTTTTGAGTGCTTGCATTCATGGCCAGAATTTCTAGAACTTATACATATAAGAGCTGAAATATCAATTATAAAATTAACACCTTCTGAAAAAAATTTTACAAATTTAATAGTAATAAAAATTAAGTTATTTGAATTTTTAAAGTTTTTGTATGGAAATAAAATAAAAAATGTTACAAATTAAGTCTTTTTTTTTGCAAATTTTACCAGCACTTCCTGCTCTGTTACTGTGCGATCAGTACGTGTGCTGCACATCCCTTCAAATGGATCTCGCCCATTGAATTACCGAAGTATGTTTTTAGAAATTTTATTGATGAGAACGATATCTCATTTATCTCAAATTAATAAAATTTAGAGATAGAAAAACTTTTTCATAAATTTTATAAATCTTAAGACATAATAATGCACAAAATTACTTAAACGATTTACTTAAAACTTTCCTCAGGTCAGAATTCTGAAAAATGTAAGTCATCTTTTTATAATTCATGAGTAACTTCAAACATTCCTCAAAAACTAAACTAGGTTTAGAATCAAATCTTTAATTTGAAATTAAATTGTGTAAAAATTCCTGATTATAAAAGAGTCGCAATGCAAGGGGCAGAAAAATGTATTTAATAAAAACTTGTTTTGTGTCGTAAATTACGAAATAGCTGTAATGCAATGCCGCCATAAGCAGATCTAAAGAAAACGCAGAACTTACAATAAGCTTAATTTGCATATTTGGAGTAAGCCAGACAACTCCAGCAACAAAACCATGGATGCTAAAATTTAAATTTTCGAAAACCGCTCGAGGTAAAACTTAAATCAGTTGTTGGATAAAGTATACTTTTAAATCTTTCTAGGCGGTTCAAGTTAGAAAGGTTTTTTCATTATACATGTGTATGTCATTCTTGTTGGCTTCACTGTTATCATCACTACCATCATCTGCAACTGCCGATGTCTAAGGTAGTGAAAACAATAGTGATGATAATTTTGAATGTATCACGTTTGATTCGATAAATCACGATGCATTTAGAGATGAGCGATCCGGTGATTTTTCAGAAACGGCGTTCTCAGTGAACGTGATTTTGAAATCGCCGTTCTTTTATATAGTGACCGTGATCACGTTATTTTATAACTAAACAAATACATATCCAAGTATGCAGTTATGAAAGATGACTGAAACAACATTCAAACTCATACCAAGTTGCTCATGGTATGCTTACTTGAGAGACAGAGACAAACAATTCTCGCAAACAAGAAATCGCTGCAAACGCCATAAGACAAAAGTTTAAAAAAAAACTGAATCACTGATCACGGTTTTTGAAAGTATTTCATCACCGCAGTTACCAGTGATTTTTCAATCACGGTGACTAAATCACCGGTATCAAAGAATCGCTCATCTCTAGATGCATTGGTTTTCACTATTGCTTCAGTATATGACTTGTTCAGTTTTCTTAGAGCATAATAAAGTGATTTAATGAATAATTATTTAAATGCATTAATTTTTAATAAAATTTCGACTCTGGGGGGTTCGAACCCAAAAACCCCTCCTCTGCTACGGCCCTGCCGTAAGCGTAGATCATGATAGAAAAAAACAAACGTGAAAACGTTCAGTATTATCGATTATAAAGAAAACGTTTTTTTATTTTAATTAAAAAACAAAGAAATTGTACAAATTGTTGCCTATCTTAACCTTCCGTTGGGCGCAACTGATCTAGTTGATACTAGCCACTTGAATTTGAAGTTATTCTTTTGTAATATGTTGTATCAACCCTTAATCATTATTTGGTTCTTATTAATTTTTCGGAAGATATTTTTGAATATATTTCGAATATAATGTTGTTTTATTTTGTTTTTTATTATTTGACCTTGCGCCTATCGGAAGGTTAAACAAAATATTGTATTGCATTTTTAACTCTAATAAGTTTTTAAATGTCGTTTTCAGTATTTTTGTTTCTAAAAACATTTTGCCCAACTCTAAACGTTCTGATGTTAAAAAAAAAATTTCGGGTGCAGCATACCATACAACTGTCTCGGACTCATTTAAAAAAGTGGCTATGAAAAGTAAGAACGCATTTCGCATGTATAATATTTTCGAAGTTGTAAACATGTTTTTAATAGGTTTTCAGCAAAAGAATACGGATATTGTGGAAAGGCAAAACTGTAGAATGCAAATGGGTGCTGACAGCGTTAGAAATCATTGTAATATCGATGAAATGGTGAGTGTTTAACTTTATGCTTTTAACACAATTTATAAAATTTAGAAATAGAAATTTAGAGAAATTCGGATGTCATCACTTTTTTCTCTGTTTAAAATTTAATATGCAATTTATACAAAGTGCATTTAAATTCAATTTTGAGTTGTTATTTTAAGAAGGGGAAAAAAACTAGCATGTGTTCTTTTCGTCCATGGAGAACTGCTCGGAGAGAATTCGGTGCAAATATTATTCCCTATGCTCATAGTTTGTGCGCTAATAGCGCACATTTACCTACTATGAGCAACTGATCATAAAGAAAGCATTTGTGCTCATAAATGGGAGCAAGGGAAAACTATTATATATGATCAATTTGTGTAAGATGTATTACCAAAGTGTTCGTAATGTATGAGCATCTGTCGTAAGATGTGTTGCCAAAGTGTTCATGGATCATGCGCAACTGAAATGCCTTGCAAGAATTTTGCGCATACATTATGAACAAAGTGTCATTGATCATACGCAATTGAGATTGAATTTAATATAATTTTGTAGGAAACAATTAAAAATTGTATATACAGCTGCGAACGAAATAATAGCAGCACTCTTATATTCAGACATGTTTGGATAAATAATACTAGTCTACAAATTTCGTATCCGGTAAACCTATTATCATTCTTATATGTACTTTCAACGCTGGTTTTAAATCTGTACTTAATTTCCTCCTATATTGTAAAATTTTCGAGATATAGGGTGTTTTACGTTTGATCTAGAATCTAAACTACTCACTATAAAATAAAAAATAATATTTTGTATTTTAGAAAAAATATCAACTTTTCAATCAATATATCAACCATTATCGATCGTGTCATGTCTAATAGGATAAGAAACTGGAGAGTTTCAAAGGAACATTCCTTTTCAGACTGTAGATATATTCTTTTTGACGTTGACGATTTTGCTAAAAACCCAAACAGCTTTCGCAATCTCAAGAAAGTGAACTCTCAACTGGATCGTCAAGTTGTCTCTCATGTAAGCAATCATTAGACTGTCTAGTTGATAGTCTCACGAATTTCATTAATAAAGCTCTCGATACCGCTTGTCCGCTTAAAACACCAAGAGGAATCTAAAGTCACCCTGGTGGAATGGAGAAATATAGAAGCTCCGAAACAAGTCCTGAAAACTCTTCAACAATGCAAAGGCCACCAGATCCACAGATACAAACAAACTATAAAGTAGCTCTAAAAAAATACAAGAATGAATTGAGAAAAACACAAAGACAAATGTATCACAAACTTTAGAGGCGTCAAGCCTTCGGAAAGTTCCAGCTGTGGTTCCCTCTAATCCAAGCTTCATGACAAAGGAAGATGGTACTTGGACCATCACCAGTAAGGAATCTCTGATTGTTTTTATAGAAACTCACTTTCCGGGATGCTCAGAAATATGTGACACTCCAATTCAGGAAGATCAGTAACCATCTGTAAACAGATTCCTAAAAGTAATCACACAAACTAAACTCGAGTGGGCAATCAATAACTTCAAACCATTTAAGTCACCAGGAGCAGATGGTATAGCTCCCATAGAAATTAAAAAGTCGTATTGTATTATTAAGTAGCGGCTTTTGCTGATCTATCAAAGCTGCCTTGACCTAAATCACATTCCCAGACGTTGACGTAATGTGAAGGTTATTTTTATATCTAAGGCACGCAAAAGCTCACACGTTTACCCAAAAGACCTTTGACCAATTCTAATCTTTTCTTCTGAAAATCCTCGATAGATAAATCGACATTCATCGAAAAGTCATTGTCCATAGCACAACATGCTTACATCAAAGGCAACACCCTTGGAAATAGCTCCCCACTCCATAGTTTCTATCATTAAAAAATCCCTCTATCAGAAGGAAAATACAATGATAGCTTTTATTAATATAAAAGGAGTCTTTAATAACGTCGAAGCAAGAGCTAATAGCATTGGTAAATCAAATACTGGTTGGCAGGATTATTAGTGCAAATTTTGGTGAGACATCCAAGCTAAGATCTGTACCAAGGGGAACCCCTCAGGGAGGGGTTCTTTCCCTCTACTCTGGACTTTAGCAGTAAATCAACTGTAAGTAAAACTGGAACTAGAGGGGTGATAGCTTATGCCGATGACGTTGCTATTCTTACCTCTGGAAAATACATATCTTCTCTCCGAGATATTATGCAAAATTGTCTAAATACTCTAGTCAACTGGGCTATCAGCTGTGGGCTCAGCGCTAATCCAAACAAAACTGAATTAGTGGTTTTCACTAGAAAACATAATTTACCTCTAATTAGTCCTCCTTAACTGGGAAACACAAGACTTAGCTTCTCAAAGTAAAATACCTGGGACTTATACTGGATAGGAAACTAAACTGGAAGCCTAATCTGCTCGAGAGCCAAAAAAGTTAGGTAGAAAATAGGGCTTACAACCAAGTGTTAGTCACTGGCTATAAACAGCAGTTGTAAGGCCAATCTTGCTATATGGTGCTATTGTCTGGTGGCATGCACTCGATAAACAGACTCTCCTAAACCTTCTCCGTAAAGTTCAAAGATCAGCGAAACTGTGCATCAGTGGAGCCTTAAGAACCACTCCGACAGACGCATTCGACATAATACTCCATCTTATACCACTTGGCATCCTAGCTAAACTGATGGCCGCTAATACAGCTATCCGCCTAGAAGCCACCTCCCAATGGAAAGAAGGTACACTAGGACATTCTTGCACAGAAAATTTCTCCCTTCCATACCTAGGTCCATTGTTTACATCACACAAAAACTATCCTTTGAGAGAAAGTTCGATCTATCCATTCCCTTTCGAGAAGAGTGGGAAATAGGTAAACGTTCACCTCACTTTTTTATTTTTCTGTAAGAAGGCTAGCTTGAAATCTGGATAGCTACTGAAAGCTTTTTTATTTTCATGTCAGCAAATTCGTGTGAAAGCTCTCCGCACATGGGCGGCCTTTTGCGCACTCCTGATCTTGTAGAATGAGCACCACTGATCTAAATATAGCTACTGCTTTAAATGTCATTTGATTAAGAGGCCGATGAGAACGTTAAATTCTTACGAATTTGTTCGAACAAGTGTCAAATCATATAAGACTTTAACAGTTGGTCACAGCTGAATCACTCAAGACTACTAAAGAGGAAATGTAGCAATTTCCGAAACAGGCTGTTTAGTCTGCTGTTTGATTGGCAAAATTAGTATGTTTCATAATAAAATATGACCGAACTTTAATTTAACATTATTTACTTTTAAGAGCCGATT
Source organism: Dichetophora obliterata (assembly GCA_963920525.1). NCBI lineage: Eukaryota > Metazoa > Arthropoda > Insecta > Diptera > Sciomyzidae > Dichetophora > Dichetophora obliterata. Next base: position 69,915,822 of record OY986438.1, on the reverse strand, counting down.
TAAAAGTAGTTGGTTAAAGGTCCAAACATAAAAGGCTAGATCTAGCTCAGCTTATGTCAAAAATCAACTATCAAAACTATCTCAAGTTCTGTCAAATACTTAATTTGATAAAAATTACTTGAGCGAGCTCGTCTTTAAATCAAAAATTTTATGACATATGACAAAAATTTTATGACAAGGATTGTGCATTAGCTATCCTTTATGTGAATTCGTGAAGCTATGTTACAGTAGATGACAAGAATCTATTAAACTGATTGTGCATTAGCTATGCTATATATCCTACATGCAGGGCCGCCAAGACAGGGGTGTTTCCCTCGGACCCAGAGTCTCAAGGGGGCCCGGATTTTCGGGAAAGTAAAGTAAAAAAGCTTATTTATTGTTGAGGGATACAAGTGGTGTTTTTTCCATAAGAATAATTATTTTTCTTATTTCTAACCTTGCTTTGTATTGACAAAATCAAAAATTATAATGGTGATATTCACTACGTTTGTTAAATCCTGCTAGCTTGCTAACCTTAACAAATTTGTTAAGTCCTGTCAAATTTTTTTATGGGAAAAGACTTAGCAGCAGGTTAGCAAGTTAAGAAGCTCAGCACCGTGTCTTAGTTTAGCAGATACCATGGTAAAATTAGACAAGGTAGTGTTAGGGCGGAGAGCCGGTGACCGAAACTGTCAAAACGAGTTAAAACCATTGAGAATGCAATGAGAAAGCAAGAATTAGCAAAAAAAAGAAAATGGCTGAGTTTGACTGTTATGGTCACTACGAAAGAGAGTACATTCAGCCCATACACTATCTTGTCTTATTCTGCCATTTGTTAAGTTGAAAACGTCAAAGTTATTCACCCTATCATGAATAATTTTTCACGCGTAATCGGAAAAGAAATTTTTCATTTTTAAGATAAAGCTCAAGAACATTTTGGAAATTTTTTCCAAATTTCCATTTTCATCATTTCCAAATTGTTCTTGAGCTTTATCTTTAAAACGAAAACTACCTTTTCTAATTACGCGTGAAAAATTATTCATGATAGGTCTGATTGAGTGTAGTAATGAATCGTTTTGGGAATGAGTTCTAACAAGTACCAAATTATTTTTGGTTTGCAGCTTCAAAATCTAAAAACTGCCCTTTATTAATAAAAAAACGAAAATTTTGTCACAAGGTTGGTAGCAGCGTTGCCATATGGTCCGATATATCGGATATGTTAAGATTTTAATACTTGAATCCGACGTTCCGATATTTGACTGAAATTCTTCAAAAATGTTACGATTTCAGAAAAAGTAGATCCGACGTCCGATTTTGCATATATTTTTATATAAATGGTGTTTTTTATAGAGTGATACAAGTTTAAATCATAATAAAACATAGTTATATATTTTTAATATCAATGAAACGATCTTTATTGGATAAAAAAATTTTTGACGTTATTGTTTAAATATGATTTTGGCCATGTGACCGCCACAGCTGGCGTGTACAAGGCGCAATCTGGAACACCAATTTTTACAAACTTTTCGCAGCATTTGCGGCCGTATCTCACCGATAACTCTTGATGAATAAATGTTGATTTCCATGTGTTAAATTGTTTGTGGTTTATCGACGTACACAAATGACACTACATAACCCCAAAGAAAATAATCCAATGGGGTTAAATCACACGATCTTGGGGGCCAATTAATTGGGCCATTTTGTGAAATTATTTTTTCGTCAAAAGTTTCCTTGAGTAAATCAATTGTAGCGCCTGCTGAGGGGCATGTCGATCCGTCCTGTTGGAACCACATATCAGCAAGATTAATGCCAGCTAATTGAGGTATGAAAAAACTTCGAATCATGTTCCTATACCGTTCACCATTGACAGTAACATTCTGACCATCATCGTTTTTGAAGACATATGGGCCAATGACTCCGCCAGCCCATAAAGCGCACCAAACAGTAATTTTCTGTGGATGTAATGGTGTTTCGACAAAAGCTTGTGGATTCTCCTCACTCCAAATTCCATGGAAATTCAATATCTATATCAATTTGTGCTTTAGCCCATTCGCCGAATTGGCGGCGCATACGATGGTCGTTTGGCTTTAATTCCTGCACAAGTTGAATCTTGAAAAGTTTTAAGCCAAGATCTTTTCGTAAAATCTTCCGTAAAGTGGAAGGACACAACCCCAGTTGCTGAGAACGGCGACGAATTGATTGATTAGAATCATCTTCAATGCTTTCCTGTACAGATTCTTCAGCGGCTACAGATATTTCAGTGCACACTGTTCGGCGTCTCACGGGATGCACATTATCAGTAAATTTTTTCCGAAAACGATCTATTGTTCTTCGAATTAGCAGCTCTGAAGGACGATTATGTACGCCATAAAATGGACGAAGTGCACGATAAGTTTGACGAACAGAACTATTATTACGATTAAAAATTTCCACAATTTGCACGCGTTGCTCTGGTGTAAGTCGATCAGTAATAAAATGTCAAAGCAAACTAAACAAAAAGCAACTATCAGCTGTTAAATGGGTGGTCAAATAAAACAGTAAAAAACACCCTTTACATATATATTTATATGAAAAGAACAAAATAAGTATAATTAAATTTGATGGCAACTTTAAAATAAAAAGATGCGATGGTACTTCTGCATTTCCAATAATGGGAAAATTTATTTATGAATTCTTGAGCTTACCAAATTCCTCAGCTAACGTTGAGCGAACTTTTAGTCAAATAAATATTAATAAAACCAAAGTTCGCAATAGATAAGAGTTAGACACAATGGAAGGAACTCTGCATACAAAAGATTATGTGCATATGAAATCTTTTAACTGTTTTAGTCTTGAAATTGATAAAGAATTGATAAACAAATGTAATAAAGCAATGTATTTTTTATACATAATTTTTTTATACATATTTTTTTTCACTAAAATCTAATTTTTTTGTAGTTTTTGGTGGCTTAAAACAACAACATTTTTTAGTTAACTTACTTGTAGCAAAAACTTTACATTTAAAGAGTTGAAATTGAAAAATTATGTATTATAGCCCTATGTATTTCATTTTTACCGATTTAAGAGATCTACATTAAACCAAACTGTGTTGCAAATGTATATAATTTGATTTTTACTCTTCGTTTGTGTGTTCAAAAATATTTTCAAAATGTAATTTATTATAAAATATTTTCTATATTTATAATGATTATTGAATTGTCTTTTGAAAAAAATGTGCTTTATTTAAATAAATAAACCTTAAATATTCGTCATACGTCTAATAAAATGCAATATTTCATTTTTCTTTGTTGTAAAATGCGACTGAAAATTTCTGAGTTCTTGTTTTCAGAGATTCACAAATACGACGAGAAATCCGACGAGCATAGTGCAAAAGTTAAGCTGTAAAATTATTTTTCGTGGCAACACTGGTTGGTAGAGATGTAAACATTTTCAAAGGTTCTGAGTAGCATATACAGCTGCGGTCAAAATAATAGTAGCACCCTTATATTCATACATGTTTGGATAAATAATACTAGTATACGAATTTCGGATCCGGTAAGTCCATTTTCATTTCTATATGTACTTTCAACACTCGTTCCAACTCCGTACTCAGTTTCCTCCTATATTGTAAAACTTTCAAGATACAGGGTGTTTTACGGTTTTGGTACGTGTTTAGAATTATTGATCTAGAATCTAAACTACTCACTATAAAATAAAAAATAATATTTTGTATTCTAGAAAAAATATCAGATTTTTCATAAGTGTCATGTGCTGTAGCGGAGAAAAAATTTTGAGATTATCCAAAAAAATATCTACAAATTTTCTATCTTTTGTTTTAGCGGAGCTGTTACTGTCCAAAGTTAGAATTTAAAAAAAATACTGTTGATTAAGTGTATTTTTACATGAAAAAAAGACATTTTAAATTTGGACGATTACAGCTCCGCTAAAACAAAAGATACAAAATTTGTTGATATTTCGTTGAGTAATCACAAAATTTTAGCTCAGCTGCAGCACATGACACGAAAGTGGTTGATATATTGATGGAAAGGTTGATATTTTTTCTAAAATAAAAAATATTATTTTTTATTTAATGGTGAGTAGTTTAGATTCTAGATCAATAATACTAAACACGTACCAAAACCGTAAAACACCCTGTATCTTGAAAGTTTTACAATATAGGAGGAAACTGAGTACGGAGTTGGAACGAGTGTTGAAAGTACATATAGGAATGAAAATGGACTTCCGGATCCGAAATTCGTATACTAGTATTATTTATCCAAACATGTATGAATGTAAGGGCGCTACTATTATTTTGACCGCAACTGTATATCAAAATTTTAAACGAACTGTAACATAAAAATTAAAATACTTTTTGATACATTGATCTTAATATATAAGCTATAACCTGTGCTTGGGAAACTGGGGGCGAACCTTTACAATGTAACATGTCTGACTGTCTCAACCTGTAGAGGCCAGCATAACCTTTGTGAAATCGCCTTAAGTCGACTCAAACCGCCACGTGGTGTTTCCTGGGCAACGTCAAAACTGACAACCGTTAGTTGGGAGGCTAATCTGAGCAGTGGGCCCCCCTAGGCTTAAAAAAGGTTATGCGTCGGGTTTGAAGCCCACCCGTAAAAACCCATTTTAATGAAAACAAATAAGAAAAGAAGAAAAATGATCCCCAAATCTGATGACGACTACCGCAAACGAAAAACTGATAATGATTTACGGATATGCACCTTGAATGTCCGAACCCTTAATTGGGAAGGTGCCTTTATCCAACTGACTGATGTCTTGGAAAGATAAAAAGCTGATATCACTGCTATCCAAGAAATGGGATGGAAGGGACAGGGTTGCATTCGGCATGCACCTTGCGATATCTACTACAGCGGCCATGCGGAGAAGCACGAGTTTGGATGCGGATTTGTAGTTGGCAAGAGACTACGGCCCCACGTCCTGCGATTCGCACCTGTGAACGAACGACTTGCCATAATCCGCATCAAGGTTAGATTTTTTAATATAAGCCTAATATGTGCGCATGCTCCGACAGAATACAAGGACGATGAGATCAAGGAAATTTTCTTCGAGCGCCTTGAAAATTTTAACGACCGCTGCCCCCGTCACGACCTTAAAAATCGTGCTTGGTGACTTCAACGCTAAGGTGGGCAAGGAAAATATATTTGGTCCCACAGTCGGAAAGTTCAGCCTCCACGACAACACCCGATAACGGAATGAGGCTGATTGATTTCGCTGCAGCACGAAACATGGTCGTAAGTAGCACTAGATTCAAGCATCTCAATATTCATAAAGCCACCTGGATACCCCCTGATCAAAAAACCAAAAATCAAATTGATCACGTTTTGATCGACGGAAGGCACTCTTTCAGTGTATTGGATGTACGCACGATCCGTGGTGCAAACATTGACTCGGATCACTATCTTGTTGCAGCCAAGATCCGTACACGTCTGTGCGCAGCTAAGAATATACGCAACCCTACACAGAGAAAGCTAGACGTCGACAAGCTGCAATCGAAACAGACAGCCGATGCTTTCGCCACTCGACTCTCACTCCTGCTTCAAAGCACTCCTCCAATCGATGATATATGCGCGCAGTGGACACACATTTCCAACTCCATGCGTGCGGCTGCTGAAGAGGTGATTGGCTACCAACGCCCTCGCCGAAACCAGTAGTACGACCAGGAGTGTCGCGACGCCACTGCAGAGAAAGACGCCGCCTACAAAGCCACCCTGCAGTCGGTTGTAACGCGCGCTGCTAAGGAGGGCAGAGCGAAGTACTTTCAGGCGGAAAAAAAGAGAGGCAGAAAAGCGCGAACAAGAGAAGATTGAGATGTATGGTGACAGGAATGAGACCCGAAAATTTTACGAAAAATATGATGCCTTGCCGTTGGTTTCAAAACCGGGGCCTCTTCCTGCAAGGATGAAAACGGGAATCCAGTGACAGATGTCCAGAGTACACTGACGTTATGGAGGGAACACTTCTCTAAGCTTCTAAATGACGACGCTGACAACAATCCCGCCAATAGAGATGATATTCCGGAAACCCCAATTGCGGATGACAGCGTCGAGGTTCCGCTGCCCGACTCTGATGAAGTTCAGACAGCTATAGCTCGGCTTAAAAATAACAAAGCCGCGGGAGCTGATGATTTACTTGCTGATCTGTTTAAGAACGGAGGCGAAGCTCTACTTAAATGCATTCGCGAGCATCTATGCAAAATATGGTCGGAAGAATGCATTCCGAACGATTGGAATCTCAGTGTGCTCTGCCCAATCCACAAGAAAGGCGATCCCACTATCTGTTCCAATTACCGTGGGATAAGCCTTCTTAATATCGCATATAAGGTCCTGTCGAGCGTTTTATGTGAAAGATTGAAGCCCATTGTAAACGAACTGATCGGACCTTATCAGTGTGGCTTCAGACCTGGAAAGTCCACCATCGACCAGATTTTCACGCTACGACAAATCTTGGAGAAGACTCAAGAAAAACAAGTCGACACCCACCATCTTTTTGTCGACTACAAAGCCGCCTTGGACAGCCCAATACGGAAGCACGTACCATGTCTGAATTTGGTATTCCTGCACAACTAATACGGCTTTGCAGGATGATACTGAGCAACACCAACAGCGGAGTTAAAATCGGCAAGGACCTCTACCCACCATTTGTTACCAAACGAGGTTTCAGACAAGGTGATTCCTTATCGTGCGACTTTTTCAACCTAATGATGGAAAAGATTATCCGAGCTGCTGATCTGAGACGTAGTGGCACAATATTCTACAAGAGTGTTATGCTGCTTGCGTATGCTGATGACATAGATATCATTGGCCATAATACGCGCGAAGTCAGTGCAGCATTTTCCAGATTAGAAAGAGAGTCAAGTCGAATGGGTCTGTCAGTGAATGCAGATAAGACTAAATACTTAGTGTCAACAAACAAACAGTCCCAGCGTCTTGGAACCCACGTTACCGTTGACAATACCTCCTTCAAGGTTGTGAAGAACTTCGTTTATCTGGGATCCAGCATAAACTCAACCAACGACATCAGCATTGAGATCAAACGAAGAATAACTCTTGCCAACAGGTGTTACTTTGGGCTCAGTAGGCAATTGAGAAGCAGAGCCCTCTCTCGCTCATAAATCGCTCATCATGCACGTCCTACTTTATGCATCACAAACCAGGACGCTGAGCAGTTCAGATGAAAAGACTTTAGGAGCATTCGAGAGAAAGATTCTTCGTAAGATCTACGGACCAATCTGCGTCAGTGGCGAGTACCGAATACGGTGGAATGATGAACTGTACGAGCTGTACGCTGACATCGACATAGTCAAACGCATTAAAATCGAGCGGCTTCGCTGGCTCGGTCATGTTCAGCGCATGAAAGACGATGCTCCAGTGAAGAAAACATTCGATTCGGTACCCAGCGGCGGTCAACGCAGAAGAGGACGACCGCATCTTCGTTGGAAAGACCAAGTAGAGGACAACCCGACGAAGCTTCGAATTTTCAACTGGCGCCAGCAAGCGAAAGACAGAAATGGCTGGTGCGAATTCTTAAATGAGGCCAACACCGACATACGGTTGTAGCGCCAACTAAGTAAGTAAGTATATCCTGTGCTTTGGCACTCACACCATATCATGCCCACCTTGAGTTTCTAAAGATTTGCATATGCGGCTACCAATACTTTTGTATACGTACTCTTGGCTAATAGTATTTGGACCCTACAAAATATTAACCAAAAAGTTGACAGTATAAATTGGTTTCAGAAAAAGAATTTTTATTAATATAGCTTATGATTAAATTTTCATTATGTTATTTACGAATTTATAACATTTAATATATGTATATTATGAATTTTATATGAAGCGGCCTGATTAGTGCATAATTATAATATATTGCCAATTCTTACAATTAAATACCATTATTTCTATGTTAAAATATTTTAAACTGTTATTAACCTATTAATAAAATATCCTAAAACATCAACAGCTAACAAAGGAATTATTCTAAATTAACAATAAACCATTATTCCAATAAATAAGACACATTAAAAATTGCATTAACAAAATTAGATAGCACTTCGGTTCACTACGACCGACCTAATTGACAAAACTTAGTCCTTCTTGAGATTTACCGTTTAAACCATCATGCGATTTTATAACTGATCTCAAGTTAATATTCTTCGTGTTATAATAGCTTAAGCGCGGCGCAAATCAAGTTTTATGTTAAAATTTACGCTAAATCGTAGAGAACGAAATTTGTAAGTGCTAACAATAATTTAATTTTATGTATATATATTTAAAGTACAATTTTATATAAAAAAAAATGAAAGAAAAGTGGCCGTGACTCTAACTAAATACATGTAAATTAAACGCATGATTAAGTAAGATATATGGAACTCATCGATTACTTCCATACTTTTTCTAACACGCGATTAAGTTTCAGCACATAACTTGTACTGGGACAAAGACATTGTGCAGGTGCTCCACGCGCCCATGAACGTAGGCGCATACGGAATTATTTCAAGAGTTAAACCGGTCTAATCACGACATTACGTAAGGAAAGGTCACCGAATTTCTTGGGCAGTTAAGGTGCAAAATAGAGAAGAATTGCTGGAATACGTGTCCTAGAACACAGACCTAGGCAGGTGCCTTAACCCCTGCCAGCCTATATAAGCAACGCTAGCTGCGCAGGTGCCCATAATCCAAACGTGCAACCAAATACTCTATGTTAGTGCATCACCAATTATATGAACTGTAAGTTCGATTCTAACCTCAAAACTCCAGATTACGGTCACCTGCCCCGATAATCACCGAGATCTCGTTATCTTCAAAACTCCAGTGTCTCTATAGTGCGCGCCTTTGAACAGGTCTAAAGAAGAGGAAATTTGTTGCCGGAAGAGCAGTAAGACGAAACACAAATAACTTTTACTTATATAAAATCAAAACCTAGAAATTAACAATCTTATGTTTGCACATTCAAAGCAGAGCATAATTTATGGCACAATTCTGTCATATTATTATGCTCTTCATTTTAGTGGAAATCACTTAAAAATTCCCGTTCGAATCAACTTCAATTCATAAAACATGAGCTAAATTATGTAAAGTAACTTTGAATTAAATAATAAGTATGTAAAGACTTATGCAAAGTAATGGTTAACGTAGAGACTAAATGGAATTTTTTTAATGCAATAAGGAACACCCTAGTGTTACTTTAAGTATGTATCAAACTAGAATTGAAAATACTAATATCTTATTATTTAACTAAAGTCTATTATAACATTAACAGCATCCCCGTCGTCGTCGCTAGGCCTAACGTCGCCTCGATGGATCTGAATACATCAAAGTAAGTCAGGTAATTCATTCATACATAAATGTATTCTTTGCTAGTTTGCTAATATTACAAACAAATGACAACAACATTTAATCTATAAGCGAAAAGTGTGAGCTTAATTATGCTCTCACCTTTCGGCGCTGTTTCAATTTCACTTTGTTTCGTTCTGTTACTTTGTTTGCATTAATCTTATTTGTAATATTCACTTTGTTAAGTATTTTTCTATCGCTCAAGTTCTACTACTAAAACATAATGGAAAAATGTACTGAAGTTTAATTTTTAATAAAACACTATTGCTAGCTCAAATCAATACTAAATTTATTTAATAATATTACGGGGCCGTAAAACAAGTTGAATGTATTTTACCCAAAGAATTAAAGTTGAAAAAAAAATGATTGAACAGTTATATGGACCTTTATATAATCAAAAATTACTGTCTACTTTTTCCTTATTTACTATTTATTAAAATTTGTTTTTTGAATGTTTCAATAAATAAAAATCTATTTCGTAATTTTGACTATGATTTCAAGTATGATCTTCTAATTTAATAAGGCGTAGTCCGTCGTCATCAGCCATGTGTGTCATTCAAGTTTAGACTTTCGAGCAGGAACTACGTTTGGGGCAATCGCTAAAATGTATCGTATTGCCAAGGTAGGGTGGGTAAAGATAGAGGGATAAATTACATCTAAGGTTCCTCGATGTAATGAATGATCGTTAAACTGTGAGGTCTGTCGGGTTTTGCTTAGTTAGTTCCTGGATTTTCTTAATTTTTTATATTTTTTTTTATATCTTAAAGTGCATATAAATTTATTATGGTAATGTGATGTGTGAAGTTAGTGACTAGTAACAACCCCGACAATTTCGACGAGCTAGCTAGTGCAATGCACCACTAACGAAATCCCTTACTCAGAAAACCTCTATTTCGTCGTCGTACATACGAAATAGCGTAACAAGGTCAGGTCCATTACATATTGCTGCATTGAAAGTTTCCAGACCAACATTTGTAAATATCTTAACAGCTGCTAACTTTAAAATTGAAAACGTTTATACCTTTGTTCTAAGGTATACTACTGGATACTATTGGATACATTTATTTACTGGCATCGATTATTATGGTAATGTGATGTGTGGAGTTAGGGACTAGTAAGAACCCCGACAATTTCTACGTGCTAGCTAGTGCAACGCTAGATATGCACCACTAACGAAATCCCTAACTCAGAAAACCTCTATTTCGTCGTCGTACATACGAAATAGCGTAACAAGGTCAGGTCCATTACACAATTGGCGCCCAACGTGGGGCGTGACAGATAGTTACGCCTAAAACTCAAGTCCTAATGACTTCTCTGTTGCTCTTTCAAATTTTTATTTAATTTTTTTTAGTTTTCATGGTTGCACCAGATTAAATTTCTCCCATAATTGTATTTGTTTTAAATCATTGATATCTTCGTTCTGGATTAAGCGATTGCAATTTGATAATAATATGGATTGGTCGACCGAATTAAGGATTTGATTTAAAAATAATTGGAATTAGGAGTTAAACCTCACTACCAGTCGTCTCTTCACTTGTTTTCGCAGTGTTTGTCTTATTTCTTATTGGAATTCGGATCGTATGAATAACAACAATTTTTATATACACCTACCTTTGAATTTAATTCGGATCGGCTAGGCAAGTTATTGTTTAATTTTAACCGTAAAATAATTGGTTTTTGTTTTATTAGCTTCAGTTTAGTTAACCTTATCTGTTTAACTGCATTGCATTGACTTAGTTTTTTTTCTTGTATGATACGCAGGCTGATATTACGACGGATGCATTTACCCTTGTTATAGATATAATTATATCTTTTCAACATAACTCCGACAGGTAACCTGTTTTTTCAATTCTGATAATGATCCTTTCTGTGGTGTTTGCCAAGAAGAGATGAAAAAGGATCAATCACTCCATACTACGACCTGTAACCACCAGTTTCATAAGATATTTCTTAATGATTGTGTTTACACATATACACATTAATCTATTTTGTCTTTATTGTAAATTTTTGTCATTCAACAACTTACAAAATTACGCAAGTAATTTTATTTTTTGTTCTATATTTCAATTATTGAACTCAAATGTACAACATTTATATTCACAATTCATCGAACTTTAAATGTAGAACAGTAACATAAGCAATTTATTTTGTTGACCGACTTTCTTTTGATTGCAAAACATTGAACACCAAAATATGCAAACAAAACAAGCAGCTTTGTTATTTTTTGTTTTATTTTTTATTAGCGTAAGCATTTTTTGCATACGCTTGTTATTTTAATTGCTTCACTTATGTTATAAATACCGAGAAAGTTAACAAATAAATTATATAGTTTTTAACATTCAAAGAAGGTGTGTTTTTAATTATATCTACACAGAGTCACGGTTAAAGTGCCGTCGATTCTAAATCAAAACTTGAAGTAAATTTTATATTGTTTTCAAGGAGTCACGGTTAAAGTGCCGTTGATTCCAAATTAAGTGTTTGATACATAACCATTTTTGGTGACCCCGACGTAATCCTTCTGGTGATACGTGAAAGGATCATAGCTTAAACGTGGAAATTTTAAACTCGTAAACGTGTGACCGTGTAAGTTCGCCGTGAATTAAAGTTTTCCGAAACCAACAACAACAAGTTTTGACGTCATTCAACGAGGATACTGAGTCCGATCAACAGTTTGGCGTGCATTAACTAGGATACTGAGTCCTATCAACCAATTTTGACGTGATTCAACAAGAATAACGTACCTGAAAAGGAGTTGTCCACAGTGGCACACATTTAACATAGCGATACAGAATCCTATAAAAAAAAACATTGCAACACAGAAGCAGCATTTGGATACCTTCAGAGCAATGGATTTCTTCACACTACTTCAAGCCCAATACAGTTTGGGAAAGGACATTGAGAATCTGGCAATCAACTTTGCAAAGGATTCAAAGGATAGAAAAACATCAACGTACTATTCGACACGACTTGAGAAACTAAATAGCTGGGGAGATGAATTCTTCCACAATCACGAAATCATTCTGACGTTGGAGAGTAAGCCTCATGATAATGAGTATTTCATAAAAAACTATTATCAGAAGATTTATGCAGTCGTTGCAAAATACACGAGACTCTTCGAACATAACGCCATGGATCTATTAAAATTGGACAGCGGTGCTGCCAGTCAATCCAAGGGGATACTAAAGGCACCACAAGCTGAGGCAAGGAAGGATGATCGTCCTTCAACTGATAGCAACGAGCATAGCAGTGAACGACGTAAACTTCTAAGAAATCAACGCGCATTAATTCAAGCACTTAGACACAACTTGGATGAAGTGCTAATATAGCGACAGATCGACCACCCTCAATCGTATTACACCATAAAGTCGGCGATGATTCAAAAATATATGAAGGATCTGGCCAAAAACAATGCAGCTCTATGGGAATCAACAGACGAAGATACCATAGAAGGTTACACTCTGCAGACCTACTACGAACTCGAAGCGAAGACAGAAGAGGTGCTGATCGAACTTCATCAACATATGACGGTGGAGTCGATATTCCAGCCGCCGAGAGAATCAACGTCAGCAAATACAGACATGTCTATGCCAAGGGTAACATTACCATAATTTAATAGCAACTACATGCAATGGGTAACCTTTAAGGATTTTTACATATAGCTGGTTCACCATGCAGCTATCAGTGATGCAAAAAAATGCATTATTTGACAACTTCCTTAGAGAACATGCCTAGAAATCTAATCAAGCATCTTCCGGCAACAGGAAGTAACTATTCACACGCTTGGGAAATCCTCACTAGTCGTTATGACAATAAAAGACTTCTGGTGACAACTTTACTTAACAAACTAATGTCGCAATCATCAATCAGAAAGGTGTCATCAGCTGCATTGAAGGCTCTTCATGATGTAACTAAAGAATGAATTTATGGACTTCAAGCACAAGGCATTCCAGTTCAACATTGGGACGTTATCCTGACTCATTTGGTTTTGCAAAAAATGGATCCAGATTCTCAAACAGCATTTGAACAGAGTTTAGATGACAGTACACGACTGATTGCTGTTGCTGAAATTCTAAAATTCCTAGAGCGCCGGTTCCAATCATTCGAGGCTCGAGGAAAAGGGGAATCATCTTCAACGAGGACATGTGCATCAGCTACTAAGGGCGATTCAAATTATGAGAAGTGCCTAATATGTAAACTGACACACCACAAAATTTACGCTTGCAATTCGTTTTTAACCGCTGATTTAAATAACAAATAGAAATGGGTTAAGGAATTAAAGCTTTGTGTCAACTGTCTAACGCCTGGTCATCAAGGAAACGTATGTAGATCACGGAACTGCTCCAAGTGTCCAAAGAAGCATCACACTTTACTACACAACGAGAATACAATTTAATCCAACATGCAGAAACCTAACGTTCAGAAGTTCAACCGACCATCCCAGATCCTGTCAGCAACAATCGATGGAACAGGTGCGGACCAATCAAAATTTAAGGTCAGCCTGTTGGCCAACAACGACTCTAACTATGTCTTATTAGGCACAGCACGAATTAATTTAATCGCAAATAATGATCAACGTATTGAGTGCAGAGCAGTGTTAGCCTCAGGTTCAGAAGTGAATTTAATAGCGGACCGGTTGCTAAAAAAATTGGGTGGCAAGTCTAGACGAATGTCTATGAGTATAGAAGGCGTGGGAGCTAACGAAGCGAAAATGCGACACCAAACAACGGTTCCAATCAATATTAAACAATTTCACCAAAGAAGTAGAAGCGCTTATAATTACAAAAATCGTATCAGATCAACCAGTTCATCACTTGAATATTGAAGGTTGGGATCTGCCACAGTATCTTATTCTCGCTGATCCTGAATTCAACAAGCCTGGCCGAATTGACTGTCTGTTAGGTGTCAGACATCTTCTTTGATCTGCTCATTGATGGAAAAATAAAATTATCAAGCAATCTCCCAGTGTTGCAAAACTCCGTGCTTGGGTGGATTGTGGGTGGTAACGTGGACAGTGCTATCCCAAACCAAGCAGTATGTGGCATTTGTTCAACCAAGGAAATAGAAGAAGCTATTTTAAAATTTTAGAAGTCGGAAGAAATACCAGATTCAGAATCATCGCTCACCGAAGATTAATTATTGTGTGAATCACATATTTTTTAGCATATACTAGAGCAATCGACTGAAAATTTGTTGTAAAATTGCCCTTAAAAAAAACCATCAGTACTGACAGAGTCGAAGGGATTGGCGTATAAACGATTTACTACCATTGAACAACGTCTTGCAAGGAATCAGTCATTAAGGGATCAATACGTTTCATTCATGAGGGAATATGAGGCATTAGGACACATGTCGCAAGTCAACTTACATGATATCACATCCCTTCATTACTTCATACCTCACCACTGTGTTCTTCGACCAGACAGCTTAACCACAAAATTGCGAGTAGTATTCGATGCATCCGCACACAATCAGTCAGGACCATCATTAAACGATATAATGTTCAATGGTCCCAAGGTTCAAAGCGAACTGTTGTCAATTTTACTCCGTTTTCGAATGCACAAATACGTTCTTAAAACTGACGTAGAAAAGATGTACCGTCAAATTTGGGTCAACAAAGAAGATCGAAATTTACAGCTCATTTTTTTGCGAGAAAATCCTACAGATCATATTAGGGTGTATCAATTAAATACAGTAACATATGGCACTAGAGCAGCTCCATACTTAGCGACACGTTGTTTGACTAAGTTGGCAGACGAGTATCAAAATAAATTTCAATATGGAGCAAAATCTTTGAGAAACGACTTCTACGTAGTCGATGGCTTAATCGGTGCAGATACACTATATGAAGCTCAACAGATCCAACATCAGCTAATTACCATTCTCAGCAAATCCGAAATGAACCTGAAAAACTGGTGCGCAAATCATCCAAAACTTTTGCGTGGGATAGCCCCAGAAGACCAAGAAGTCAGCCTAAACTTTGAATCGGAAGAAAGACAATCCACGAAAACATTGGGCTTGTTATGGTTACCAAAACCAGACTCATTTTGCATAAAGGCCAACGTGCGCGAACAAACTACTACACAACAAAAAGAACAATGAGCTCAGATCTGGCACACATCTACGACCCGCTGGGTATCATTGGTCCAGTATTAGTTACTGGAAAGATTCAGCTGCAAAGGACGAGGCAACTAAAACTAGATTGGGATGAAGAATTGCCCGAAGACATAAGAAAACAATGGGACCAGTTCCGAGAAGACTTACCCACATTGGATAATGCAACCGTAGCCAGATATGTTTTTTGTAACTATGACTGCAAAGATGTTCAACCACACGCATTTTCTGACGCATCGGAAAAGGCATATGGAGCAGCGTTGTATATTAGAACGGTTCAGAAGGATAACACAGTTAAACTTAATTATGCTCAAGGTCACGAGTGGCACCAATCAATTTACAAACAATCCCTAGGTTGGAATTATGTGCAGCACTTCTAGCAGCCGAACTCATGGCCAGAGTAAAGATTGACCTAAGCTATCAGGATAAAGCTTCCTATTTTTGGACTGATTCTCAGATTGTGCTTTTTTGGATACACAATCATCCGGGAAAGCTATCAGTCTATGTGGCACATCGAATAGCTAAAATTCGTTGAATTACACTCCAAGATCAATGGCGTCATGTCCCATCCAAGCAGAATCCTGCTGACATTTTGTCAAGAGGACTCAAACCACGTGAATTTTCAAATTGCAGCATGTGGTTCTACGAACCAATGTTTCTGTACCAACAAAAGGTGATGTGGCCAAATCCCTTCAAATTAGAAATTGAAAGGGAATTCCGAATTGAGAATGAAAACAACGCAGTCATTATACAACGCTGTATTCTGCTGCTTTGCAACAAAGGCAGGAGTTAAAATGTATTATTCAAAAAATTCATCGAAACAATCAATCGTAGGAGCTTGCAGTAAAAAGGGGATTGAATTTAAATTCATTCCACCCAGGTCTCCACATTTTGGAGGCTTATGGGAAGCTGCCGTGAAATTTGCAAAACATTTATTAGTAAAAAATGTATCTACTGCTTCCCTCACGTACGAGGGGCTTGAAACAACTGTCATAGAGATCGAAGCTATTTTAAATTCACGACCCCTCACGCCCAGCTCCTCCGATCCAAACGATTTAAATGCTATTACTCCTGGACATTTCCTAATCGGAGAAGAATTAACATCAAGTGTTGACGTTCACGCCCAGGCCCCAATAGGAAAAATGGTTGAACGATGGCAAAGAGTTTCGGAGCTAAAACACAGCTTCTGGCAACGATGGTCAAAAGAATATCTATGTGTACTGCAACAACGACATAAATGGCAAGGTCCTATCCGCAATATACAAGTCAACACTGTGGTCATCATTAAGGAAGATAAACTTCCAGTGTTAAAGTGGCCACTAGGCAGGATCATAAAAGTTTACACGGACGACGACGGCTTAGTGAGAGTTTGCGATGTAAACACTCAAAATGGAATTTTTAAACGGTCAGTTCATCGGTTAGCTTCATTATTTCCGGAAGATGACGGTGATGACGATCAAATGAAATGCACTGCAAATTTTCATCGACAACAACCTGACAAAGAAAAGGAGGAACCAATCCAAGCTTCTTCAAAACCATCACTAATCATCAGCATTCCACTACATCGAATAAATAAAACCAAGATATCAGACATTAAAGCAACTCAAAAGAAACGATCATGTCTCGGTCCAGGATTACTGTTCACCATTTTAACTTTATTTCTTTTGCCCATTGCGTTGTGCACTCCAATTAATACTACACGATTCAACATCAAACCAGGAATATATTTTGAGGAACTCAGTGCGCTTAAACTTATGACTGCTAATTGGAATATGGTGGTCTATTATGACCTCAAGCCATATCAAGATGAAATCAATATTCTAAGTGATGGTACAGTAACATTGCAAAAATTGTGCGAAAATGCCTCAAACAACACAAAATGTCAACCAATGCTGAACTACTTCGATCAGATTAAGGATGAATTAGAAAGAAAACTAAACATTCTATCCGTTCTTAGCCCTAAAAGAGGTGCCATCGACATAGTTGGTAACATCGCTCACTCACTGTTTGAAGTTTTCGACTCAAACTATGAAACAACTATGCCCGAAACCATAAACGGGCTCAAGAAAAACGACATACATTTGGAAAGGCATCTGAAAAATAAGACATCGCTGATTGACTTAACAATCAATATCATCAAGAAGACTCAACTAAACACACAAGCAAAATTTGATGAAATCGATACTCAAATGCACAACTTATCAAAAATTTGAGCTTATTCAACGACAATTAGCTCAAATCAATGCTTCAACTTTACCAGATGACATCATCAACACCAACACTCATACCCTGATTATCTATTACACTGCCATTAGTGTAGTTTTCGTCATCATTATCTGGATAGTATGGAAACTAAGAATTTTAATGAAGACATCATCCAAACCTACGCCGATGACAACCTACTCAATTCAGGACACGGTGTGCTAACCAATATACAGTAAATTGTAAAATGATGCAATCAATTATCACATTATAAAATCAATTTTCAATTGTAAAATTAGTTAGAAAACCAAATAACCAACACACAGTAAATTTGTCATAATTCTCAAATTCATGCAAGATTATAAGTTTTGAATTGCAATTCAAGGGCGCCATCATGTTTACACATACACACATTAATCTATTTTTTTCTTTATTGTAAATTTTTTTCATTCAACAACTT
Organism: Dichetophora obliterata; assembly: GCA_963920525.1. Classification (NCBI taxonomy): domain Eukaryota; kingdom Metazoa; phylum Arthropoda; class Insecta; order Diptera; family Sciomyzidae; genus Dichetophora; species Dichetophora obliterata. The sequence goes on along the minus strand of OY986438.1, from coordinate 69,897,720 downwards.
ACAAAATTACGCAAGTAATTTTATTTTTTGATCTATATTTCAATTATTGAACTCAAAAATTTAGAACATTTATATTCACAATTCATCGAACTTTAAATGTAGAACAGTAACATAAGCAATTTATTTTGTTGACCGACTTTCTTTTGATTGCAAAACATGCAAAGCAAGCAGCTTTGTTATTTTTTGTTTTGTTATTTTTTATTAGCGTAAGCATTTTTTACATACGCTTGTTATTTTAAATGCTTCACTTATGTTATAAATACCGAGAAAGTTAACAGATTGGTTGAAAAATTCTAAATTGTGTCCAACATTTAAACAAGATTGCGATCCCGCAAAATTTGTCTCTCCCGATAAGTCGAGAGAATTAAAAGGTACAGAGTATTCCATGGTGATTCCCAAAATAACCAGGATGAATCTCAATCAGCAACAGCTGGTACTAAAAGTCGCAAACAGAGGGGCAACCCAAGAAGGGACTAGACCATTGACTCGATCAATGCGCCCTGTAAGTAGCGTAAATGCATTAGATTGGACCTGTAAGGATTCGAGTATCCATGATCAACGCGTGCGATTTTCGTCTGAATACGGAAAATCTTCGAACCCACATTCAAAATCACCTGCTCCGCTGAACAGTCTCGATGTGGTTAATATAGCCCAGACAGTTCTTCATGGCGAGCAGATAAATTTGTTTCAAACGCTTTCGGTCTTTATAACAAATACTATTGAGAAAACCTTGAAACAGCAATTGGGGGCGTTTAAAATAAGTGGCTCGCAACCAAAACCAACTGCTCAACCCGAATGGCCGCAGGATATGCTCCGTTTTTCTAATACAAATCCCAATTCTAATAATACTGGTGCTAACGATGCTACTCCACGATCTGCCGCTAACTCTCGGCGGTCAATACAACCAATGAATCTTACAATGAATCGATCGAATTTAGCAAATCAGCCCGAGAAGGTTTATTATTCAGAATTGGCACCTAAAGTTTGAAGGACCAAAAGACGGTATAAACATCGACGAATTCATTTATAGACTTTAATCTCTAACTATCCAGACATTGTCGAATGACTACCAACTACTTTGCGACAACCTTCATTTGATCTTTGTAGGAAAAGCAAGGGATTGGTTTTGAAAATTCCACCGCCACAACCCTCAGTTTGGTTGGGATATTTTTTTGCACGGAATTTCGCAAGAAATATGAGGTAATCGTGACAGATTTTGATCTTTGGGAAAGAATCAGAAAGCGTAAACAGAAAGAGCATGAAAGTTTTGACAGCTATCGAAGATCTGGCTGACAAACTTCTAAATGAAGTATCGGAGTTAGAGTTAGTAGATATTTTACTTAGAAATTCTAAATCTAACCTTCGTTAAGAACTTCTGCATTTAGATATTAAAACGATATCTATATTGAGAGACTAGGTTAGAAAGCACGAAACATTATTTTACGACTCTGGTAATCAATTTTCATAGCCCAAGAAGCCATGGCCGCGTACTAACGTATCGGAAATTGAAGAAGGCCCTGTAGATGAAGAAGTTTCCGAAGCTCAGCGTACTCGCGCCCTTGGCATTTACTGGAACTGTGATAAACAAGGACATCGCTATGACGAATGCCTTGAACAACGTAAAATATTTTGCTACGGTTGTGGCAGAAAGGATAAGTTCAAACCTCAATGTGCTGCCTGTAATCCTTCGGAAAACCGGAAACGGGATGCGACGACAAACACCATACTGTCGCATCCGACAAATCTTTCGTAGACTCTTCTACGCAAACTTTTTCTACTCACGGCGTTTCTTCTCCTCATTTTCAACCTCTTTTATTGACTCGTACTTGACCTCTTAAAGAACCTATGTTAAAACCCTCGATACCTTATCACGAGCGACTTGCGAACTATCGAAAAGTTCGGCAAAGAATATTCTCAAACTTACCTAAAGATAAGTTTTATCGCAAGACTAAACGATCGACTAGACGCTTAAGAAAATTTTGGAAAAATATAGCTTCAATGAAAAAGAATTTCATGTCGGCGATTTTCACTCATTCTGATAACAGACTTTACACGGGCGTAGAAATTTTTGGAAAAAGTTATGTCGCATTGTTAGATTCAGGTGCGACAATAAGTTGCGTTAGCAATGACGCTGCTAGAAGTTTTATATCGGATAAGCTGGTTAAGAAATGTGTTGGTACAGTTAAGAAAGCAGATGGAGCGCATTGCTCCATAAAAGGAAAATTTTCTGCTTTTTTAACTTACCGCAATTTAACTAGAAAAATTGAATTTTTTGTAATTCCGCAGCTTAAGCAGAATGTGTATTTGGGAATTGATTTTTGGCAGCAATTTGGCCTTATCAATTCGATAATGACGCCAGAACCTTGTTGGTGAACTTGATGTACGCAATGACGTGAATCCTGAAGACACTCGGATGCATTTACTGAGTGAAGACCAAAAACGTCGGTTAAATCTTGTAGTTGACGTATTTCCAACGTTCAATAGGGAAGGCCTGAGCCGCACAAGTCTCGTTGAACATGTTATCGACGTAGGCATTGCGAAACCCGTAAAACAACGGCATTGGCCGGTTTCGCCTGCAATTGAAAAATTAATGTTCGCCGAAATCGACAACATGCTTGCTTTAGACGTAATCGAAGAGTCGACAAGTCCGTGCAGTAGCAATGGTGTTGTTGGTCAGGCGTGGTAATAAAAATCGTTTGTGCCTTGACTCACGAGAGATAAATAAACACACCCTTAAGGATGCATACCCCTTACCTCATATTGACGGCATACTAAGTAGACTTCGGCCAGCTCGTTATATAACGGGATTAGATATGAAGCATGCCTTTTGGCAAATTTCTTTTGAGGCAAAGTCCCGTCTTGCGACTGCGTTCTCAATACCAAATAGGCCACTGTAACAGTTTAAAGGCTTGCGACTTGGATTGTGTAACGCACCGCAGACACTTCATCGCTTGATGGATCATGTCCTTCCGGCCAACTTAAGAAACCGAGTTTTCATCTACTTAGATGACCTCTTAATACTTTCCGATGACTTCGATTCACATCTTATTCTTTTTCAAGAGGTGGCTTTACATTTGCGTAACGCAAACCTTACTATTAACATCACGAAATCTAATTTTTGTATGTCAGAAATAAAGTACCTTGGCTTCATAATCGGTCAAGGTCAAATCAAAACGGACCTTGAAAAAATCGATGCCATCTTAAATTTTCCTATACCTTCTTCAGTTAAGCAACTGAGGAGCTTTCTCGGTTTAGCTGGGTGGTACAGGAGGTTCATTGATAATTTTGCTTCAGTTACCTTCCCGATGACTGAGCTGCTAAAGAAGAGTAACACCTTTATGTGGAACGAGGATGCAAAAATCTCATTCGAGCGTTTAAAGACACTTTTGACGTCAGCTCCAATCCTGGTAACGCCAAACTTCGCAAAAAAATTTATATTGCAATGTGATGCCAGTCTTTTTGATGCCAGGTTGCGTTCTGGCACACGAAAATGAAGATGGAGTCGAGTTACCTATAGCTTTTATGTCTGCCAAGTTGACAAAAGCTCAACGTAACTACTCGGTTGCTGAGTTGGAATGCCTTGCCGTCGTACAAGGTATTAAAAAATTTCGAACATACGTTGAAGGCCAAGATTTCATGGTTATAACCGACCATGCGAGCCTTCAATGGTTAATGCGGCAGAAGGATTTCTATGGGCGATTGGCACGGTGGGCATTAAAACTCCAGGGTTATACATTTGAAATTAAACACCGAAAAGGTACCGAGAACGTTGTGGCAGAAACACTTTCTCGTCAACCAGAATACGACTAAGTGCACTTGAAAATTTAGGTCCTATAGTAGACATCACTTCAAAAGAATTCCAGTCTGAAGAATATGAGAAGTTAAAGGTAAATATCGTAGAAAATGAACGAAAAATTCCCGATATTAAAATAATCGATGATTATGTTTTCAAGCGTACTGAACACGCCTCAGGAAGCACTGAACAGAAAGAGAATTCCTGGACACTTTGGGTTCCATCCGGTTTAGTTTCTGACGTTTTGTACCGAGCACACAATCCACCCAATGCAGCCCACTGTGGCATGGCGAAGACAGTAGAAAAATTGAAGAGACATTTATTTTGGCCGAAAATGGTATCACAGATTCGGGAATACGTTAGCAAGTGCGAAGTATGCAGAAGTACAAAAAGCCCTAATGAAACACAAAGACCTGCAATGGGAAGGCCCCTGACGTCAGAACGTCCATTTCAAAAAATTTGTGTAGAATTTCTAGGAACGTATCCACGGTCTAAACTAGGTCATACTGGCTTACTTATTGTCGTTGATCATCTCACCAAATTTCATTTTCTGCAGCCTCTTAAAAAATTTACCTCCAAAGTAATTTGAGATTTTCTAGAGAATTCAATATTTAACACGTTTGGAGTACCCGAAATAGTGCTTTCTGATAATGGATCCCAGTTTAAATCTAGTTTGTTTGAATCGTTCTTAACTCGTTTTGGGGTTACGCATATTTGCACTGCAATATATTCCAATTAGCATTCATACGAACGGGTGAATAGATCGGTTATAGCCGCGATAAGAGAGAGCCTACATAGGTAAAAACCACACTACCTGGGACATTCATTTGTCCGAAATAACATGCGCCTTACGCTCCACTGTTCACCAAAGGACGGGCTTCTCACCCTATTATTTATTTTTCGGCCAAAAATTGCCTTGGTTGGCCAATAAATAAATAAATAAATAAATAAAAATATGATACTCCATGGCAAAGATTTTATGCTACTTAAAAAACTCCATTTAGTTTCCGATGACACCCGAATAGATTTTCCTGATGCCATTAAACTACCTAGGCAGAAAGCAAGAGAAAATATGGCCAAAGCCCATGGAAATAATGCTAGAATTCATAATTTACGGTCTCGCAAGATCCAGTTTTCTGATGGAGAAAAAGTCCTTGCCAGAAACTTTGTCCAAAGTAGCGCAATTAAAAAGTTTAATTCCAAATTAGCACCAACCTTTAACAACGCGTTTGTAAAGCGAACACTAGGGTCCTCTTATTATGAACTTGCTTCGGAAACCGGCAAAATTATGGGCGTATACCATGCAAAGGATATGCAAAAGAAAAAAAAATAGGACTGATCCTTCTAATCATTCACGAAAATTCAACAAAAATTAAATTTTAGCTCAAGTTATCTGGTTTGTAATGGCCAATTTCTTGCTCAAATAATTTTCGATAGATTGATCTTAATATATAAGCTATCACCTATGCTTTGGCACTCACACCATATGATACCCACCTCGGATTTCTAAAGATTTGCATATACGGCTACTAACACTTTTGTATACGTTCTCTTGACTAATATTGCGGAGTATTCGGACCCTACAAAATATTAACCAAAAAGTTGACAGTATTAATTGGTTTCAGAAAAAGAATTTTTATTAATATAGCTTTTGATTAAATTTTCGTTATGTTATTTACGAATTTATAACATTTAATATATGTATATTATGAATTTTATATGGAGCATGTTAACAACCTATTAATAAAATATCCTAAAACATCAAAAGCTAACAAAGGAATTATTCTAAATTAACAATAAACCATTAAAAAAAGACACATTAAAAATTGCATTAACAAAATGAGATAGCACTTCGGTTCAATTCTTTCAAGTGAACCGAATTTCAACTACGACCGACCCCATTGACGAAACTTAGTCTCTCTTGAGATTTACCGTTTAAACCATCATCGTAGAGAACGAAATTTGTAAGTGCTAACAATAATTTAATTTTATGCATATATATTTAAAGTACAATTTTATATAAAAAAAAAAATGAAAGAAAAGTGGCCGTGACTCTAACTAAATACATGTAAATTAAACGCATGATTAAGTAAGATATATGGAACTCGTCGATTACTTCCATTCTTTTTCTAACACGCGATAAAGTTTCAGCACATAACTTGTACTGGGACAAAGACATTGTGCAGGTGCTCCACGCGCCCATGAACGTAGGCGCATACGGAATTGTTTCAACTTCAAAACTCCAGTATCTCTATAGTGCGCGCCTTTGAACAGGTCTAAAGAAGAGGAAATTTGTTGCCGGAAGAGCAGTAAGACGAAACACACAAATAACCTTTACTTATATAAAATCAAAACCTAGAAATTAACATTCTTTTGTTTGCACATCCAAAGCAGAGCATAATTTATGGCACAATTCTGTCATATTATTATGCTCTTCATTTTAGTGGAAATCACTTAAAAATTCCCGTTCGAATCAACTTCAATTCATAAAACATGAGCTAAATTATGTAAAGTAACTTTGAATTAAATAATAAGTATGTAAAGACTTATGCAAAGTAATGGTTAACGTAGAGACTAAATGGAATTTTTTTAATGCAATAAGGAACACCCTAGTGTTACTTTAAGTATGTATCAAACTAGAATTGAAAATACTAATATCTTATTATTTAACTAAAGTCTATTATAACATTAACAGCATCCCCGTCGTCGTCGCTAGGCCTAACGTCGCCTCGATGGATCTGAATACATCAAAGTAAGCCAGGTAATTCATTCACACATAAATGTATTCTTTGCTAGTTTGCTAATATTACAAACAAATGACAACAACATTTAATCTATAAGCGAAAAGTGTGAGCTTAATTATGCTCTCACCTTTCGGCGCTGTTTCAATTTCACTTTGTTTCGTTCTGTTACTTTGTTTGCATTAATCTTATTTGTAATATTCACTTTGTTAAGTATTTTTCTATCGCTCAAGTTCTACTACTAAAACATAATGGAAAAATGTACTGAAGTTTAATTTTTAATAAAGCACTATTGCTAGCTTAAATCAATACTTAATTTATTTAATAATATTACGGGGCCGTAAAACAAGTTGAATGTATTTTACCCAAAGAATTAAAGTTGAAAAAAAAATGATTGAACAGTTATATGGACCTATATATAATCAAAAATTACTGTCTACTTTTTCCTTATTTACTATTTATTAAAATTTGTTTTTTGAATGTTTCAATAAATAAAAATCTATTTCGTAATTTTGACTATGATTTCAAGTATGATCTTCTAATTTAATAAGGCGTAGTCCGTCGTCATCAGCCATGTGTGTCATTCAAGTTTAGACTTTCGAGCAGGAACTACGTTTGGGGCAATCGCTAAAATATATAGTATTGCCAAGGTAGGGTGGGTAAAGATAGAGGGATAAATTACATCTAAGGTTCCTCGATGTAATGAATGATCGTTAAACTGTGAGGTCTGTCGGGTTTTGCTTAGTTAGTTCCTGGATTTTCTTAATTTTTTTATATTTTTTTTTATATCTTAAAGTGCATATAAATTTATTATGGTAATGTGATGTGTGAAGTTAGTGACTAGTAAGAACCCCGACAATTTCGACGAGCTAGCTAGTGCAACGCTAGATATGCACCACTAACGAAATCCCTTACTCAGAAAACCTCTATTTCGTCGTCGTACATACGAAATAGCGTAACAAGGTCAGGTCCATTACATATTGCTGCATTGAAAGTTTCCAGACCAACATTTGTAAATATCTTAACAGCTGCTAACTTTAAAATTGAATACGTTTATACCTTTGTTCTAAGTTATACTACTGGATACTATTGGATACATTTTTTTACTGGCATCGATACCTTTTATATATATGCCGCGGCAGCACTGCATATGAGTACTTTCAATCATCAGTAGAAATACCCGGTATAAAATTTACCTTTTAGTATAAAAGAGTGTCGGGCAGCTTTGCACACTTAAGATTGTGTTTGTGCAGTAAAATACGTATTCGTCTCACGTACAGACTGATCAAAGCTTCAGTGTTCAAGCGAATGTCAAGCAGATAAGATCTGCGCTTGTGTGTTCCTTGAATATATTATATTATATCTGTGTTGATAAGCAATAATAGCTTAAGTCGATTTAAGATAGAACTGAGTTATTGATATAGTTGTGTTCCACGTATATATCATTATGAACACACAAAATCTAGAACTGCTAGCATAACCTTAGCCAAAGATATGACGCAAAAACAAAAGACCTTTTCATATAACTTATTTGGCGATTGAAAACTTTGAAGCAAGATTTCTGGAAACTTTGAAATAAGACTTAAGCTGTTATTGCTCATCGGCACAGATATAACGTAATATTGCACTGTATAAAATTTTATGTATGCAAATTTATTGGAAGAATGTATGAAAATATTTTTATTTTAAGAAAATAATGGCATGGCGTAGCATCAAAGAGGTAAAATTAAAAAATTATGCATAACAAGGCATTACGATAATTTGCATGGCCAATATACGGTAAATGTGGGGTATGCGATGAAGAAATTAATTAATTATTTAAAAGCGGCTTGTCCACAAATCAAATCATATAGTGATCAGTTACAAATACGTATAATGAAAGCATCTTACGCTGCCAGTTTAGCCTTGGCAAAACACAATAAGCAACATAAGCACAATAAAAAAAATATTTGTTTTTTACTACTAGCAGCACTTTTTACATTTCCGTCTGCTTATCTGTATTTCACATTATCCGTCTGTCGGTCTGTTTTCTTTTTACAAATAACCCAAAGAAACATAATGGAAAAATCTATTGAAGTTTAATTTTTAATAAAACACTATTGCTAGCTTAAATCAATATTAAATTTATTTAATAATATTACGGGGCTGTAAAACAAGTTGAATTTATTTTACCCAAAGAATTAAAGTTTTAAAAAAAATTATTGATGTCCACTACTTGTTAGTTTAATTTCGCAATACAAATCTGAGCAAAAAAAAAATAGCCCATAATGCCTAGTAAGATTTCTGCAAAAAGCGCTTTAGCACTTCTTTGTTTTCAGTGTGAGCTTTAAAGCGCTTATTAATACATACTCAAGATGAGAAGGTATAGGTGTGCAAAGCTGCCCGTCACTGGTATAAAACATAGAAAAAATATGGTCGTTTTTCTGTGCATATCTGGACAAACATTGTGCTGCTATGTTATGTTATATTAGGGCAGTTCACGATCTTGTTGCATCGTTGCAAATGCAAAATAAACAGCTTTTACAAAAACAAAAAGCATATGTAGCAAAAGCTTTTCAACGCTTTTTGTTTTTGTAAAAGCTGTTTATTTTGCATTTGCAACGATGCAACAAGATCGTGAATTTCCCTATTATGTACGTTATTAATTCTCAAAACACTCATATAAACTTAGTACACCTACAACTCATAACTGTTCACTGTGGAATAGTTTACAAATAATTTGATTATATTTTGAAAGTGAAAGTTTGAAAAGTCCTAATACAACAAATGAAGTATATTATAAACTATTATAAAATTTAAACTATACTAAATAATTGATATAGAGTTGCTGAAATTTGACAAATATAAATTACCTAAATTCGTTTGTTTTTATACATAAAAAATCCGTTAAAATATTTCGTTGCTATTATAATAATGTGTGTGTGTTAGGTTACCCTTATTGAATTAAACATTAAAAACGTATGTTTACATTTTTTTAATTATGGAAATGACATATAATTTTTATACATATAATTTATTTATCTACTCGTATCTGTAAGTTTTACCATGATGGTGAGACCCATCCTCACCTATGGTGCAATAGCATGGGCTGAGAGAACCAAGCTAACCACAATAAGGAATATGCTAACAAAGGTGCAGAGACTGGCCTATGTATGCATCACAGGGGCCATGAGGACATGCCCTGCAGCAGCACTAGAAGTAATTCTGGACCTAACACCGTTACACCTTGTCATAGAGGGAGTAGCCAAGCGAACTCTGTTGGGCATTGCAAAAGAGGGGACAGGTTTAGGTAAAACTGTCAGCAGTAGAGAGAAGGAGGATATTGCAAAGCACACTCCCTATATCGATCTACCAAGAGACGATATAGTAAAAAGGTATAACTTCGAAAAACACTTCAGAATTAAGCTTAGTACCAAGAAAGAGTGGGACAGCGAGATGATATCGCAAGTCAAGAAACCACACAGTATAGCATGGTATACAGATGGGTCCAAGACATTGGAAGGTATAGGCGCAGGGGTGTACGGGCCAAGAACCAAGCACTTTGAACCTATGGGGACAACACCCAGTATCTTCCAAGCGGAAATCCTAGCAATACAGCTGTGTGCACAATTCAATCTGGACCGTAAATACAAAGGTCAGGATATAGTTGTGATGTCAGACAGCCAAGCAGCAATCAAAGCATTAGTTTCCTGTAAGATATCATCGAGAATAACATGGGAATGCCTAACAAAACTCAACGAACTAGGCAAGAATAACACTGCTACTATACTTTGGGTCCCAGGACACAAAGGAATACAGGGTAACGAAGAAGCCGATGGTCTAGCGCGACAGGGTGCAGCCACAAAATTTATAGGACCAGAACCATTCTGCGGATTGGGCACACATTCTATAAAAGAAGAACTAAGAAGGGAGGAGAGGCATAAACGTTCAAACCTCTGGAAAAGCCTCCCAAAGCTAAGACAATCCAAATTGCTCCTCAGAGATTTTAACACTCGAAGAGCAAAATTGTGCATAAGCTTAGGCAAACCGAATCTCAGGATTCTAACGGGGTTCCTTACAGGACATTGTAAACTCAAATACCACGTGATGAAATTGGGTATAGAGACCGATAGTAACTGCCGTTTCTGTGAAGAAGCAGAGGAGACTCCAATACACCTACTTACAAACTGCGACGCCGTGGCTCGCAGACGTAAACTAGCACTGGGGAACTATGAGCTGAGTCTAGAGCAGGTTTCATCCCTTGAACCTAAGAATATTCTCAAATTCATTAGAGAAATAGGGCTGGATGAAATTCTGTAATCCTCAAACCCAGCGGAGCTTTGAGAAGGAGGTACAATAGATCTGATTTAGGTCGCAGTACGCATCTCCACCACACAACATTAACATTAACATCTGTAAGTTTGAAATATTTCCGTTGATTAGTTTTTATGATCTATTGAATAATTACATGAATTAAGATTGTGAGCTTTAGATCAAGTAAGTTTTCAAGAAGGCAACAACAACAACAACAACTCTGTATAGAGTCAATCACTTAGCTGACTAGACAGTCTGTTTCGGAAATCGCTACATTTTCCTCTTCGGTAGTCTTTGAGTGATTAAGCTGTGATCAACTCACTGTTAAAACTAGCATATGAATATGCAGATTTTGGAATTCATTCTTATGAATTGTATGGCTGCTAATCATATGACATTTCAAAGCAGTAGGCTATTTATAGATCACCGCCATCAACTCTATCAAGGGTTGCCATCTGTTCTAGTTGCTTCTTCATTTATTTCAATATTCATTGGTGTTCGATAGTTTGTCGAAATGCACCATAGAAATGAAACGAGTTTTTGTTTCGCCAGAAGCTTTTTACTTTCGAATAAAAGAAGGATTTCATTTATAAAAAAACTATGTTATTTATAAGATAAAAAATTAATATCACAATAATAGAAATTGATACTTTATGGTCATTTGCCACGGATCCTTCTCAAATTACTTAAAAAAATTTTAAGTCTGCTGCTTATGCAACAATTTTTTTTCAAAGTGGCAAACTTTAAAAAAAAAAACTATTTCCAAAATTTTTCTCTTATTTCTTGTTTATCTTATCCACCTTATCTAATAATAACTTAACTAAAAATAATCGTTTTTGTTTTTTACCGAATAAATTAGTTGTTAATCCATTAGGTACAGTGGTGGTCACGAATTTAGCACACACTGTGTTAGTAACTCTAATTTGAAATTTTTTACATCTTAGCTTGAGAATTGTAATCAAATATTTTTTGTTGAGTATTGTTTATGAAGTTAACTCTATGTACCGTTAGTTGGTTTCTTAGTTATTCTTAAATTTTCTGACATATTTCAAGTAGTATGAATCAATGTGGTTTAAATGCTGGACACGAATTTAGCACAGGTTAGAATTACTGTTCCATATCGTATTTTTATTTTCGTTAATTAAACTTTACTAGTAAGATATCCTAAATTTATTAAGTTTCTATTTGAGTTCTAACAAAATATTGCAGAAAGATATGGCGAAAGGCTCCTGATGTTCAGAGGCTCAGTGGCATTTGATTCAGAAAATGAAAAATGGTGGAAGCACAGTTTCAGAGATTGCTCTGCTTCTTAGATGTTCGTGAAAGTTATTATATAACGCATTACAACATGTAGAGCAGTATTAGAGCATTAAAAACGTAAAATAGCGACCAAGAGCGCGAAAAACAATAGCAAGAGAGGGCCATTTGATTTATAGAGCTTCACTTAGTGATCCTTTTAAGACCTCAAATAAAATTTAAAATGAAATTTCATCAAAATATGGCATAAATGTATCCTCAAAAGGCATAAGAAGACGCTTGAATGAAAACAATTTCCGTAGCTTTATACCCCAACAAACACCACATGTGTCGCAAAAAAATATTAAATGCAGTCTTGCGTTTGCAAAAGAATATTTAAAAAGTCCACGAATTTTTGGAAAAATTTGTTTTGGAGGGATAAATCAAAGTTTTACCGGTTCGCATCTGACAGCAAACAATATGTCTGGCGTCCTCAAAATATGCAACACAATCCAAAGTACACGCTCAAGACGATTAAACAGGGTGGCTGAAATGTTATGGTATGGGCGGCGTTTTCTTGGCACGGAGTTTGTCCGATAGTTAAAATTTACCAAAAAATGGATCAGCACGCTTACACAAACGTACTTGTCAATACAATGATACCGTTTCAAGAGAATAGTTTTCCACTTTAATGGCGTTTTATGCTGGATAATGATCCAAAGCACAGTGCTCACATAGTTAAGAGTTGCTTGGAAGACAAACATATTGATATTTTGAAGTGGCCATCGCAATCATCGGACTTAAACCCGATTAAGAATCTGTGGAGGGATGTCGAGTAGTAAATACTAACAGTAAAATCCAAAAATTTGCCAGATTTGTTTAGGGAAATCCAAAGGATTCGGTATAGTATTCCAAAGTACCGTTGTGAGGCTTTGGTCAAAAGTTTACCAAGGATATGCAATGCAGTAATTAAGAATAAGGGATTTTCTACGAAATATTAAGTTTTATGCAATCAATTTTGATTATATTTTTCATCCTAGACATTTTTTCGCTCGTGTGCTTAATTCATGACCAAGTCGAAATGCTTATTTTTAATTTTTATTTGATTTTAAGTCCTATAAGAAAAAGTTTTGAAATAAAAAAATGTATATAAGAAATAAAGAAGGCATAATATATACACTTAAAAAAAAGTTAACTAAAAATTTACAACAAATAAATGGAAAATATAAGTTTTCACTTAACTTTTTTAAGTGTGCTAAATTCGTGACCACCACTGTATATACGCAGATTGAAGAGACTTAGTAATTTCTTCAATCTCGTGAATCCTACACACTATGAGTGTTTTGTTAGCAGTTTTTTGATTTTGTAGAATATTCAATAGTTTCGCGGATAATACCTCTACTGATTTGCATATTACGTTTTTCTTTAGAGTAGCTATTATTTCTTCTAAATTTTGTTCATTGCCCGTAATGAGGTTCCGAGCTGTGCCTTTAAATTTCGTCTTTACTGCGCTTCGTCTGTGTCGGATATATTTACGGATTTATAATCTGTCTTAAGCTCCTTATTTAGTGTTTTTGGTATGTTTAGTTCTGTGTCGTGTTGTGCTTATTTTGTGAAGATTGTCTCTAAACTTCCAGAAGATTTTATCAGCTACGGTCTTATGCTTTGGCGTAAGTTTATTATAGTGAGCATTTAGAAGGCTTATAATTCCATTAAAATTAAGTATCAAAGTCTGTAAATGTTTCTTTTTGTATTTACCTATTGTTATTTAGACACTTAAAAGACTTACCAAACTCTATTTTATCTTCAATAATTTGTTCTTCTATGTCTTCCCACTTCATAATTCATACCGACACTGTTATGTTTAATTCTATCTATGTTGTTTGCCTGTGAATAGTTCTTATTGTTTTTTTCTTCATACATTTATTATGAAGCATATAAAGTTTGATTAATAAAGAAGCTACTAAAACAGCTGCAATTATCCATACAGGGATCTGAATTGCATCCGACCCTTTGTTTGTATTTATGTCTAGTTCGTTAACAACATTGGCCCTGGGGTGGTCAATTTCGGATTTGGGCACACACATGATTATTAAGAATAAAGAAAGAGAGCTGAAATAATGAAATAAAACAAAATGCAAACGAAACACAACACAGGCTGCTACATTAGGATAATAGACATAATTAATTTTATAACTAATAAAATAAATAATTTAATATAAAAATAGTTTAATGTAACGTAATTGAAAGTTGAATAGTCGCAAAAGGTTAGATTGCAATAATAATAACAACAATATAATATATCATATTGTAATACATGCAAATTTATCATTCACCAACGATCGTGTCCAAAACATCAGTAACTAAAACACCGCATCCACAATCTGCAAGGGAACTTGAAGTCATCAACACAGCAGCAAAACGAAGTAATGAACGTCCACCAGCGATCAATTGATACGATGACAATAAATTTTTGTTTTCTAGTTCTAAATTTTGTTTTTTCATTGTTGGTTTTAACTGTTTTTTTTATTGAGTCATGTTTCAAACAACTTGAAATTTTTTTTCTTTTTGTTTCAAACAACTTGAAATTTTTTTTCTTTTTGTTTCAAACACTGTGAACATTTTAGGTTTTAAGTGCTGTTTTAAATTTAACAAATTTAAAGTTTTGCTCTTCCTTTTCACAAGTTTACGTTTAATAGTTAAGTTTTATTTTTATTGTTTGCTTTATATATAAAATATATATCTTGAAGATATACACGACTATCACAGTTATAATTATTTAAATTATTTTTCTGCTTCTGGCAGGATCGCCATATAAAGAAAGATTTGTAATTCAATTTAAAACACCATCATATATTTTGTAAGTATTTATTATACTCTTGTTTATTCATATACTGCGTAACTTACGATGATATAATCATTACTGATTTCTGGTTAAATCATAATATGTTGCTTAAACTAAGCGCTATCGGCACACATACACACGAACACTTATACGTACCGAAGCAGCTTGATGTGCATGCATAAGAAATAAACTGCATGAGAATATAACTTTGTGAAAATATGCTGAGTAGGCAGATCCCACACAGTTTGTAACAAAGATAAACAGCGTCTTGAACGAAATGAAATTTGTCCCAGTGGACAGGAGTCCGAAGGCCTTCTAGTAGGCCTGCGTTAGGTTTTTATAGGCCTTCCCCACACCTTGCAAATACCGTTTTATTGCTTGTATGAAATGGGAAAATTTGTCAGTACTTCCGCATTCGCTTTGCTAAAAGTGCTTTTAAAAAAATGCATTTTACAATTTACATATCGCTCGTTGGCTGGCTTTTTTTTACAGAATTTGCAGAAGTAGAGGGTTGCTAGACTTCTTGTTTATCGGACAACATCTACAGACGATTGAGTTCTTGTCATTCTTTCTCTACGTCGAATTAATTCCTTAATAATATCACATTCAAGTTTTTGTCTTTAAGGTATTCCAATTTGGCATTGTGTCTGTCCACTGAACGTAGCCGTTAAGAGCAGAAATGCCAGTAATATTTGAAAGAGCTTAAATAGGGCTTAGTAATAGTTGTTTATGTAAGAATATTTATTAGGGGTAAATTCATTTATATAATATATTAAATTCAACTTCTTAAAACTCTTCCCTTTGGATAATATAGAAGTAATATTTCGGAAGTTATAAAAATGGGATAATAATTTTGATTAGAAAGTAAATTTAAATAAATAGTTACATAAAATTTTATAAATAAATAAATTACCTTTTATTACATTTTTGAGGGGTTGGTTCTTAATATTTTTTTTAAATAAATTATTCGTGCAAAATATTAAATCTAAAAATAAATTCCTTAAATATAATTTTTAGGACCCAATAATTAGTGGCTATTAACTCAGAGGGGAATACTTTGAGGAGTTTTATTAAGAGAAAATTGTATAGGGGTAAATAGATAAACATAAAACCGAATATGTATTATTATAAATATAGGTTGTACAATAACCGTACAATAACAACATAGGCAAAACAAATTATACAATACAGCTACAGCACAGGGCAACGCAAGCTTGCTAACCTACTTTTGTTTATTATTATTTAGTTTGTTGTTTCTTTTTATATATTGTGAATTCTTTGCACTTTTTATGTTTTAATTGTTTACATTATCAATGCTAAATAAGCAATATTTATCATGAATGTAGGTTTTGTCATTTATTGAAGTTAATGTTAATTAATCAATATTTAATTTGTTTAACTAAGCAATATGTTTTATATTTAAGAAGGTACAAGGAAATAATAAAGTCAGTTATTTATTTTACACTAATCATTATAGTGTTTTTATTTTAACTCTCTATGTAAACAATCCAGGTTCAAGTGCCTGTGTTTGTTAAGTGCTCAATCCAGAGCAATCCAAATTCAAGTGCTTGTGTTTGCGCCGCTGGAACAAAACATTTTTGGTGACACCGACCAGAAACACAACATTTTATGGACACAAGGGTGCCACAAGGACACGCCACAACGATCACCGCAATCAAAGGTGCCACAAGGAAACGCCACAGCGATCACCGCAATCAAGGGTGCCACAAGGACACGGCACAGTGACTGCCGCAATCAAGGGTGCCACAAGGACACGCCACATCGGTCGCCGAAATCAAAAGTACGACTAAGGTGCCACGAGAGGCACACTAAAGCAAACAATGACAACATTCAGCGCGTTATTGGAATTTAAAGTTGTAACGGTACGTTTTACGCTGGGGTTTCACTCGCCGGACCAGTAGTCCTGTCACAAAACAATTTCTATTTTGGGACCCAGAAATAAAGAAGCTGAAGCGGTTTTATTTTAAATTCAAGAACTCTTGTTTATTAAATTTAGCTTCAGTGCTTTTATCTTAGATCTATCTTTAATAAATGTAAAACGTATAGGATGGCGCTTCTTGCGCGGTAAATAAGGAAATAAGGAATTTAAATTGTTGGTGATGGCTTACTTGCGTGCTCTCAGCACGTCTTCAATGTCGCGTGCGGCATAGGCACGTCTTCGCTATAGCTGGGACTACGTACTCTGTAGCACGTCTCGTTGTCCTTGGGCGCTCTCTGTAGCGCGTCTCCAATATCGCGTGCGGCGTAGCACGTCTTCGATACAGCTGGGTTGCGTGCTCTTGTGTGTTGCACACTCTAGCACAGCTCGGTCTTCCCTGAGTCGTGTGCTCTCTAGCCCGTCTTGGATGCCTTCGCGTTGACCAAGTGCGTTGATTTCGACGCACGTGTCGACCTCTGTCTTATGGCGGATATGTTGCTTCTTTAGGCGTTGAATACTCTACGTTTCGTAGTCTGAGTGCGTTGGGTACGACGCACGTGTCGAACTCAGTCTTCTGGGCAAATATAATGTTTTGCCGGACGCTAGGTACTCCGTTGTCTTGCTGGTCTGAGTGCGTTGGTTATGACGCACGTGTCAAACTCAGTATTCTGGGCAAATCTGTAGTTTTGCCGGACGCTGGGTACTGCGTAGTCTTGCTGGTCTGAGTGCGTTGGTTATGACGCACGTGTCAAACTCAGTATTCTGGGCAAATCTGTAGTTTTGCCGGACGCTGGTTATTCTGTAGTCTCGCTGGTCTGAGTGCGTTGGTTATGATGTAGGGAAAATACAGTCAATAACCTAAACGATTCAATAACCTAAACATGCATCACTTGACATTTTGATATTACCAAATTGTCAAGCTGATTAAGCATACTTACAACATTCCAAGGCACTTGAGTTACCAGCGTTTAGTCACCTATCTCAAGTTGCGCTTGAAGTGAACTAGTGATTCATGATTATATATTTTCCTTACCTTTCGTTCAACAGAAATCATTATTAAATAAACAGTCTTAAATTAACTACTGAACTGAAAAGTGTATTCTTTAAAGGGTTCGACATGGCGACCGTGACAGGACTCGAAGTCCGAAGAACTTATAAACTGAAGTGAAAAAAATAAAGTTATTTTTAAAGTGAATATCTAAAGTGAAAAACTTACAAACTAAAGTGAAAAAAAAAAATTTTTTTTTTAAAAATGAATATTTAAAGCGAACAACTTATAAGCTGAAAAAAAAAAATTTTTTTGACAAGGACTTAAAGTGAATAACTTTAAAGTTAAAAACTTATAAAGTGAAAAAAAAATGTCATGGTGTAAAAAAATTCTATCTACTATACCCTTAATCTTCGCCGGGTATGAAGTAGGAAAAACGGTAGAAGAAAACGACAAAAACGAAATAATTAAAGCACTGAGCACGGAAAAAGCCAAAATAAACAATGAAGAAACTCTTATAAAAAGTGAAGGAATTAACTTGGCGGAAATCACACTAATAATCATTTCAGTAGTGATCGTCATAATTTATATTATTAAAGTAATTAAATCAGCAATAAAAAAGAGCCTCAATGGCATTGCTCGCGATCAACCGAGAATTTAAAAATCACAAGTATGCTACTAATTAACATTATAAAGAGTGACGAGTGCCTCAAGCCGGAGGCCCAACACCCCCCAACGATTGGGAATGGGGGAATAGAAGTGTCTTCATCTTATCATCATTATCATCTTCATCATCAACAACAAATACAAGAAACATCTTCAGCCCCACCTTTATCAGCCAACTGAAACAACAAGCGTAACGTAGCAGCTAGTGAGCAGAAAAAAAAATGGGTGACAACAGTTGTAAATTCCAAAATTTATAAAAAACAAAAAAAAAAAAAAATTATTTTATTTATAATCATGTTATCAGGTAATTATAAACATGCAATGGGAAACCATATTAGATAGTTTAGAACCATTCAAACTTAAATTTAAGCAATCTTATTAATGTCTAAGTCAAAATAGGACAATAAAAACAGAAACTTTAAGTAAGCACATAACAATTTTAATTGAATCGTTTAATAATATTAGAGCGACCCTACACAGACAATACGATAGGTACTCAACTGTTCACAGAGAACAGGCGGACGAGATTTTTTTTACATTTAGAGACAAATTAATAAAAGTTTTCCACAAGCATAATATAGCCATTAAAGTGCCTCTTACCCTAAGCTGTGAGGTAAATAAACTAATTGTAGAAACTGATGATAGCGATCAAGCTGATTTAGAAACAGACGAAGAAATTGAAACTATCAAAATGCCGCGAACAGAGGACGATATTTTAGATAAAGCAACAAAAATTGTACCAGTGTTTGATGGTAATGTAAACGAGTTGCAGAGTTTTCTTGATGCTTTAACGCTGATTGAAAGAATTAAAGACACACATGAGTTGATTGCTATTGAGGTTATAAAAACTAAACTGAGGGGACAGGCAAGGAATTTAATAACAAACGAAAACACCATACAGGCAATTACAAATAAATTGAAATCCTCCATAAAAGGTGAGTCATCTGAATTGTTATGTTCAAAACTAATGAACATTAAACAGCAATCCAAATCAGCCACCGCATATGCCGAGGAAATACAAGACATAACGAAAAAACTAGACGGAGCCTACATACGAGAGGGCTATTCACAGAATATTGCTCAAAAATTAATAGTACAAAATACAACGAAAGCAATTGCCAGAAATGCTACAAGTGATGAAGTAAAACTTATTAATAAAACTGGAAACTTCACTTCTTTTAATGAGGTTGTTTCTAAATTCGTAGAAGCTAGCACAGAAGCTTCAACTTCAAACTCCTCCATATTTTACCTTAACCGCCAAAGCCAAAGCCATAGGAATAGCGGATTCCGTAACAATCGCGGACGCGGCCAAGGCTGGCGTCAGAGTAGTAATTTTAATAACAATTACAATAACAACAATAATAATGGGCGTCATAGTAATTTTAGTAACAACAATAATAACTGGCGACGCAGAAGCCAGAATAACAACAATAGAAATCAATCAAACCATTTTGAAAATAGGGGGCGAGTAAGAATGATGCAGGAAGTGTCGGGAAACGAGATTTCCCCCCCAAAATATGGGGGGTCAGCATCAAAATTAAAAGAACACAAAAAGGATACTAAATCAATATTCCATCTGAATCTTAATTTAAGTAGTTTTATCGAAATCCATTTATCAACTAATAAAAATCTTAATACATTTCTAGTGGACACTGGAGCGGATGTCTCACTAATTAAAATCAGCTCCCTCAATGCATTTAAATTTGACACACAAAACACTATTTAAATAACTGGAATAGGACAAGGAACTATCAATTCTTTAGGGACAATCCAAATTGATTTAAAAGTTAGAAATTTTTTAATTCCTCATAAATTTCACATAATTTCAGATACATTTCCCATACCTTTTCAAGGCATATTGGGTTTAGATTTTCTTAAAACATACAATGTCACTATTCAATATGGCCAAAATACAAATTCAAATTTACTTTCATTAAGACCATTTAATTTAAATTATCCAATAGATATTCCACTGCTAGAAAGTTTCAAGGATGACGCTTTTATACTACCCGCACGCGCTGAGGTTTTCAGAGCTATTAAAATTAACAGCGAATGTTCTGATTTGATTATACCAAGTCAAACAATACAAGATGGGGTGTATGTTACCGGCTGCATAATTTCAAAAAATGTTCCTTATGTCAGAATGATCAACACAAATTCTGAAAATAAATTTTTGAATAATGTTCACTTAAAGCATGAAAACTTATCTGATTATGAAATGTTTAACACATCCAATAGTGACCATCACAGAAAACAAACCATTTTAGAGAAACTAACGAAAAATTTTCCTGAAATAGCTAAAACAGAATTATTTCAATTATGTTCCAAATATACTGATATTTTCGCATTAGAAACCGATAAAATAAGCACAAACAGTTTTTACAAACAAAAATTGAGATTGTCTGACAATAATCCTGTTTACATCAAAAATTATCGGACGCCACACTCACAAAAAGACGAAATAATTAGACAAGTTGAAAAACTTCAACAAGACGGGATCGTCGAACCGGCGACGTCCAATTACAATAGTCCAATTTTACTAGTACCAAAGAAATCATTACCAAATAATCCCGAAAAACGATGGGTTGTCACTTTCAAAAACTTTTATATACATGGATGATGTCATTGTCACAGGATGCTCGATTAAACACATGATAAAAAATTTAGAAACAGTATTTCAAAGATGCAGAGAACATAATTTAAAATTACACCTGGATAAATGCACATTTTTTAGATCTGAAGTAACATAATTGGGTCACAAATGTACCGACAAAGGTATTTTACCAGACAGTAGCAAATACGACACAATTAAAAACTTCCCCAGACCTAAGAATAGCGATGAGGTTCGTCGATTCGTAGCTTTCTGTAATTATTACAGACGTTTCATACTAAATTTTTCATTTTATTATGTCCATTTATCAAAACTAACTAGAAAAAATGAACCTTTCGTATGGTCTGTAGACTGTGAGAAAGCTTTTCAACATTTAAAGTCAGCACTACTGTCTCCACAAATCCTCCAATATCCAGATTTTGAAAAAACTTTTTATATCACTACCGACGCTAGCAAAATCGCTTGTGGAGCAATACTATCACAAGAGAAAGACGGTATACAGCTTCCAGTTGCATATGCGTCACGTGCATTTTCGAAAGGAGAATCAAACAAAGCCCCAATAGAACAAGAATTAATAGCTGTCCAATGGGCAATTAATCACTTTCGACCATATGTCTATGGCAAAAAATTTATAGTACGCAGCGATCATAAACCATTAACCTTTTTATACTCCTTAAAAAATCCATCCAGCAGATTAACGCGAATTCGTCTGGAATTAGAAGAGTATGATTTTACAATAGAACACATTAAAGGAAAGGACAATTCAGGAGCGGACGCGCTGTCTCGAATTGACTTTAATGATATTAAATTAATTCCATCAACAAACAAAGTTCTCCTGGTAACTACACGTGCACAATCAAAAACCAAAGCTAAAGAAAAAATAACAAACACAGAAAATAAAGTAGTTGAACAAAAGCCTAAGGTCTTCGAAACTATTGGCTTCAATTGCGTTAAAAAGTGGGTTAAACTCAGAGTGGATACTGAGAAAAGTATCCCTACATTTTACTTAAAACATGGTAAACAAGTGCTAGCACCACGAATTAATATACAGAATACAATTGCTAATGGAACTATCGATCTAGATCAATTTCTTCCAATTCTTGAAAAAGAAGCAATTAGTAGGAATATAAACAAAATTCAAATGAATTTAAATGATAATTTTTTTTAACCTCGTATCCATTGAAAACTTTAAACAAAAAGCTACTCAACTTATTACAAAGTTACAAATAGCACTTACACCTAAAGTGTGCATAATAACTGACAAAAATGAACAAAAATCTTTATTAAAAAAGTTTCACGATGAAGCTCTTTCCGGAGGACATCCTGGAACAACCAGACTACTTAAAAAGATTCGTCAATTTTATTATTGGAAAAACATCACTAGAGATGTGAATCAATATGTAAAACAATGCCTTCAATGTCAAATCAATAAAACTACAAAGCATATTAAAACAGATATGATTATTACCCCAACACCTCAGAAACCTTTTCAAACGGTAATAATAGATACTGTAGGACCTCTTCCAATATCAGAAAAAGGAAATCAATATATCATCACTTTAATATGCGATCTAACCAAATATCTCGTAGCAATACCCGTAACTAACAAATCCGCCAAAACAGTAGCAAAAGCCTTAATAGAACATTTTATTTTAATTTATGGACCAATGAATAAAATACTAAGTGATATGGGTACTGAATACAATAATCAAATCCTTTCAGAACTCCTAACACTTTTAAACATTCAAAAAGCTACATCTGCGCCTTACCACCATCAAACACTAGGAACAGTTGAAAGATCACACCGCACATTTAATGAATACATTCGTTCATACATTCACGCATCCAGAAACGATTGGGATGAATGGGTTAAGTATTTCACATATACTTTTAACACAACACCCTCCACAGTACATGGATATTGTCCATTTGAATTAATTTTCCCAAACGTTCCAATACAACGTTCCCAAACTAATACCTTTTGAAACAGTAGATACTATATATAATTTTGAAAATTATTCAAAAGAAGTAAAATTCCGACTACAAACCGCTTTAACAAGAGCACAAAACTTTATTAATAAAGCAAAACATAATCAAAAACAATAAAATGACCAAAACACCAACAATACAAACATTACCATAGGTCAAGAAATATTTATCAAAAATCACACAGCACACAAATTAGAACCCGTTTACAAGGGACCATTTAAAGTAATTGATATTGACAATAAAAATAATGTTATTATTGAATTAAGAGGAAAGAAACAAAAAATTAACAAACAAAATATAAAATTGTTTTATAATACTTCTCAATAACTCTATATATATATAAATATATATACATATTTTTATATTTAATACATAGACTAGTTTTGAATACTTTAAAATTAAATTTATCAGTCAGTACAACAATATATTGAATGTACTACATTTATTTTGGTAACAACTTTTTATAAATGTCTTTCAATATAATTTAGATTATAAGTTACTATTAAATTATATTATTACTCCAATTATAATAATTTGTAAAATCATAAATCTTTAAACATAAAGATATTAAACTTAATAAATTATAATTATATTATTGTGAAAGTAAAAGAAAGCTTTTATCGACATCGTCTGATCAGCGATCTCTATAAAAGCTTTCTCTTTAAAAAAGGGAGGTGTAGGGAAAATACAGTCAATAACCTAAACGAGTCAATAACCTAAACATGCATCACTTGACATTTTGATATTACCAAATTGTCAAGCTGATTAAGCATACTTACAACATTCCAAGGCACTTGAGTAACCAGCGTTTAGTCACCTATCTCAAGTTGCGCTTGAAGTGAACTAGTGATTCATGATTATATATTTTCCTTACCTTTCGTTCAACAGAAATCATTATTAAATAAACAGTCTTAAATTAACTACTGAACTGAAAAGTGTATTCTTTAAAGGGTTCGACAATGACGCACGTGTCAAACTCAGTTTTCTGGGCAAATCTGTGGTTTTTGCCGGGTGCTGGGTACTCTGCGTTGTGATGAGCTGAGTGCGTTGGGTATGACGCACGTGTCAAACTCAGTCTTCTGGGCAAATCTGTAGTTTTGCCGGACGCTGTGTACTCTGCAGCTTGGTCGGCTTGAGCCCATGGACGCTGACCGTGGTAGCTTTACACTTCGACTCCAGGATGGACACTCTAGGGTTACTAAAATGTCCACGCCTTTACGTTAGTGTTGTCACAACAAAGAGTCGTTATACTCGGCGGCAGGGAAGGTCCAGGCCAAACCATGCGTTATCCCTGTGACCAGTGGCACTATCCAAGCTGTGACAAACGAAGCGTACGTCTGGGTAGTAAGCTAAACCGATCAGTTTCGCTGGCTGGGGCTCCTCGGTGCCGTCTTGATACTGCCGAAGTGAGACTGTGCTGGATGCTCTCGATGTTCGTAGTCGTTGGCTCTTGGGGCGTTTGACGCTAGACGCTACGTTGTCCTTATAGCGTTGAGTTCGTCGGCGCTCACTGGGCCGCAAATATAACCTTGCGCTGACGACCTTACCCACTGTCCTCGTACTGTCTGGAACTCGTTATGCCGGAGCAACTCGTCAAGTACTCGAGCGTGTGGTCATAAATGCCTTGACTATTAGCAAATCTCTTTAGTTGTACTCTTCTCTAATAATCAAGGTCCAGGCCAAACCATGCGTTATAAATATTAGATACCTTCCAACACAGAGGACCACGTACTTACAGTTGTCGGGCTTGCAGCAAACAGACCGATTTTCTGTTCTGCACTCCCTTTTATGCTTTGTCATTCTCAAAGCTTTTCGTCGTAAAAGCTCTTCGCGGCCATTTTAAAGCTTTAATATCGCTCGTTAAGATGGCTGCATTGCATGCTTGATGTCTCCTGCTTGAGCTTGATGGGTTTGAGGGTGTCGTTACACCTTACTAGTTGACCTCGCACACGCTTGGCGAGCATGTTTGACGGTTGCTCCTATTGTGTGCTCTATGGTTATGGGTGGCTAGTTTTGGCTATTTGTGATGGCCATAATTCCTTAAAAATTATGGTCGTTACAAAGTAAAGACTGTCGAGGAAATACAGCGGATAGTTACAAATTTCAAAAAGGATTCGGTTTTAAGAGCGTTTGCGTCAGCTCAATTTAGTTTGGGATGAATATGAAAATCGAGACAGCGAGCTGAGATGCAAGATCGACCAGCTAATGAATCACGAGTATTTCACAGATCAGTATGATAAAATACGTGAAATAGCTGCATACCACATTGAACTATTCAACACAGAAATCATACGATATGGTGGTAACAAACCTGGACCCAAGCATGGAGCTAGTACAAAATCAGATAGACAACAACATGAAACGATCAACACATGGCCAACGACAACCAGTCAACATCAAGGCCTGATTCGAAAGATTGCAGCAAGCATGACAGCTTTACGGCGATTGCTCAATTCATTAGCAGCTGCACAAGAAGAGGAGACACCTCAAGTCAACAAGGTCAATATCAGCACCATAAATCATTTATGGACTCAACTTGAAGGCCTTCAGGATGAAGCATTGGAAAATCTGGAGGATCAAGCATCAGTAGGTTTTGACAAAACTGAATTCAACGAATTAGGAGATTTGGTGAGGCAACAACTGGTCAATCTTTCCATTAAGGAAGATCAGCTTCAATCGAGTAACACACCATTGTCAACGTCAGGAAGAGATCATCCTGCTCAGACTACACTACCATTGCCAAAGGTGACAATTTCGAATTTCAACGGCGATTACCTAAAATGGCAAGAACTCTACAACCTATTTTATCAAATGATAGACAAACAACCATTGTTAATGTTAATGTTAATGTTGTGTGGTGGAGATGCGTACTGCGACCTAAATGAGATCTATTGTACCTCCTTCTCAAAGCTCCGCTGGGTTTGCGGATTACAGAATTTCATCCAGCCCTATTTCTCTAATGAATTTGAGAATATTCTTAGGTTCAAGGGATGAAACCTGCTCTAGACTCAGCTCATAATTCCCCAGTGCTAGTTTACGTCTGCGAGCCACGGCGTCGCAGTTTGTAAGTAGGTGTATTGGAGTCTCCTCTGCTTCTTCACAGAAACGGCAGTTACTATCGGTCTCTATGCCCAATTTCATCAGGTGGTATTTGAGTTTACAGTGTCCTGTAAGGAACCCCGTTAGAATCCTAAGATTCGGTTTGCCTAAGCTTATGCACAATTTTGCTCTCCGAGTGTTAAAATCTTTGAGGAGCAATTTGGATTGTCTTAGCTTTTGGAGGCTTTTCCAAAGGTTTGATCGTTTATGCCTCTCCTCCCTTCTTAGTTCTTCTTTTATAGAATGTGTGCCCAATCCGCAGAATGGTTCTGGCCCTATAAATTTTGTGGCTGCACCCTGTCGTGCTAGTCCATCGGCTTCTTCGTTACCCTGTTTTCCTTTGTGTCCTGGGACCCAAAGTATAGTAACAGTGTTGTTCTTGCCTAGTTCGTTGAGTTTTGTTAGGCATTCCCATGTTATTCTCGATGATATCTCACAGGAAACTAATGCTTTGATTGCTGCTTGGCTGTCTGACATCACAACTATATCCTGACCTTTGTATTTACGGTCCAGATTGAATTGTGCACACAGCTGTATTGCTAAGATCTCCGCTTGGAAGATACTGGGTGTTGTCCCCATAGGTTCAAAGTGCTTGGTTCTTGGCCCGTACACCCCTGCGCCTATACCTTCCAATGTCTTGGACCCATCTGTATACCATGCTATACTGTGTGGTTTCTTGACCTGCGATATCATCTCGCTGTCCCACTCTTTCTTGGTACTAAGCTTAATTCTGAAGTGTTTTTCGAAGTTATACCTTTTTACTATATCGTCTCTTGGTAGATCGATGTAGGGAGTGTGCTTTGCAATATCCTCCTTCTCTCTACTGCTGATAGTTTTACCTGAACCTGTCCCCTCTTTTGCAATGCACAACAGAGTTCGCTTGGCTACTCCCTCTATGACAAGGTGTAAGGGTGTTAGGTCCAGAATTACTTCTAGTGCTGCTGTAGGGCATGTTCTCATGGCCCCTGTGATGCATACACAGGCCAGTCTCTGCACCCTTGTTAGCATATTCCTCATTGTGGTTAGCTTGGTTCTCTCAGCCCATGCTATTGCACCATAGGTGAGGATGGGTCTCACCATCATGGTATACATCCAGCGGAAAATTGTTGGGTTACAACCCCAGCTTTTCCCCGCCAGGCTCCTACATACCATGAGTGCGCGCGTTGCTTTGTTTATAGTTACCTCTGCATGTCTTCTCCAGAGAAGCTTTGAATCTAGTGTAAGTCCCAGATACTTTACTTCTCCTTTGAAGGGAATTTCAGTGCCATCCATTCTCATTGTTCGGAGGTTTGGCAGGCTTCTTTTGTTAGTAAAAGGTACTATGGTGGTTTTCGCTGGGTTGATACTTAATCCCACTGTGTTGCACCACTCCTTTGTTACTGACAGTCCTCTCTGTATCAGGTTACAGAGTGTATCCTCGAACTTCCCTCTCGCTATTAAGGCGATGTCGTCTGCGTAACCCTGACATTTTATGCCATTCTCGGTTAGCATCGTTAATAATTCGTCCACAACAAGACTCCACAGCAGTGGAGAAAGGACTCCGCCTTGTGGGCAGCCTTTTGTTGTTTTGATTCTTATAGTGGTGTTGCCCACTTTTGTTTCTGCAGTTCTAGTGCTAAGCATTTGGCATATCCATCTGCTGAGCATATCATTTACTCCTTTTTTGTGTAAAGACTTCTTCACAGCCTCGTGAGAAGTATTATCAAAGGCTCCCTCTATGTCTAGAAAGGCACAGAGTACGGTTTCTTTGTTTTTGAAAGCTGACTGGATGTTGCTAGCCAACTGGTATAGAGCAGATTCTGTAGACCTGCCCGCCCTATACGCGTGTTGACAGGGGTGCATTGGTGCCTTCTCCAGAATCTCAGTTCTTATATAGTTATCTATTACCTTTTCCATTGTTTTGAGTACAAATGAGGTAAGGCTAATGGGTCTAAACGACTTTGGTAGCGTGTAGTCTATTTTCCCTACTTTTGGTATGAAGGTGACTATCGCCCTTCTCCATTTCCTTGGGATATAGCCCAGCGCAAGGCTGCTTCTAGTTATTTTGACTAGGTGAGGCAATATAGTTTCTGCACCTTTTTGTAGAAGTGCAGGAAAGATGCCGTCTACACCTGCTGATTTGAATGGTTGAAAGGTTCTGAGTGCCCAATCTAGACGAGCCTTAGTACAAATGCTCGTTGCAAGTTTCCATTCTTCTTGATTTGGAGTGATCTGCCTGTCTGCTGTCTCATACTCAGTTACCGGTGTACTGCCCGGGAAATGAGTTTCTAGAAGGTGACTGGCTCGTTGCTCTTCTCTAAGCGTATAGCTTCCGTCTGGCAATAGAAGTGACATTTTTGTCTCCACTCTGCCTTTAGCCATTGCTTTGTGTATCCTGGCTGCTGCTGGCGTGGAAGAAATGTCTTCACAGAAGGTTCTAAAGCTCTGTCTTTTGGCTTTCCTGATTTCTTTATTATACTCCGTCAGAGTCGCCGTGTAGTTGTGCCATTCTCCGTTGCGCTTTGCGGCATTAAAGCTGCATCGCACCTTCTTCCGGAGTCTGGTCAGCTCAGCGCTCCACCAAGGAGTATGTTTTGTTCTTGCCTTGTGCCCTGTTGGACAGCTTGATTCGTAGGCATTATATACTGCATTGTTTACTTGCTCTACATAGCATTCAAGTTCTAGGATGTTACTAATTCTACTCCTAGCTTTTACGTTCTGTAGGTTTTCTTTCAGGTTGTTGGTGTATGTGTCCCAACTGGTATTTCTTGGGTTTCTTTTGGGTTCTGTCTCTTGACATTTCGCCCCAAATCTAAACTCTATTATTCTATGGTCAGACATTGAAGGTTCCATTGATACCCTCCATTCCCTAATCATATCCCCCACATCTGGGCTTCCTATGGTGAGATCTAAGACCTCTTCTCTAGCCCTAGTTACAAAGGTAGGTGTTACCCCCACATTGAAGAAGTCTAGATTACTACTTAAAAGAAATTCTAAAAGGTACTCACCTCTGGTGTTGACGTTGGTGCTTCCCCAAATTGTGTGGTGCGCGTTGGCGTCACAGCCGATGATTAGTGGAAGGTGCTCTTTCCTGCAATGCTCCACGAGTCTTTTTATCTCCGCTGGGGGAATGTCGACATCGTCCCCAGGAAAGTAAGCGGATGCGATCACTATGGCGCGGTGCTTGCCATCAGTTTCGATGTGAGTCCCGCGTCATAAATTCTGAAAGACAAATATAATTAATATTTTTCTGCATTAGAATACATGCTCTGGGATTGATTGTTCTCTGGTCCCAAGTTACCTGACCCTCTTTGCAGTAGAGGCCACTTACTTTTCCCCTGTAGCACCAGGGTTCTTGGATCAGCACGAAGCCCAGTTGTTCTGTGGTAAACCTCCGAGCAATAACTGCCGAAGCAGCTTTTGCATGGTGGAGGTTTACTTGGGCAAATTTCGTGCTGGTTACTGTGCCGATCGTCATAGCACTGGACTGCTGCCCCGGTCTTCTTCAGGCAGCGTTGCTACTACCTCAGTCGGAGGTTCGCTTTTACAACCATCGATCGTGAGAGCGGCGAGGTTCATGCCCTCTGCTTGATCTTCGATTGAAGATGTTGCGGTGATGACCGAGACGGAGGCGAACTTCTCCGTAACAACTTCACCAGTTAGTTGTATTGGTGGCGTTGCGTCTTTTCCTTCATTTGGAGTCGCAGATGTGGCTTCTGTGGACGATACCACTGTTGACGTTACAGCTGTGGGCGCTGCAGCTGTGGATGTTGCTGCTTTGACCGGTTTGGTTGGTGGCGATTTTGTGCCCAACACCGGAATGGTTCCAAAGCGGAAGCTGATAGTGGAGCCCCTTGACTTGATAGTCTCAAGTGACTCCCTATCTATCGAGAACGTGAGCATATGCCCACTTCCCTCATCCTTGGAGCTCAATATCTTCCAATACTTAGTATTGAGACCATCGTTCTGGGCGGCAATTAGTCCCATCGATCTATTGATCTCCGTGCTTGAACTTCTTGGCAAGAACATTCTAACGGTATGCCCTTTTGGGACCTCCTCCCCTAGGCAAGCCATAAGTTCTAGCCCTTTCCATTGCTCGAGCTTTGGTGCTGCTGCTCGCAGCCATTCTGCTGTTGAGGGATTCGAACAGTCGACCAGTAACATGCCCGGACGAAAGTGAATTCCCTCAAACTGTAGCTTGGTGGACCAGCCCTTCACTACTTCGCTCAATATGGCTTCTTCTAGCTCCGAGAGCTCATCCGGACTTAGCATTTGCCGGGGGTATTCTTTGGGCAGAACCGCTATTTGGATGCCCTTAGTTATGCTTGCATAGCTTTTTCTATTTTTCTGAGGTTCTGGCTCGGGTACCTTAGCCCCTGGCACTGACCTACTGTTGCTTCCAGGAGCTATTCTGGCCTTCTTGCTCTCTGGACGTTGAGGAGGCGTTATCTCGCTGCAGCTCCTCTTCGTTGCCTCTGGTACCGGTGCTTTACCCCGATGCTCTACCGCTCTTTCATGAGCTACTTCGGGTGCCATGCCCTGTTCCAGATAGCGCAGATACCATCTTACGCCTGCTCCACTAAGGCCGACTCTTAGTGGGTCGTCTAGCCCTCCTGGCTCCCCGCGCTGAGGGAGGTGGACACGGCGACGTCTACTGTGGAAGGGCTTGTGTTTTTGCCCTTCTTCTGATTCCCTTTTCTGTGCCGCATCCTTGGATGTTGACGCAGTTTCCGAGATTGGGATACTTTTTGGAGCCGACGTCGTATCATCCCGGTGTTCTTCCGGGGGAATTTTTACAGAATGTGGTCTCCTGGGGCTCGCAGTTTTTCTTTGGTGGCTGGTACTAGGCCTTTGACCGCTGTGGATGGTATGCTCCACTCGATCTTTGCCGTACGGGTGCCTCCTCATCTGTGTGCTGCAGTGTCTGTGATCATTATGGATTCTATGCTCCACCTGATCATTGCTGCGTACAGTCCTATTGACTTGTGTTCTGGCTGGCGGAGGAGGATTTCTCCTAGGTTTGGTGCCTTGCCGTTGACCTTCCTCTTGGAATCTCTGTTCCATGAGATCTGCTGCTCTGCTTGCGGTGACTCCCCGCAAGTCTTCCTGTTTGTTGTGTTTTGTTTTTTTGTTTGTGCTCATATTTAAGATTCGACCGGTAGCTCGTGTCCGAGGACAAAAGCGTCGCAGTCTATGTTTTATGGCTGGGAAAGGGTGGTCAACCATGCCAGAGCCCGCATACCATGGTAAGGCCACAGTTACTTCATGAGGCGGCCTGTTATCATGAAGGCTCCGTTCCAATACAGTCGGTATACACCCTGACTGCAAACCATCCAATGGGCACGGTGCGCATGACACCCTGGATTAGGGGGGAGTAACTTTTAGTTGTCGCTTCACAAAAGATGCAGGCTCTGCTGAGCTGTAGGGTTATGCCCTACAGGGAGGAACTACTCCAACCGGCAGTATTGTGTCATTGCAACTTAAGCCCCTACATCGCGTCAAGATTGTTACTCGGAGTAGGGGCAAACAACCATTACCACTAGTCCAAAAAATGTGGTATCTAAAATCAAATGTTTCGGGAGAAGCCGCAAAGCTTATCAGTCATTTGTCACTGACTGAAGAAAACTACAATGCAGCTTGGATGCTGTTGCAAGATCGATATAACAACAAACGAATCCAGGTTGGATGAAAGGAAACCTTGGTCCTGAAATTACTAGAGCAACCTTTCGGTACATCAACAGCTGTGTCGGTAAAAAATCTACATGACACAACAAGAGAATGATTGTTACCTTTAAACAATCTCGGAGTGGAAACAACTGCCTGGGACCCACTCATATTGCACATATTGATTAAAAAATTAGATAGAGCGATGCACATTAGATTTGAGCAATCATTAGCAAGACCAAGAGAGCTATTGCAAATCAATCAATTTGTGTCATTTTTGGAACTACAATTCCAATCAATGGAGTCGATCGGTTCCAAGGATAAATCGTCATGTATACAGGCAACGACTAGATCATTCACTACAGTTGCAACGACACAAAGGAATGTAAATGATGCAGATTATGCAACACCAGCTATCATTCATAGTATTTCTGCAAAAATTCCTGCAATTATCTACACCAGAGAGGCTGAATTGGGTACAAAAAAATAAACTTTGTGTCAATTGCTTCAAGCAAATAACTGCCCATCACGGACCTGCACTAAGTGTGACAAGAGACACAATTCATTGGTGCTTCTAGAAGGAAGAACCTATGTTCCAAATGCGACAAAGGCAACTGATTCAAAAATAGCAGTCAGATCAGCTGCAGCCAACACAATGCCAGCACGTAAAGATTATGTCTTACTAGCAACAGCGAAAATAAAAATAACTGCGACTAATGGAAGATCTGGTGAATTTAGAGCAATATTAGACTCTGTTTCACAAATAAACATTATCTCCGAGCGACTCATCAGAAGGTTGTCCATCATCCCAAGCGACTCTTCACCCTGTATTGAAGGCATCGGAAAAGCAAAAAGCAGAGCCACGCAACGGGTCAGTGTCATGCTTCAATCTTTGGACAACAATTTTTCAACCCAATTGGAGGCATTCGTACTTCCAAACATCATTCCTGATCAACCAAACCAAAATCTTGATGTTTCTTAATGGCCGATTCCTACCAACATTCAACTGGCGGATCCAGAATTTCATCAACCAGGAAAAATTGATATCCTGCTTGATGCCGAGTTCTACTTTAAGCTCATGGCTTCAGGACAAATCAAGCTGTCATCTGACCTTCCAGTCCTACAAAATACAGTTCTTGGTTGCATCGTTAGTGGAAAGATTGGTAACAACCCTGAATCATCAGACTCACTGACTTGTGCTGTTGGTGGTCAAGACACCAGTGATTTATCACTGGATGAAATGGTGGAAAACGGATGAAGTAGAATCAAATGAAAAGGGCTTATCTCCAGCGGAGCAGCGATGCGAGGTACATTTCACTCAAAATGTTCGCATCAATGAAGAAAATCGTTTTGTCGTTAGACTGCCGTTTCTTCAAACTACATCAGCCTTGGGAGAATCGAAAGAAATGGCTTACAATAGATTTTCAAGTCTAGAACGTCGACTTCTCAAAAATGATATGGTTCAAAATCAGTATGTCCAATTCATGGAAGAATACAAGCGATTGGGGCATAAGAAGGAAGTTAATCTAGATTCTGTAATGGCGCCTAATTATTTCATCCCTCATCATTGTGTACTAAAGCCAGACAGCACAACAACCAAACTACGAGTGGTATTTGACGCATAAGCCAAAACTACGTCTGGCTACTCCTTAAATGATTTAATGTACACAGGCCCAACAGTGCAAAGTGAATTATTCTTCATACTTCTTCGCTTTAGTTGGCCACGCTTTGTTTTTACTACGAACATTTAAAAACTGTATAGACAAATTTTAATACATCCAGAAGATCAGCAATACCAAATCCTTATGTGGAGAGCTCATCCAACGGCACCTGTAAGCTACTACCAACTCAACACGGTTATATATGGAACCAGAGCAGCACCATATCTTTCCACAAATTTCTACGTTGATGACGGGCTTGGTGGATCAGACAGTTTGATAGCAGCTATCGAAGCGCAACAGCAGCTCATACACATCTTGAAAAAGTATGGCTTCAATTTGCGCATATGGTGTGCAAATCATCCAAAGCTCCTTCAGAACATTTCTCAAGATGACCAGGAAGTAAAATTAGATTTCAACAATACTAACAACGATTCATTCAAGACACTAGGATTACTATGGCTACCAAAAACATCAATTTTGTTTTAAATTTAGGATCCATTAAAGGATTAGGTTTAGGATCCATTAAAGGTAGCCACAAAACGAGCGATCACATCTGATTTAGCTAGGCTGTTTGATCCATTGAGAATCGTTGCACCAGTGATAGTAATTCCGAAGATGTTTGTTCAGGAACTTTGGCAATTAAAAATTAATGGGGATGATGCCTTACCAGCTGAATTACATGCAAAATGGACAAAGTTCCGCAGTGGCCTAAGTGATTTGGACGATTTGAAATTATCACGTCACATTTTTAAAGGAGACATTCCAAAGACAATCCAAATTCACGCATTTGCAGATGCATCAGAGAAAGCATTTGGCGCTGCAGTATATATTCGTTCAGAATCTAGGGATGGCAGAATAATAGTGAAGCTTTTGTGTTCTAAATCACGTGTATCGCCACTTAAAATACAAACACTGCCTAGACTCGAACTATGTGCATCAGTGCTAACAGCTCAACTGTTCAACCGAGTAAGTAATGACCTTAAGCTCAAAGAACTTCAAGCATGGATTAATGCGCAGCCTCATTCCAAACATTTGTGGCAAATAGAGTTGCTACAATTCAAAATTTAACATTGGTGGAACAATGGCGTCATGTCAGCTCAAAAAACAACCCAGCTGACATCCTGTCGAGAGGTCAGCTACCAAGTATTTTAGCCAATTGCAATATTTGGTTTTATGAACCGCTATTTTTACATGGAAAAGTAACTATGTGGCCACCAAGATTCAACTCCGCATTGGCGATTTCAACCAACATGGAAAAGAAACGGAAACCTTCACCAGTAGCCAGCAAAAACATGGTGTTCAAATTAACCAAAAAAGTCAGGCAACCAAATGGAGATTTTGTGTACAAAATTAACCATAGAAATTCATTCCGTACTCTTCAAAGAATTATGGGATAGGCCTACGGTTCATAAATCACACAAGATGGAAAAGGGAGTTAAGACAAACCCCAAACGATACTTATTTCCACCGCGCTTGATAATGCATTAACTGTCATTGTTAGATCAATACAGACCTCTGATTTTAAGGATGAAATAATACATTTGAAAAAATACGCGGAGTTCAAAAGGACAAGTCCATTTAATAGTTTGTCACCATTTTTAGATGAAATGAACATTCTGCGAGCTGGTGAACGCTTAGAGGCATCGACATTACCATTCGATGCTAAGCGTCAAATGCTGCTCCATATAACGATCCTATAACAAAACTAGTTTTGGTTATGTTACATTGCAAGCATTATCTAGGCAGCAATTTTGGATAATCAAAGGAAAATTAATAGTAACAGTAAGTCACAAGGTTGTGTTCGCTGTTCTAGAGCAAGGCAAAGACTTTTTCAACAAATTATGGGCAATCTTCCAGCATCCA
The DNA here is from genome assembly GCA_963920525.1 of Dichetophora obliterata. Lineage (NCBI taxonomy): Eukaryota > Metazoa > Arthropoda > Insecta > Diptera > Sciomyzidae > Dichetophora > Dichetophora obliterata. Next base: position 69,862,353 of record OY986438.1, on the reverse strand, counting down.
GAATAACTCAAGCACGACAATTTCTTAAAACTGGAGTAGACTTTTGTGGGCCTTTCTGGATAGATTACAAAATTCGTGGTAAGAAACCGCATAAAGCATATATTGCCATATTCTGCTGTTCCGCTACAAAGGCTGTGCATTTAGATTTAGTCAATGATTTGACAACCGAAGCCTTTATACACTCTGTTGCAATTGTATAAATCCACTCCAAAAGGAACTGATTTTTAAATTGCTAACGGCAATTTTGAGTTGGTTTTTTTTCACAGAAAATGTGCAGTTGTGAGTGAGTTCGAAAAGCAAAAATTATATGAGTCATTGTAGAATAACGGTACTTTGTTTACTCTTTTTATTATATTGAGCATTTTTTGCAGTTGCATTTCTATAAATCCAGTGAAAGAAACATAAGAAAAGGACATTTAAATATAACATTAATAATTTATTTGTTTTCCTTTACATTGAATTAGTTTGAAAATTCTTTTATTCATGCTTAAAATTAAATTTTCAAGCAACTTTTCTTCCAAATTATTCCATTCTTCAATAATGGTTTGGCGCAGTTCTAAAACTGTGTTAAATTGACGCTGATCGGCATAAATTTTTCGTACTAATACACCCCAAATGTTCTCCATTGGATTTAAATCCGGAGAACATGCTGGCCAGGACAAAAGATTTATTTTGTTAGTTGCAAACCTAGCTTTTGTGTCCTTGCTGGTATGTATTGCTGCATTGTCTTGCTGGAATACCCATTTTGTTTCGGGATTTAAATCTAAAAAATGCTTAAGGCTGCATTGTAGGATTGCGGTATAATCTTTGCTATTCATTTTCGAGGATGTTATTTGAATTTCAAGAGATTTATTGGCAGTAAAAGCTCCCCAAATCATTATGCTACCACCGCCAAAATTGCGACGAGAGAAATATCTCGGTTCTCGACGTAAATCGTGCCAATAACCATTAAATCCATCAGGACCATCTAGATTGAATTTTTTCTCATCTGAAAAAATAACCTGAAACGAAAAGTTGCTTGTGGGCAATTAAATAACAATAACTAAAAAGTAACTTACCGAGGTCCAGTCCGTTCCAATACACTCCTCTGCAAATTTCATGCGGGCATCGATATGTCTTTTTAAAAGTCGTGGAGCCTTCTTCATTTTGGCACGCTTTATATTGGGATTTCGATTTAGAGCCCTCCACACTGTTTGTCGACACACATTTACTGAGCAAAGTGCAGCAAGTTGCTTGCAGCTCTTCGTGGAGTTGCTTGCTGCCCTACAAATTTTACGTTCATCACGATCATCTAGCTTTCTTTTTCTGCCACCTCCTTTTGCACATCCATAGCTGTCAGGATTACGTAAGAAGGAGCCAACTAATCCATGACTTCGACCGATTCTTCGAGAAATTTCTCGAACACCTATTCCTTCTGAATTTAAAGCAATTATCTTTCCTTTTTCAATATCTGTTAATCTTTTTGCTAGTGGCATAATAAAAAAATACCCAAACACACGATTATTTATATTACAAAACAGAAAAAAAAACTTCCGATCGCTTCAATTATCTTCAAAGAACTACTGGATTTATAGAAATGCAACTGCAAAAAATACTCAATATAATAAAAAGAGTAAACAAAGTACCGTTATTCTACAATGACTCATATAATTTTTGCTTTTCGAACTCACTCACAACTGCACATTTTCTGTGAAAAAAACCAACTCAAAATTGCCGTTAGCAATTTAAAAATCAGTTCCTTTTGGAGTGGATTTATACAATTGCAACAGAGTGTAGGATCACTAAAGCGTTTTACATCTCGACGAAGGCGCTGCGATACATTATTCTGCGATAATGCCACCAACTTTGTCGGAGCCAAAAATAAATTGCAGGAACCAAATGACGCCATATTTGTAAATACTTCCCAGAAAAAAATCATCAAAACATGCAGCAACGTGGAGTCGACTTCAAGTTCATCCCACCTCGGGCCCCACAATTTGGCGGACTATGGGAGGCGGCCGTTAAACCAGCAAAACATTTATTACTGCGAAGCGTGTCAACCGCATCCCTTACATACGAAGAGCTTGAAACTGTGATCGTTGAGATTGAAGCTATTTTAAATTCTCGACCAATAACACAAATGTCCACAGATCCAAATGATTTGGCTGCTCTGACACCAGGACATTTGTTGATTGATAAACCACTAGCTGCATATGTCGATAGAAGATCACCACAGTCCAAAATGTCATTGGCAATAAGATGGAATCTAGTATCGCAGATTAAACATGAATTCTGGAGAAGATGGAATCTCCAATACCTCAACCAATTACAAGAAAAACGAAAATGGAAGAATCATTCAGAAAATATTCGAGAGCATGAATTGGTTATTATCAAGGAAGACAATGTTGCTGTCATGCAGTGGCCTCTTGGCCGAATAGTAGAGGTACATACTGAACCTGATGGAGCAGTGCGTGTTGTTGACGTAAAATTAGCAACAGGAATATGGAAACGAGCAATTCACCAACTAGCATCACTTCCTGTAGAGTCTGGCCCAACATTTGATCCAACATCGCCATCTCAACAGAATCATGAAGAAGAAGAACAAGAAGAAAAAAATAGTGAAGTTCCAACTAAATGAAAGAAATTATCCAACAATTCACTGATCACAACTCTTGTAGTATCTTTACTGCTGCTACCAATGATACTAGCAAATCCTGTCGACATAAAGCAAAACGAAGTCACCACAAACACAAGAGTAATATGATACAGGAAGAAATAGCTGCACTTGAAAATGCAATCAATAATGAAATTAAGGCAGAACGAAGATGCCAAGTTCTTATGTCATTAGGAATACAGTTGTCTCTTATAGCAACAAGCTTACAACAGATCCAAACTGCCATTCTAAATGTCCTCACCACTACCCATCACGGCAAAATAAGCCATTGCTATTATCTCCTCAACAACTAAGCGATGAGGTAATCAACATAGAAAACAACTTGCCACCATCAAAACAGTTGCCAATCGTTAAAGATGACGCTTATGAATCAGGGACGTTTCAACATTTTTCGAGTGATACCAATTCCTACCACAATCAACAATATTTTGATAGCAATTAAGGCAGATACCGAACTTATGGCCACAAGTCTTCACAATGACCATTACTTCCCGATGAGTCTCTCTGAAATCGAATCATGCCTCGTAATTACTGCATCAACCTATCTTTGTTCAAATAAACACTCCATATTTATCAAGGGATCAAAGGTCTTCTCCTGCGAATTCAATTTGTTAAACAATAGAACATCGGCAGATTGTAAACTCACCAATTAAATCAATGCATCTACGGGACTAAGGAAACTGCTCAAATGAGCGCTGTATGCGGAACCAATGCATTTCAAATAACAATAGGTATCTGGACTACCATCACTAGACCCAGAGTGCATAATAAAAAATAACGTCATAACCATTCAAGGACATTATATCATCAAAAGCACCATTAATTCATCTTACGCAAAACATGACAATCTAACAGAAATGGCGTTTCCCAGCGAAATCAGGAAGATCTTCAACTCTACTTCTGATTCTACAACAAAAACCCTGGAACAACTTACAGCACTACAAAATGTCTTGAAGTCAGGAAAGATTTCAGAGCTTCCAGAACTGTCGCTGTCTACCAACATTCATCATTACAGCCCTTATTATATCAATTGTAATAGTAAGCTGTATTTTCTGGCAAATAAAAACTGGTGCGTTTAAAAAAGAACAACCCATCATCGTAAATCCAATACCAAAGCCATAACGCCACCTGCCCGAATCTGCATAGTTGAATGCCAGCATTCAACACGCGGGACAATGTACAATAGCAGTACAATAACAACATAGGCAAAACAAATTGCAGCTACAGCACAGGGCAACGCAAGCTTGCTAACCTGCTTTTGTTTATTATTAAGTTTGCTGTTTCTTTTTATATATTGTGAATTCTTTGCACTTTTTATGTTTTAATTGTTTACATTATCAATGGTAAATAAACAGTATTTATCATGAATTTAGGTTTTGTCATTAATTTAAGTTAATGTTAATCAATACATAATTTGTTTAACTAAGCAATATGTTTTATATTTAAGCAGGTACAAGGAAATAATAAAGTCAGTTATTTATTTTACACTAATCATTATAGTGCTTTTATTTTAGTTGTTGATGTAAAGATATTACTAAAATCACACAATATTTTGATTCTGCCATATAGTGTGTCTTTAAACATTGGTTATAGGGGATTAACCTTTATTTTGATATAAAATATTTTCGAAAACCCATGCAAGTATCAAATAGTTATTAGTTATTGTATACTGCCTTGTACCTCTTTAACGACGCTTTATTAATTTTCTGGAATAGCTAGTTCAACTAAATTATTTAATAAAAGCAGAGTTCCTTTTGAGCATTGACATTTTATTAAAAGTTTTCAATATGCAAGTAATCAAGAAGCCTTTTAAGCATATTGAAAATAAAAAACCTTCCTAGATTTTAGCTTGTATGTTCTATAATAACATTTAAACCGAAAAATTAATAAACAAAAACACAGCACTTTCAACTCACATACACATCACAGAGAAATAATGAAAACTTCTTGCCTTCTTTTTAACAGGTAGGCCTTATAGAAACCCTCATCGGTGCAGTGATGTTGTGAGATGTGCTGACTCCAAAAGAAGCAGTTAATACATGCCTTTTTTCAAGAGGCCTGACTGAAATGCCCACTGGGTTGTACACGTTTTGTAAAAGTGTCTGTAGTTTGAGAAAAGTGTTAATATTAGCGGTGTATTCTAGAGTAGTTTTCACGTTTTTGTTTCGTTTTATACTCACGATTAGTTTTTGAAGTTTCTTTTTGTCATCAGTTGAATAAATGCTGTATAACAATTCGCTTAAATCCTTTTAATTCTTTAAAATTCTCTGAAAAAATAGGAATTATCTTCATAATTGTTTCTAGGTAAATTCAGCCATTTTGGATTCTGTGCTCTTTTCTTTGGTTATATTTGTTCTGATTCGTTTACTAAAATATAGAATTCTTCTGTTACCTATTTACCTATTTATTTCTTAGCAGATTACCTATTTATTTCTTCTAACTTAGTTTCTATAGTGTTTTTGTGTATATTCTATTGCTAATATTTTTATGTTGATTTTGATAGTCCTGGCTTGTTTAATGAGGTCAGTTTAAAATTGCATTTAAAGAAATTTTTTTTTTGTTTAAAGTTTTTTCTAAATGACCTTGTTATTAATTATGTTGATTTTATATGATTTAAATACAAATTCTAAATGTTAGATAGTTTAAAATCGTTCGTTTATCGTAGTTTAAAATCGCAAAATCTAAAAACAACTTCAGTAACCATGCTTTGTTAGTGGAAGCCTTCCAACAGACTGTTGGACTCTATAATAATAACATAAGCATAAAGACTAAAGTAAATCAAAAATACAACAACAAACATGAAAATATGACATGGGAGGAAAACTGAGAAATTGACACTTAAAAATCTCATCGCCTCTGTGGTGCAGTGTGCTAATGCGCGCTTGCAAGGCGTATCACAAAGATTTCTGATGAAGTCTTTAGCAGGGCCGAAATAACAATAAAAATCACCTAGTGACTTTTTCCTTTTCATATTGAAAAACGTTGTTGTTGTTGTTTCTTTGGAAAGATTCGTTAGAATAATTAATTGTTCTAACCTTGACCTAAAGCTCAATAAACGATTTTAAACTATCAAACAACTAGAATTTGTATTTAAAATCAAGTATGATTTAAACTATCAAACATTTAGAATTTGTATTTAAATCATATAAAATCAACATAATTTTTATTTGTTTATTTAAGCATTTTGTGATGACTATATATATAATGTTTATAATAATATGCATATACTTATAATAATGATAGCTATTATTATAGTTATAGCTGTTGCTTGAATCTCTGTTTTAGCTACTGCTAATCCGAGGTTGTTTTCTATTTTTTTGTCTATTTACGATACGTTCTTCTTTTTTGTTGTCTAACATGGTGAGGTACCAAGCTGCGTCTTGTGGCATGCACTTTTTAGTTTCTTCTATATATGATATCTGTGTGTTTTCCTTATTTGTCTTTTTTATATATATTTTACGCATGGTTTTTTCCATAGCTTTGAAGATTTTCTTGTGTGTTCTCAGGTGTATGTCCAATTGTGATTTTCTCGCACACAAAGCAGTACATTTTATATTTGGTTTTATTTTTGGTTTAGTCTTATTTGTTTTCTATCCTGTATTTTAAGTCTTTTAGTTGTTGGACGAAGTTGTATTTCTTTTTTCCTTTGGTAATGTGAATTAGAAGGTAGAGTTCGTTGTTTCACTTGTCTGCCGGCCCTTGTTCGTCGCTGTTCAACCAGCCGCAAGGCTTTTGGGTATACAAGCCACAAGCCTATGTATTTATTTTTAAGGTGCAAAGGCTAAGTTTTAATTGAAGCCACAAAGGCTAATTTGAAAAGAAAGAAATTTAAATTTTCGCTTGGGCCTTTCGCCTGTTCATAAAAATCTGTTTTTATTTTAAAATGTCTTAGTTTATATAAATTTTTTACCAATATTTAAATTATGCTGCCAGTATTTTATAAATTCCTCCCTTCTTTTTGTCTCTTATATCGATCGCCAATCAATTTAATTTTTAGTCGATCACATATTTTAATTTTTCTTATAGAAATGCAAAACACCAACAACAATAAATGCATTCGTTTTGGCATTGACTTAAATGTCATTGGCACTAGTGTAACTTAATATTCTTTCTTCGAAATGCATTTATATTTTTATGCCTGTTGTTGTTGTTCACGCTTGTGTCAAGCATTAGGTTATGGTATGTCTGTCTAGCGGCGCAAACCAAAGGGGATGGAAAGTATTAATGTAAGAATGAGAGGGAAAATTGCTCATCGATATTTTTGATTTTCAAGTGCAAGTTAGTCATATTTAATTTCTGTCAAATTACGTAGTTTATGGTTGCGCACATAAATTTATTTTTATGTTATTGCGTATTAGTGGTCTTAAGGATTTTTATAAAAAAAGTTTTGGGAAGTAATAGTGACTTTAGGAGTACACTACAATATATTAGACGGACCCAAAAAACCGAAGGGATTTTTTGGAGCATGCTAAAAAAAAATAAGCTCAATGACATCGTAAAAGCATTTCCTGCTATTTTTGACCCAAAATATTAACCCTGAGGCACTGCTAGTCTTTCAATTTTCGAAAATTTTGGCCACATAATTAAAGTTATTTTTCAAAAATATATAAATAGAGATTGCGATGATCGCTGGTTAATCTCATAACACAGTGCAACACGAAAAAAATAACCATATACGGACACCACTACGTGATAAAAGACCAAAAAAAGACCACTGTCTCCCAGTTTTGCCCAAAGTCCTCCAGGTTTTTTTTACTGGCCCCCAAAGATGTGGAGCCGCGGTGTCATTTTTGCAAAAAAAAAATTATCATTTTCTCAAGCTCATATCTTGCAAACCGTTCGGAATTTTGATTTACTCTCTGAGGCAAAGTTGAGGCAAAGTAGCTCTTGTCATAAAGAACAAAAATTGTGAACATATAAAATAAAAAATTCCATCTTCAAGGTCAAAATCGCAAAAAAACTTTAAAAATTAGCGAAAATTGGCCCAAAAAGCGTTTTTTTTTATTTTCCGCTTTTACGAACAAACTTTATGAAAAATGCGCCAATTTTCTTTGGCTTGGTAGGGCTTATAGCGCTGATTAAAACCCCAAAGTTTTTTTAAGGAGGCTGATCCAACTTCTTTAGATATAGGCCTTTATAGCTTGAGTATATAATCGATTATATCTCACCCATTTCTTATCCGATCTGGTTGAGATGGGTATCGTTGAAAAGACCTTTGAAAACGCTATAAATCTGTATTTTTATCTGTAAATGTTAATTTTTATTAACTTATTGGGGCAAATTAAAAAAAAACAGATTTCTTAACCTCACTTTTTTAATAAAAATCTGGTTTTCTCAAAAAACAGCCCTAGTAAAAAAAACAATTGAAGTGTAAGAAAATAAGCGATTTTTTAAAAAAAAGTTGATTTCAAAACTTTGAACGTAAATAATTGTCAGTCAGGAGGCCGAGTGTGTGAGTGCACTGTACCTTCACTGATAGTAAGTGCATTCTAATAAAAATTCTCAAGCTGGTGGGTGAGTTCCCGTGCCCCAAACTGTCAAACAACTACCTGGAAGCAAACATCTGCATTGAATTCACATAAAAACAACCCAAAATATATACATAAAAAATACCTGGAAACACATTTTAGCTCTTGTCATAAAGATGAAATTGTGAACATATAAAACCAAAAAAACTTCTATCAAAAAACTATCTGGAAGCAAACATCTGCATTGAATTCACATTGTAGCTCTTGTCATGTTTAATGTCTTGTTTGTTTAATTAACGCTCAAAAATGAAACATGCCTGGCCAGAACCATGTGTTTGTCCATGGGTTAACACCGTTTAGGTAGCGCTTAGGTATCACGCGATCACGCACCGACCGCAGCAGCACAGGCCATGCAGTAAGCTCAGCACACGCAACAAGGGACGCAGCACACAATATAAAAGCGACACGACGCTCACATCGAGGCATTACAGAGCGCGACGTCAACGAGAGCTCAGCGGTGAAAGTTATAAAGTGAAAGTAAAAAAAGTGAAAGTGCTACAGCATAATTCGCACACAACATAGACAACTGACAATTTCACTATGCAGTGTGAAAATATTGATTTATTTTGCTACGTTTGCGGTCATTAAATCAGAAAAAAAAGTTCTACAACATTGCAAAAGGAAAAGAATCTTTTGACTAGTCAATTCAAGAAAGCATATAAGTTGTTGTGCATAAAATTACACACCTAATACATTGTGTCGCCAATATTATAACAATCTCATGGCATGGTTGAGTGGAGGCAAACATAGTATGAAGTATTGTAAGCCGGTAAACTGGATTAATCTCCCAGGTGATCATGATGAAACCAGTTGCTATGCATGCGTTAATTACACATGTGGTCTAAATCGATATGCTGAGAGGAACAAAAGTTATAAAGCAACTGTAACAGCCACGCTACCAGTGCTTGCACCGAAAACTTTGTATCACCAAGGCCGCCAACTCCAGATGAACAAATGAGACAACATAAACTGAGGAATGCACCTTTAATAGACAATACTCAAGACATCTTGCTGCCACCGCTCCACATAAAATTGGGAATTGTTAAAAAATTCATCGAAGTGGCCCTTGTAAATTGTCCAAACGCATTCGACTATTTGAAAAGTGTTTTCCCAAAGCGTAGCTATGACAAAATTAAAAAAGGTATTGTAGTAAATTTAAAACGAATTTTTTTTCACCTCATTGTACTATTTCACTTTGTTAATGTTTTCTTTTCTGTCTTTATTTTTTGTCTTCATTTAACAGGCGTACTTAATGGCCCTGACATTAGAAAACTATTCAAGAGTAACTTTGAATCATCGCTTCATGATTATAAGCATTCAATGGCATGGATTAACCTTCAGCGTGTATGCACCAGAGTCTTGGGAGGGGATCGAGACGCGGAATCGGAAGCAAGAGAATGGGTGAAAGAAATGCTGTATTATTTTGAGAAAATCGGCACATCGATGACATTAAGGCTGCATTTTCTTCATTTTCATTTTGACGATTTTATCAAACAACTTCCTACCGAATCCGATGAGCAAGGAGAACGGTTTCACCAAACCACAATGCCCATGGAAAAACTGTACAAAGGCAAAAAACTCGACGCATTGCTTGCAGAGGTAATATCAATTTTATTGATGCATTGTTTTGCATTCCTTTTTTTATTTATTTTCTAATTCATTTCAGGTATGTTGGTGGAGTCACAAGATCACCCTGTATGATGTTAATGAAGTATCTGAAGAAGAAAAAGCTGATGATGGAGGGCAGTCTAGAAGTAACATGCCTGTGGACACCATAAGTTCTGAATCAGAGTCAGATTCGGACGATTCGGACGACGATTTGGATCCACAACTTAAGAGAGTGCGATTTGCAAGTCCAGGGCCATCAACATTATAAACATAATACGAATATTTTTTTTTATAATTTTTGTAATAGATAGCATAGTATTCTAGTGCCATCCCTGCTGAGACTACTAATCCCTACAACACTGAATCATTATTACTAAATATCTATGCTACTACTCTTTGTTACAACCCTAACTCTAAATGAGTGTGACAATGAAACCTGCAACATGCCTTTTCACTTACTGGAGAAGGCTTTATAGTATCTCAATGTTGAAGTAAAGAAAAAACAAATGAAATTAAAAAATTTTCGGCAAATTTTTCACTTTTGCGGCTATCTAAGCGCTACCTAAACGGTGTTAAGAATCATTCCTAGGAAGTTCATATGTTCTAGAAAGTTGTTTATTGAGATCTTAGGTTAATTTTTGTAGTTGATTATTTCCTTTAATTTTGAACGGTTTGCTACCTATGGACCTGAGCAGGGGAAAAAAGGTAAAAAAATTAAATTTTTAAAGTTTTTTGTGATTTTGACCTTGAAGATGAATTTTTTTTTTTATTTTATATGTTCACAATTTTTGTTCTTTATGACAAGAGGTACAACTTTGCCTGAGAGAGTAAATCAAAACGGTTTGCAAGATATGAGCTTGAGAAAATGATAATTTTTTTGCAAAAATGACACCGAGGCCCCACATCTTTGGTGGCCCATAAAAAAACCTAGAGGACTTTGGGCAAAACTGGGAGACAGGGGTTTTTTATCACGTAGTGATGTCTGTATATGGTTATTTTACCATGACTTAAAAAATTACACACTGTGTAATCTAACTTTATATTTTCGGGACTTCTGAACACGATGGAACTATTTTTGTTTTTGTGCGATCAAGGTTTCTACTGATATTCAAGCAAAAAAACTAAATTGACAAAAAAAAATTATGAATTTTCTCGTTCAATTCTTGACAGTAACTAAGTGGTTTAACTTTTTTTTTGAAAAAACCAAAATAGCCATATTTTTAGCCCATCAAAAGAGAGGATTATCACGAAAACCTTGTAATTTTGAACCCTTCCTTTTTCAAGATTTGATCTAAATTAGAGATATACAACTCGGCTGAAATGAGTAATGAAAACTGCGGTGAGTATTTTTGGGGACTGCGCGAGTAACATGGCGTTTGTAATGTGTGTGTGCTGTGTCGAATTGTAAGAAAGAAATTCCATGGAATTCTATCAGCAAGCATTGCAAGCCCAATCGGAAATTTTAATTGATGTCACTGTTAACAAAAATTTCGTTGAATTAAATTGCGATCAAGTAAGTTTTTAAGAAGGCAACAACAACAACAGCAACTCTGTATAGATTGGTTGTTGTGTCACCAAGCAAGCAAGCACGCAAAATTCATATTTTTTGGATGTACAGAGTGTGCATTGATCACTGATTCATTTATTCAGACAATAATTACACACAAAGAGACGCTGATCTTTAAAAAGTACGTATGTGAGCATATGTGCGTAATCATTATTTTAATTTCCTATTAGGTTGATGAATGTTTACTTTTTGCGCACAGTGGAACAAATTTATACAACATCTTACACTTTTATATTTGTATTATAATTGAAAGTATTCTATATAACCTTATTATTTATTATTGTGCTAATTTTCTATGATTTAAATACGAATTCTAAATGTTTGATAGTTTAAATCATTCTTGATTTTAAATACAAATTCTAGTTGTTTGATAGTTTAAAATTGTTTATTGAGCATTTAGGTTAGGTTAGAACATTAATTGCTCTAACGAATTTTTTTCCAAAGAAACAACAACAACAGCAACATTTTTCAATATGAAAAGGAAAGCATCACTAGCTGATTTTATTTCAATTTCGGCTTTGCTACAGACTTCATCAGAAATCTTTGTGATGCCACCACCGGAATGGAAGTGGATCGCCGTGCCAGCGCATTTTAGCGCACTGCACCACAGAGGCGATGAGATTTCAGTGCCAATTTCCCAGTTTTTCTACCTTTTCATACTTTTCTTGTTGTTCTTTTTTTTTCTTGCTTACTTTAGGTTATGCTTATGTTATTATCTAGTACAATTATTTGTCGGAATTCGTCACTAACAAAGTTTAGTTATTGAAATTGTTTTTAGATTTGCTGAAAAATCTTCAGGCTGTTAAGTGTTTTTTTGGTCGGGTTCTACCATTTGCTTACGATTGAAAGTTTTCTTTATGACCTTATTATTTATTACTGTGTTAATTTTCTATGATTCAAATACAAATTTTAAATGTTTGATAGTTTAAATCATTCTTGATTTTAAATACAAATTCTATTTATTTGATAGTTTAAAATTGTTTATTAAGCTTTTAGGTCAGGTTAGAACAATTCATTGCTCTAACGAATTTTTTCCAAAGAAACAACAACAGCATTTTTCAATGTGAAAAGGAAAACATCACTAGCTGATTTTATTGCCACTAACAAAGCATAGTTACTGAAGTTGTTTTTAGATTTTCTGAAAAATCTTTTTCATTGTGGTTTAAAATAGGTACGTATATACATAACTAATATTTAAAAATTGTTTGTAGTTTATTTTTGTATGAACGCACAATTTTGTATTAATTTGTCATGAAAATACACATGTTAAATTATTGCAGCTTATTTGAGTGCTTTTATCTACTGTTCAGTGCTTTGAATACTTATACACTCATATACTATTTTGTTGGTGTTTTAAATTATCAGTTGCTGCACTCGTTGAGGGCACTCGTTGTGCATCCCTAATCTAAATGATAAAAAGAAAATAAATACAAAAAAACTTATTCGCCCATTTCATATTGAAGTGTAATATCTGTTGCACTGACCATCTCCGATTTGACTCAAATTTTGTTCTTAGATTGCTTTATTGTTTAAAAAACCAAATTCGAAGTTTGAGATTTTAAGAATTTTTTTTGCGGACTACAGCCATGCGGATGCTAAAACAGGGTCTATTTTGAGACAACGTAGCTCTGTCAGTTTAAATGTGATTTTCGTAAATAGGGTATCATTGAAAAGTTTATTTCGTTTTCTTTCAAGGAAAAATATCAAACTTTTTGAAAAATGGCAGTAAGTTGACCCATTCTTAATTTCAAAGTTTAATACTCTGCCAGCAACATATAATTTTGCTGATAATTTTGTGATATAATTTTTTTTCAATTTCATTATTTTAATTTTTTATACGTTCCGTTACCCTTCCAACGATATACAATATAAAGGTGTGCACTTGAATGGTTTCGAAGTTATGGCGTAAAACGTGAAATTTAACTAGCGTTGCATTTAAAATGGACAATTTGAAAGTTGAATAAATTCAAAAGCGGTGATACTGCCTGTTCCAATTTCATATAATAAGGAACGTTCTGCAGTACTACCTTGTTCGACATTCCGGAACTATCTTGTTTTAACACTCAAGCAGCCACAGTTTTTCATGGTTGTTGTGATGACTTATGTTGTATGAGTGCCCTCTCATTATTATTCAGAAGAATTATAAAGGCAAAGACCGATCGCGTCCGGTTTGTCGTCTTCACAGCAACACTGCTTTGAACTAGTCAAAAGGAATTTTCATGACGTGTTGATCCAATCTGAAGCAATGCTTGCTTTTTTGAACTTTAGGTCATATATTGAAAAAAAGTGTTCAAAATTACAAGGTTTTCATGATTATGATGGGCTAAAAAGATGAATATTTTAGACCATCGATTATCACCTTCTCTATTGATATATTTTTGAAAAATAACTTTATTTATGTGGCAAATTTTTGGAAATTGGAGACTAGCAGTGCCTAAGGGTTAATATTTTGGGGCAAAATTATCAGTATGCTCTTTTAAGATGTCATTGAAGCTATTTATAAACCTTCTCGGTTTTTTGGGTAGGTCTAATATATATATTAGAGTGGGCCAATTTTTTTCTCGACCAAGCAGTTGTCAAAATCGTAATCTACGACTTATTCTAAAAAGGTTTGCCCAAGAAACCATGGGTCTAAAAACAAAATCGAGCTTCCCGTTTTTAACGAGAAACTTTTCGAATTTTATATTTTTTAAAATATGCTAAAATTTTATTAAACCTCTAAGAAACTTGACAAAAGTGATTATGTTTAGGCTTGTTCGAAAGGAAATCTCATGAGCTTTCGAAAGCTGTTTAGATAAATGAACAATTTTGATGTTCAGGTTAGTTTTAAAAAATCTTTTATTGAAAATTGACATTAAATCATGGGAAAACCAAAAACTTATCATTAAATGGTACACAAAAAATTTAAAGAATGTTGTGATCTTTAAAAATAATTTAAACGCTTATAAAATGTTAGTATTTAAATAGAGCTTTAAAAAGCTCTCGTTTGAAATGCATAAACAATCTTTCATCGGACGTTAAGTACTTGAATCGGATTGCTAATGTGATGCATAACGGTTACTGTCCAGAAGGTTTAGGCAACATGAAACCTGGGCCCATCGTTCCTTCTCGTTGGTTAGCAAAAGCTAGTTGACTTCTGCGATTGTAACTACAAATTCACCATCCGAAAATTTAGTAATTTTAGCAACGTTTGTTATGAAAGTTTACGTACATATGTACTTTAATGTAAAGTATTTCAACTCAGTTATACATGGCAGTGCGCTCTTATGTTAATTTATTTGTTCAACGCAATATTTGCCATAAAATCTGCGGAAAATTGTAAATAATGTTGTTTAAAACAACGCATATTTTGCTCACTCAGAAAATGTGCTGCTTACAATGCTTTTTGACGACAGAAACGAAGTGCGCAAGAGGGCTTTACAAAATTTTTGTATTATCGTGAAAAATTTCACGACCCAACAAAATTAGAAGCTTATAAAACACCCACTGTAAATTTTAACTGTACTAATTATGTTGACATGATAATCTTAGATAACGATAGCATTTTATCGGAGCCGTGACCATATGGTCGAATCAAAAGAATTTAACGATCTACCGCTCCCGGATCCACAAATTCCTAATTCCTCCACACATTCAAGGAACCGAGCGATTTGTGCAACTACTGACTAACGTTTCACGTCGAACTATTGAAAAAAATCGCGATGGTGTTATGGCAGTCACAGTTGAAAGTCGAAACGCAACATCAAGGATGGACAGCAAACAAGATCTTAAAAATAAGTAATCCTGAAATAAAAAGTAAATTAATTTTTTCCTATTCGCCCTTAACAGTTAAGTTTTTGTTTTGCTTTTAGATTGAAAATAATTGTGTTTACTACAATATGAATTGGCGGAGATGAAAATAATTAAAGTCTGATATTTTGAATACATCGCAAAATTGTTTATTTCAATTTTTATGAGCGGACAGGTAACAGAACTTAACTCTCCTCTCATGCCCGAATTAAAATGGGTGGGGCTAAACATTTTTTGAGATATTTGTTAATCTTTACTCAAATATGAACTGACAAAAATTTGAAAGTCAGTCCTTGGTGCCCGTTAGTTACAGGATGTTCCTTATTTGCAACGTTTTGCAGTTATTGAACTAAAAACTTTTATCAAGATTTTTTTGTGTATATAACTCTCATACCTTTATTTATTTATATTGTGCCCTTTATTTTACAATTAAACAATTATTTTAATGTTTTTAAGCACTTTTTACATAAAAAGCATTCCAATTTTTGAATTATTTTGAATATATTTGCTTATACGATTATCTTTTTCGTGTTAATTTGAACATATCTTAAAAAAACATAAAATACGAAAAGTTTCTCGTTAAAAACGGGAAGCTCGATTTGGATTTTAGACCCATGGTTTCTTGGGAAAACTTTCTTAGAATTCGTCGTAGATTACGATTTTGACAACTGCTTGGTGCATTTTTTTAGTCCATAGAAATTTTTTAATAGTTTTATTTCTTATAATTTTAATGAACTATTATAATGGCTTGTGTTAAATTTCTAATTAGAACTTATATCTTATTGGTCGCGGGTCAGGGGCCTGGTAAGTGCTTTTGACTTATCGCGATTCACGCTGAGTTTTCCCAGATGGCAAATTTAAAAAAATGGTATCTACCTTACCTGTCTGGAGTAATTAAATTGGAGTAAGCGCACTTAAAGTTGCGGCAACCAATGCAGAATTAATACTTACATTTAATAACTCCTTATCTTTGCTCGTTTATAATGGGTTATCTTACCAGGAGCTTTCGGTTCCGTCGTCATAACTCATTGTGTCATTGCAACCTGATCCCCTATCATCGTCGTTGATAAACATTTGAATGAAGTTCCAACTCTGACTAATTTTAAAACATACTCAAGTATTAGTATGACTTTTAGGTATTGTTTTTTTAACTATATAGATGAAGACATTTCGAACAATTTGATCAGTCTAAAACAAAAAACTCAACTTTACTGATCAGCCTCACAAGCACCGAACCTATCTTTATCTATCTATCTCATCTTCGATAAGTATACCATGCTACAAGTTATCAAAGCACATAGGAAACATTTTGAAAAAAATCATTTCAGGCACGTACAACATAAAAAATTCCATTCAACTAAAAGACAGACTAATAAACAAAATACTACAAGAAGATGATATCATGGTTTCGTTCGATGTAATATCCCTGTACTTATAATCCCATATACACTTAGGTATAAAAATAATAATAATGGGGCATTGCCAAAAAATAGAAAAACACACGGACATTCCAAAGAAGCATTTTTTAAAAATTTTAAATTTCTGTTTAAATCAAAATAACTATTTTAAGTATGGACATAAAGTTTACAATCAAACCTGCGGTATGCCAATAGGCAACCCACTTTCACCAACGATTGCCGACATAGTTCTTGATGATCTATTAGATAACTCAATAGAAGATCTAAATAACAAAACATAAGCATCACATTTATTACAAAATATGTGGACAACATCCTGGCCATAATCAATAAAAATCATAAGGAACACATTTTGTACATATTAAGCAATTACCATAAAAAACTTAAATTCATCATAAAAATAGAAAACAACAACAACAATCCATACCTTGACGCGAAACTACATCGAAACAACAATATTATATTAAACTGGTATTCAAAATCAACTTCATCTGGGTCCACGCATCCGACAAGACAAAAAAATAAACACTGCCTTAAAAAAACACAAAATTTCAACATGAAAACATTAAAAAAATAAAATTTTTCTTAGAACTAAGTTCCGAAAAGTTCATAAAACGACAACTTTGCGTTTTGAGAAGAAAAACTAATACAAAACATAATGTCCAGCAAGCCAGTGAGGCGCGTTAAGCCGTTCCTTAGCAAAATTCAAATCATATTTAAAACTAAAATAGACTGAAAAAAATTTGAGACCGCTTTTAAAAAAAAAGTAAAAATTGACTTGAGAGAAATGGGTCTACTAGTAAATATCCCTTGGATGTGGAAACACTAATGACGCTGAGTTATTTTAGAATCAATTTTGAGAGGACACAATATTGATGTTGATAAATTTTCGCTGTACTCAACAGAACTTTACATCAAGTTGTATGGTGGGGTGCCAGTCTCCACTAATTCATACAGTAATGGTACATTGAGCCACAGTAATATCGCATGCTTTACTACCTATAGGTCAGCTATCGGAGGAAGCGGATGTGGCAAGAAACGAACATATATGAATGTACAGGCAGAAGTTTAGTCGTACAGTCTATCTGGTAAGAACGTGATCGGCATAACTTCTAAACCCTTTGCCCGATTTTTTTCAAATGAAAAGCAAAGAACATGTATGTGTAATCGCCCCTATTATCAATAATAGCTTGACATCTGCGAGGCATACTTTGAATTAGTTTATGAGGAAATTCCCGTGGTAGCTCCCTCCAAATTTTTTTAATATTGCGGATGAGCTGTTTAGAGGTCCAGATACGTTTCTTTTTGAGCTTTTTCTTCATAATTACCCAGACATTTTCGTTGGGGTTCGCATCTGGAGACTGTGAAGACCAATCCAAAACTTCGACACCATTTTTCTCTTTCCACTCTTTGCACATACAACTTCGATGTTTAGGGTCGTTGTCTTCTTGCAAGATTCAGGAAACCATTTTTCTTTCAAACATTGAATCAGATGATAGCAAAAATGATTTCTGGTATATTTTGCAGTATATTTCTGTTAAGTCGTCCAAAACTCTGTTCCAAAAAGCATCCCCAAACATGAACTTTTACCGGGTGTTTGACAGTTCGCTAAACTAATCTACTAATTCCATTTCTTATCATCCTTATTCGAGGTCTTTTTTTTTGCTCCACGCCCAGGAAAATAATCGACATTTTTTACACACACATTACACTGCACTGTCTTGCTTGCTGCAAAGAAATCATGTGTGTGATTGCAGCGAAGACGAACAAAACACGATAGAGCAATAAAAAACAGATCATTGATATTGTTGATCTAAGATATCGTTGTCAGAGAGCTCACTGCAGTCAATGCAACGAAAGCTTGTTGGCTGGCAATAGATGATTTATATCAGACAATGAATACGGTGCTGGCGCGAACACTAGGTAAAAATGGGTCACGCATCATTATTTAACAGTGCAAAGAGGTTGCTGAATTCGAATCTGAAGTCAGAATTTTAGAAATAAAAATGGTTAATAGGGCTGCCACCTATTTTTTATTTTTACATATGCGATGCTGGTGCGAACATCAGGTAAAAATGGGTCGCTGAATCCGAATCCGTTGTCAGAATTTAAAAATAATGTCATTTTTTTATAATAGGTTTGCCACCTAATATTATGTATTTTTAAAAGTTTTAAACATAATTTATCAGTGTTAGGGGGTCGCTGATATCGAATCTGAAGTCAGAATTTTAAAATTCAAGATGGTGGATAGGGTTGCCACCTTCATTTTTTGTATTTTTATGTATTCGGGGCCGGCAAAAAAATTATTTAGTAAAAAAGGGTCACTGAATCCGAATCCGTGGTCAGAATTTCAAAATTATAAAATTTTGAAATAATAGGCCTAATCAACAAAAGCCTTTTATTTTTTCATAAATTTTGCTGCCAATAATCGGGACATTTTCGGTCCCTTTGAGTGCAAAAACAGAAACACTGCTTCAAACCGCTTTTCAAATGCAGAACTCATATTAATTAATATTAATAATATTACACCTCTTATTACACCTCTTGCACAGATATCTTATTAAATTCTGATCCACTACTTAGTAGTTCAAGGCCAAGGACCACAGAAAAAAGCAAACCATTTTCCAGTGAAATTTTATAACTTTTATTACCGGGGACATTTTTATCGGGTTCACTCGAAGATAAATGCGATGATGAAAAGGAAACAGAGGAATAAGATGAAAGCGCCGAGTGAATATAGAAAATATATAAATAGTTAATATATAATATAATAATAGGAAGATCTGGCAACGCCGTTATGTGCGAGTGAACGCGAAATTTAAACGTTGTCAATTAAAGTTTATCCCGTTTATATGCTGCTGTTGCATGCTGTTTTGCTTTTAATTATTATTTAAACGAGGCGTGAATCATTTAAGATCAAAATTATCGTTAAACAATCACTTTTAACTAAAAAAATCAAAGTTATAAAATCTTGCTTTGGATAAAGAAAAAAGGCATTTTATTTGATTGCCGCTGTTACGGTACTTGCTGTTTTTTTCTTTATTTTGGTGTTTTTCTGGCCTGTTAGTGTTGGTGTGAGCTACTCGCCATTATTGTTTGCGCTGGCACATGTTATTACAAGGTTAACTGATTGACTGGTTGTTGTCCCTGCTGTTTGCTGCTGTCTTTTGCTGCTGTGCATTAACTTGTAGATCTGAAATTTATTTGCTGGTTAATATGGCTCCAGTTACAGATAGCTTCCAATGCACACTATGCTCAAAAAACATAACCAAAACTCAATCTAGTGTTGGATGTGGCAAGTGTGGAAAATGGTTTCATATTGTGTGCGCTGAAGTCAGTGTGGAGGAACTGAATATAATTAAAAAAAACCGTAAAATGACTTTCTCTTGCGAACCTTGCTTAGCCAAACCACCTAAACTAAACAACGATGATATCAGCTTAAGAGAAGAACTAAGAACTGCCATGGCAGGCATTCAAATCAAATTTGATTTTATTCAAAAGAAATTTGACACCTTTGCTGTGGAACTGCGTTTGGAGCTAGCTACGGAGATAAAAGAGTTGAAGGCAGAAGTGGACCATTGCAATAATAAAATAAATTTAGTTGATAAATCGACAAACAACAAAATATCTGAGCTGGAAGCAGAAAATAATTCACTTCAACGCCGGATAAATAGACCGGACATTATTATATCTGGGTTACCTGCTGGAATAGTAAATCTACATGAACCAATTATATCCTTAGCAAACTTCTTCAACGTAAACATAGCCACAAGTGATATTCAACATTGCTGCTATATTCATAACCGCAAGGCAGTATTGGCTAAATTCTCGTTCACGTCCGTGATGAAGTAATGTGGAACTACTACAAATCTCGATCGCTTAAATTGTCTGATGTTATCGGTGGTGAAATTCAATCCAGAGTTTTCCTCAATGACCACTTTACTCCTGCAGCCAATAATTTGAGTTACTTTTGCCGTAAATTAAAAAAACAAAAGAAAATCAACAAATTCAACATTTTAAGCGGAGATGTACCAAAAGCAAAAATCACCTCTACTGATGGTGCCAATCAGTTGTTGAGCTATGCTGAATTGTTGGATCGCTATACTTCCTCTATTTAAGATGCTACTGGCAGTGGTAACAAAGAATAGTTTTCATTTTTATTTCTTTAGAGTAGCTTTCATTACCATACAATATAAATGCAATTTTATGTTCGATCTTTTATAAATTTTTATGTAGACACCAACATTCAAATTTTTTGTTTATTGACAACTTGTTTAATGAATTGATTCGATAATGTTATCCCTTCGTATTAAAAATATCATGATTCTCCTAGTTTTTTCTTTTATCAAATTAAATATTAAAATTTTTTCTTCAAAACTAATAAGGCTTCCCTTCCAAATTTATGAATTTAATGTCACATAATATTAACTTAGGTCCAATATTCAGCGATAATACTTACTTAACTTCTTGTTTACAAAATTTTAGTCAAAATCTAAACATAGGACATATCAACTGCCAAAGTATAAAACCTTCTCTAGCGTCTTCGAAATTTGATGAATTAAAGTGCATTCTCGAAAATTGTGTGTTAGACATTGTAGCCATTTCTGAAACTTGGCTAAAACCTCATGTCTCTAGCCAATCTATAGATGTGCCTGGTTATGTTTTTTGCCGAAATGATAGGCCTAATATTAGAGGTGGAGGGGTAGGTTTGTACATTTCAAATAAACTGAAATTTAAAGTAGTTTTCAAGTCTTCA
Organism: Dichetophora obliterata; assembly: GCA_963920525.1. Lineage (NCBI taxonomy): Eukaryota > Metazoa > Arthropoda > Insecta > Diptera > Sciomyzidae > Dichetophora > Dichetophora obliterata. Next base: position 69,841,034 of record OY986438.1, on the reverse strand, counting down.
GACTATGGTAACTGTGAAGCCATTGCTGTTGAAATCTCTCATAATTCTTCCAAAATTCTAGTTGGAGTGGTTTATTTGCCTCATGGTAATATTGCTGCTTTCGAAGATTCATTAGGTGATCTAATCATAAAAAATCCTAAGCTTATTCTGATTGGTGACTTTAATAATAATATGTTTGTGCCTTCCAAGTCTTTAAAAGTTCGATCCGTCTGTCAGCAACTTAACATTTCTTGTATTCATAATTCATTGCCCACTCACTATGATGTTAGCCATAATAGTGTTTCTTTAATTGACTACTGCTTTATAAGTGATCCTGACTCCCTGCACTTATCAGGGCAAATGCAATGTCCTGGTATATCTCACCATGCGTTAATATTCGTTTCGGTCACTTTTCCTCTACACTTTGAAAATAAACTACTCAAAACAAAATAGGGCCCACTAAGTTTTTTGGCTTTCATTTAAACAAATTTGGGTTAAAATTTTTTTTATTTGTTATTATGATTTAGATTAGTATTAAGAAATGGAGAACACATAAAGAATACGGAATTTTTTTTATTCATTCAAATTACACACAAAAAATATCTTATGGTAAAATTTACGAAAATTAAAGAAAAATAAAAATGTACATTTCACAATCTTTTTTGTTATGATTTGTTGTTGATTTGTGCTGTTTAATAGCGTGTATGGCCTCCTCTACTCCTTATGCACTGTATTAGCCTATCAGGTACGCTTTCGATAAGATGAGTTACATTTTGTTCAGGAATGCGCTCCCAACAGACTTTTAATGCGTTTATCAGCTCCTGTTTAGTGTTAACATTGCTGTGGTTTTCTTTGAGGCTTCTTTTCAATTGGTCCCATATATGCTCAATGGGATTGAGGTCTGGGCTCTTTGCTGGCCATGGCAAAATTGAAATATTGGCATCAGAAAGAGCTGCTTGGGTAACACGGGCCGTATGTGGGCGAGCATTATCTTGCATAAGAACAAACCCATCGCCAACTCTCTGTGAAAATGGAATCACAACAGGTCGTATTACCTTTTCAACGTAACTGGCGGCGTTAACGGTGCCCTCATCCAAGATGACAAGCTCTGTTGTGCCTAACAAACTTATGCCAGCCCATACCATTACACTGGGGCCCCCAAATTGGTCACTTCCATGAATGCATGGGTCGGTAAAACGTTCACCTTGTCTTCTCCACACGCGTACTCGTTTATCATCACTCAAAAATTTTATCTTGCATTCGTCTGTAAAGAGTACAGACCTCCAGTTGTCCATAGTCCAATTTGAATGTTCACGCGCGTACCTTAAGCGCGCTGCCCGATGGGCCGCTGTAAGATTCGGCCGAATAGCACGCACTCTGGAACGCTGACCATCTTCATGGAGTCGATTGCGAATTGTTGAATCACTGACTTGAGTGCCAGTTGACTGCCGCAGTTGACTTTGTAATGCTCGGGCGGTTATGGTACGCTCCCGACGTGCAGTTATTCTAATGTACCGGTCTTCTTGGTGAGTTGTGGCTCTAATTCTTCCTGATCCAGGTCTCCTTGCTACACTGCCGGTCTCCTGGAAGCGTTGCCACACGTTTCGAATAGCTCGCCTCGACACACCGATACGATTTGCCACAGCCCTTTGAGACTCTCCTTGCGCCAGCATATTTAACGCTCTTATTGCATTTTCTGTATCCAAATGACGTCTATAACGGGGCATGGAAATCACATTTAATCACGAATAAATAGAGAAAAAAATTTAGGAAAAGTAAAACTTGCAACAACGCTAGAATCGGACTGCAAAAACAAGTGCAATAATTTTTGCACTGATCGTTTTTCGAGCCATGTGCTTTTTTTGCCTATTCACTTGAAGGCAACGGTAAAATTGTTGTTCAAAGCATTGATAATAACTCATACACATACAAACTCTACAATAAAATGTTTCTTTTCGATAATGCTACCAATTAAATATTTTTAAGGCAAAATACAAAATATATCTTGGGTGGGCCCTATTTTGTTTTGAGTAGTTTAATTACAGGTTTTATCGCGATTATAAGAAAATTAACTTTGATAATTTAGAAAATCAGATCGTTGGTAGTGACTTAAATAATATTTATGCCACAAGCAATGTGAATGAGCAACTCTCTATTATTGATTCCAATTTGCAATTACTACACTCTCTTGTACCGCTTACTAAATACAAATATAATATAAATAATAATGATTGGATGAAATCAAGAGATATTATTTACATGAAATCAATTCGTGATCTAGCGTTTAAAGCATATGCCGAAAACCGATGTCCCAGCAACTGGAAAATTTTTTGCAAATATAGAAATCGTACTAAATCTGTCATTCGAAAAGTAAAAATACGTGCGCATAGTCGTATTTTTGATCATTGCAATAGCAAACAGATGTGGGCTGTGTTGCGTAACAATGGATGCTTGGAAACTGAATCTGCTTCTGCTCTTGATAGCGTCAACGATGATGATCTTAACAGATATTTTGTTTCTCATCAATCGCCGGCTGATCTTGATTCTATCGATTTTGATCTGATACCGGATGGAGGGTTTTCTTTTCGTAATGTCGCGCATGATGAAATGCTTTCAGCCTTTTTAAAAATAAAATCGAATGCTTGCGGATATGACAATATTCCTTTGAAATTTCTTAAAATTATATTCCCGTATATAAAGGAACATTTACTTTACTTTTTTAACTGTATCTTTACCACATCAGAATTTCCAGATGCTTGGAAAATTGCTCGTGTTGTCCCAATAAAAAAGGCAGGTAATTCAAATGATATTGACAATTTAAGACCCATTAGTGTACTACCTGTTTTATCGAAGGTTGTTGAAAATCTCATTAAAGATCAAATAACGCATTATACAAACGAGCGATCTCTTTTATGCAGTAGTCAATCGGGTTATCGGAATGGATACAATACAACTTCTCTCCTACTGGGCCTTACGGATAAAATTAGACGTTTTGTAAACGATAATAAGATTTGCTTTCTTCTGTCCCTTGATTTGTCTAAGGCGTTTGATTTAATAAACCACAGAAAGCTCATTTTAATATTAGAAAGTGAGTTTCAATTTTCTAAAACTGCCTGCAAACTACTGTACGCATATTTGCGCGAACGTAAACAGTTTATTAGTTATAATAACTGTTTATCGGGTATACTTGATGTCACCAGTGGAGTTCCACAGGGTTCGGTTCTTGGCCCAATCCTATTTATGCTCTACATAAATAGCCTGATAAAGACTATAGATGTAAATATCTGCACGCCTTTTATTTTTGCTGATGATATTCAGCTACTATTTTCTGGGGAATACCAATTTTTAGACGTTTTTGAGTCGGTTATAAATTATAACACATTCAATATATCCTCTTGGGTGGCTGCTCACGACCTTAAAATTAACGCCTCAAAGACTAAAGGAATGTTCTTTAGTAAAAACAGTTATTTAAATGTTGATCTCTCTATCAATATTAATAACACAAATATCAATTTTGTTGATGAATTAAAATGCCTTGGTGTAATCATTGACAGAAAACTTACGTTTGAATCGCATATTAAGAGCTTAAGTTCAAAAATAAATTTCACCTTACGTAGGCTTTATAGCATGCATCTATATCTGCCAATAAAGATAAAAATCAGGCTTGTCCATGCTTTGCTAATGTCTACCTTGACATACGGTATTGAAGTATTTTCAGGTACTATTTCCCACAATTTAAAGAAAATACAACTATTATTTAATAGAATTATGAGATTTACCTTTAATGTAAGAGTTCGAGATCATATCTCCTCATATGTTTTTCCATTTCTTAATTGCAGTTTTTTAAATTTTATTAAAATAAGGTTACTCACGCATTTCTTTAAAACGATAAAAAATCAATTGCCGGCATACTTGGTTAATTGTTTTGTTTTTTCTCGTTCTTCAAGAAATGTTCAAATTATTTATCCCTCTATCTCTTGTTCGCTTTTTGAAAGATCTTTTCATATTAGAGTGGCTCGTTGTTGGAATGATCTGCCCACTGCATTGAAATCATTTGCTTCTTTAAAAGTTTTTAAACGTATGCTCCTAGATTATTACGGCAATATGAATTTGTAATGTGAGTGGATTTTTGCCTTGTTTTAATTTTGATTTCTGGTCCCTGTGGACCACTTGTATGATTTAATTTTTTTATATATTAAATAAATAGTTTTCCAAGGGTAGCCTTATTATGTTTTTGGGACTAGTTTTAAGTAAGATAATAATATTATATTTTAAGTTTTGAAATTTTATTCATTTAGCACATATATTTTATACAACCATAATTTTGTAATTGGCCTGAGAGGCTTTTGAAATTATATTGATTGAACAAATAAATAAATATAAATTCGGTCAAAGTCCTTTCAAGGAATGAAATGGCAATTTTATTTTTATTTATATTTAATTTCTAAATGAGGTAGTAAATCATTTGCAAATTTAACACACTCTATCGTTTCCATGGCCATTTTTCAAAATGCTTATAGTAATTTCTTAATTTTTTGTTTTACAACCGTTTTCGTTAAAACTTAAAAAACAAAATTGGTTGGGTGGTGGATAGGATTTTATTTTTATTAAATAAATGTAAACGTTTCCTTGTCATTAAAGTATTTGAGTCTTAAATCGTTTGTTTTTCAATGTTTACCTTACATATATTACTACAGTGTAGGTTTTTGGCCGATTAAACTGCAGTGATGGTAAAAATAAAGTTTTTGACGACTCAAACATTTTTAATTTTAAACTTTATGAATTCGGGACCTTTAAAACCTTAAGTAGGCAAGTCGTTGTTCCAAATTAACCCTTATTGTGACATGAATGCATTTTATTACTACCATATTGGATCCGCCATTTTAAATTTTCAATAAGACATTCAATGGGTGTTAGATAAAACACTGATTGGGTATTTATCATTTGCCAATCACTACTAGAAACCATTGAATATTTGAAGAAATGTTTTTGCTTTACTGTTTTAACGAAGAATTAAGTCTTACTGCATATGTTTGAATATGGTCCATTTTCACAAATTTTTTCAAACACATTAAGAAGTTTAGTTGACACTTTGGGGTAAACCTACAGCCTTTAATATTAATCGTACAAAGAAAAAATATATACCAAAATATCAGTTAGAGTACAAATAAAGCGAATATCTAACTTTGGATTTTGTCACATCTTTAATAAAGTCAGGAAACGGCAAAATCTAAGAAGAAACTATACATATATTCGTATGAGAAATACACAATCTGCTTCAGTAGCTGCTTATGCTGTTGTTATTGTTGTTCATTTGGTCCGTAATCGTGTCGTTTGTTGTGCTGCTTTTGTTGTGGTTGTTGTTATTAATACCCTAAGGAGAAAATAACTTAGAACCAGTTATCACGTGATAGGTCCCCAAGGGATAGCGACCTGTCCCAATTCTGCCACCAACATATGAAACCGATCGGTCACTTTTACATGGCGTTGTCATTAACAGGAGTCAATTGCCATCTGCTACATCACCTAAGACATGTCCAGTGACCAGTTATATCAGACCTTTACTGTGATAGATGTCCATTAGAGCTGTCACGGGACCAGTCATTTAAGGGGCATTGACACTGCTTTCTTCGTAGGGTATATATACTCGCGGTCAAAAAAAAAAAAGCCGACTAAATAATTTAGTAACAAATATTATTTTTCTTGTATTATAACACATTGTGCCGAAATCGACAAAAAAAAAACACCGAACTTAATAGAAATTTTTAAAGAGGTACATGTTGAGAGTCCAACTTTTCTGATTTGACCTCCAAATTTCGTCACAATTTTTTTTAATTTATTTTTAAAGTTGAAGTGTTCGAATTTCGTTGGGCCAATATTCATTAAATTTTTACAGCTATTTGCTTCGTTGGAAATGAAAAATAAAATCCATTCCTTTTCCGTAGAATTTTGCGTAAAATAAGACTATGTAAAAGGTATTGCGATAAAATACAAAATAAAGCGTGTACAAAATAAATAAATAAACTATTGTACTTTTCTTTAACAAACAAAAAAAATTGTGCTTCTATAAATTTTAATTAAAAAAATATTCCATTAATGACATTCGTGGTAACGAATTAATGAAAAATCCAATTCGTGGTAATTTTTAATTGCCCTTAGGAATTTTTGTTTTTGGGAATTCCTATTACATTTTTTAATTCAGCGTGGTATTTTTTAATTGGCGTGGGAATTCAGTGGGGTATTTTTTTAATTTCCGTGGGAGTTTGGTAATATTCTTAAAAAAATTTTTCTTTTTTACTTATTTACTCACTTTTTCTTTTTTAGTAAGCACAATTTCTTTGTGGTATTTCTAAATATTTCTTAAATTGTTTGTGCATATGGGACTTATTGTTGTATTTTTTAATGCGAATGAGATTTTTCTGGCAATTTTAAATGCATATGGAATTTGTGGTGGTATTTTTAAAACGCATGGTATTTTTGTGGTAATTTTTAATGATCATGGGATTTTTTTTTATATTTTTTTATTGCGGTAGAAACTTTTTTGTTAATTTTTACCATGGTACTTTTTGTTGTATTTAATTTATGTAACTGTGAAAAAAAGTCACTTTTTGTCGGACCTGTTTTAAATTTTAAGTGGCAACCTTGGGTAGTAATAGTACATTTTTTGTAGCCACACTGGCTCGCTAGCTACATGCATCTGTATTCTCTATTGTATTACAACCCAACAAGACATAAATGTCACTGTTCCAGCTAAACGGTACTTTTAAGTACCAGCGTCTGATTTGCTTGTATGATCATATTCGCTTGATGCGTCGTTTGTTCTTGTCTTTTTTCTCTCTCTTTTTCACACGTTCGCCAAAAAACTCTGAAATATGCATTGAATCTTGTATTGAAATCAAGGTAGCGCAGTTGAGTTGCCGTTTATTGTTTAGTTCATTGTTGCAACTTAATAAAAACAATTTTAAGAAAAGGTTACAATTGCTTAACAACAAATAAAATTAATATACAACTTAAAGTTTTCTATATGACCTTGCTATTTATTATGTCGATTTTCTATGATTTAAATACAAATTCTAATTGTTTGATAGTTTAAAACATTCTTGATTTTAAATACATATTCTAGTTGTTTGAACAACTGAAGATCTGAAGATTATAACAATTAATTGCTCTAACTAGTTAATCAGCTAACTAATTAATCAGCTAGTGATGTTTTCCTTTTCATATTGAAAATGTTGTTATTGTTGTTTCTTTGGAAAAAATTCGTTAGAGCAATTAATTGTTCTAACCTGACCTAAAGCTCAATAAACGATTTTAAACTATCAAACGACTAGAATTTGTATTTAAAATCAAGGATGATTTAAACTATCAAACATTTAGAATTTGTATTTAAAATATAGAAAATCACCATTAATAAATGGTGCGCTTATATGAAACACACAATGCATAGTTTGCTGACAATGAAACGGTCCGCTTCAGTGCTTTTAAAAGTGCACACCGTTTTCAACCGAACCAAATGGTTATCTGGGAAACGAAATAAAATTAAAGCAACTGATGTGTATTTATATATGTATATTTTACATACATAATAATAAAAAAAACAACAACAAGAACAATAGCAGCACAACAACGAACGGACATGATTACGAACAAAACGAACACACACAGCAACAACAATAAAAACAGCAAAACAGCTTGTGCATTTCTCATATGAATATATGAATTTTTTTTCTTCTTAGATTTTGCTATTTTATTAGATATTCGTTTTATTCGCACTCCAACTGATATTTTGGCATTTTTTTTTTCTTTGTACGATGAATATTAAAGGCTGTAGATATACCCCAAAGTGTCAAATATCACATTGAAAAAATTTGTGAAAATGACCCCCATACAAACCCCGCTGTAAGACGTAATTCTACGTCAAAAATGCATGAAAAACAGTAATTTCTTTAATCCAAAAGTAAAAATTTGAATTTTTTGAAGCAGATTGAAAAAGGTTTTTCCGAACTGTAATTTCTGACAGTTTATTTTTTACAACTATTACAGAAGCCAATATGGTGACAAAAAAACTCGATTTTTAGAGGTTATTTCAAACAATTCCAGCTAACAGATGGCTATTGCTAGAGTCGAAATATTTGGGGAATCATCATAACATAAACCAAGGATTATCTTGAAAAACTGGTCCGAACAATTTTTTCCGTGAGGCGCCATAATATGTACAGTCGCTCACATTTAAAGTCGGGCAGTAGCATAAAAATATTTCTAGTCCAAATATCTCTGTTGTTATGAAAGAAATTATATTTATTTTTTTTCTCTTTTGTTACAAAAACTCTTGTCTTTAAAAACAACGGCAACGAATTATTCCAAGTACCGTTATAAAATATACATGAAGTCTAAACTAAGCCTACTTCAGTTTTTTGCCTCACATTGAAAGTCGGGCAAACAATGTTTTGAGCGAGAATAGAGAAATATACCGTTAATTTAGTATTTTGTTGCTCCTCCTTTTTGGTTCTCTACTGCTTGTAGGCGGCTTGGCATTGATTGAACTAGTTTTTTGCAAACATCTGTACTAATATTGTTCCATTCTTCAAACAAAGCATTTTTCAGCTGTTCTTTTGATGTGCAGAGCCTGTCCTGCATTCTGCGTCCTAATTCGTCCTATAAATGTTCAATGACATTGAGGTCGGGACTTTGTGCAGGAGTTTTAATCACTTTCGGGCAATTACACAACAGCCAGCTCTTTACAACATGTGCCGTATGCTTCGGGTCGTTATCTTGGTAAAATTGAAAGTTTGATTCAATGCCAAGTTTTTTTACACTCTCAATCAGATTTGAATTCAAAATCGCCAAATACACATTCTTATTCATTATTCCTTCAATAAAGTGTAAGTTGCCAACTCCAGAAGCCGCCATACAGCCCCAAACCATCACGGACCCACCACCATGTTTGACCGTTTTTCTTAAGTTTTTTGAATCTAACTCTTTGTTTGGTTTGCGCCATACTTTACCCCTTCCATCGCATCCAAATAGATTGAATTTACTTTCATCAGTAAACAATACCTAATAACAGATTGTTAAAACCATAAATTATTATTTTTTGTCCCCACTTACAGTGCTCCAGAAGTCAAAATCCTTGGCCATATATTGACGGGCAAAAACAAGTCGGTCTTTTTGATTCTTCTTGCTAATGAGGGGCTTCTTCCGTGCAACTCGGCCATTAAAGCCATTTTTCCGAAGAAATCTTCTTATTGTTTCTGGGTTATCCTCCGTTCCAGAAGCTTCTTTGACCATTGCAGTTAGTTTTGGTGCAGAAATGAAAGGATCATTCTTCACTTTTCTTAAAATCATACTCTCATCTCTGGAGGAGAGTTTCTTTAATCGGGGCTGGCGTTGTTGGTTTGCAATTAATCCATTGTTTTTATATCTGGATATTATATCATGAACCGTTGATTTGCTTTTCTTAACTAGTTTCGAAATTTCGCGTTCGGATTTTCCTTCTAAATGCTGTTCGATAACTATTTTGCGTTCGCCCAAGGTGGACTGCTTAATATTACGCGTCATTTTTACAAAGTATTTTAATTGACTTCACTTACCACTTGATAAGATAACAATGACCGACAACTTTGAAAAGAATTATAGAAAAAGCAAAAATAATGGCATATTTACTCTCTTCTCGCGCAAAACATTGCTTGCCCGACTTTCAATGTGAGGCAAAAAAATGAAGTAGTCTTAGTTTAGACTTCATGTATATTTTATAACGGTACTTGGAATAATTCGTTGTTGTTGTTTTTAAAGACAAGAGTTTTTGTAACAAAAGAGAAAAAAATAAATATAATTTCTTTCATAACAACAGAGATATTTGGACTAGAAATATTTTCATGCTACTGCCCGACTTTAAATTTGAGTGACTGTATATGCTCTTTACTACAGGAAAAATAAATAATTCAAATTTTTCCGATACTTTTTCCATTTATTAAACATTCCTTTGAGTTAAATTTAGTTTTAACCAATATAAAAATGAACAAGAACAACAAATTCATCACTAAAAATATCACACGAAACTTTTTATAAAAAAAAACAATATAAAGGGTCCGCCGAATAAATTTTTTTTTTTAAAAAAATTCTATAAAAAAAACTACCGGATATTTTCTCAAATTTCTTTTTTTATTTGCAAGTACAATCCTTCCGGTTAATAATAGAAAATAATTTCATTCAAATGGCTGCCTCGGCTGGCCATGCAGTAGCCTACACGATCGGTCCAATTTTTAAGCACATTATCGATTGTGTGCAGCTGTATTTCACCAATGGCTTCACGAATATTGTCCTTTAAAGCGTCAATTGTCTCTGGCTTGTCGGCGTAACACTTATCTTTGAGGCCACCCCACAAATAATAGTCCAACGGTGTCAAATCGCAGCTCCGAGGTGGCCAAACGACATCAGCTCTGCGGCTGATAATGCGATCTTCAAAAACAGGGTGCCGAACATCGAGTGTAGCTTCGGCTGTGTGGCACGTAGCGCCGTCTTGTTGTAACCAAATGTTGCCAATATCCTCCTCTTCAAGTTTTGTGAACAAAAATTCGTTCAACATGGCCCGATAACGATCGCCATTGACTGTAACGGCCACTCCTTGCTCATTTTCGAAGAAAAATGGCCCAATTACGCCTCTGGACCAAAATCTGCACCAAACAGTGACTCGTTTTGGATGCAGCAGCTTTTCAATGTATGCGTGTGGGTTTTCTGTGCCCCAAATGCGACAATTTTGCTTGTTTACATACCCGCCAAGATCAAAATGAGCTTCATCTGAAAAGATGATTTTTTTGGCAAAATCGGCATCTTCTGTAAGTCGATCGCAGGCCCACTTAGCGAAGCGAAAACGCATTGGATGGTCAGTTGGCTTCAACTCCTGAACCAATTGGACTTTGTATGGCGTCATACCAAGGTTTTTATGCAAAATTCGTCTCAATGATGTCTCCGAAATGTTCAATTGTTGAGAACGACGGTGAATTGATGTTGATGGCGCTTCACGCACACTTTCTGTCACAGCAGCAATATTCTCGGGTGTACGCACTGCTTTTGGCTTTTCACGCTTTGGTTTATCGATGAGAATGCCAGTTTCTTTCACTTTTTTCAAAAGATAACGAACATACGGAGCTGACGGTGCTTCTCTTCTTCCAAAATCCGTACGCAATTTTCGCACACATTCTGCAACATTACCATGATTTTCAAAGTAATGTCGCAATATTTCCCAGCGTTTGTTCAAGCGTATACACAACCATATTCGTTCAGCGGATGGATAAAACTAATTATCTGTCAGATCAGATATGAGCTAAGTGTTACCATTCACGAAATAAGCACTAGTTGAAAAAAAAAACGCTAGATGGCGGACCCTGTATTTTTACATGAATTTAATTGTGAGCTTTTTAGTTCAAGTAAGTTTGAAGCAGACAACAACAAATTTTTTTGAATAATTTTTTTTTAGAAGTTTTGCTTTAAAATAGTTTTGAAAAATATAAATGAAAAAACCAGTTTTTTCTCTATTACTGTATAAAAAGGAATTCTACGTCTATACTTACGATACTATCGAAACTGTGTCTTTCTTCAATTATTTTAATATATTTTCAAAATAACGAAATTGTTACTTTTTTATACATGTTTTTTTATTTCAGCAACTTTGTAAGATTCAATTTTTACATCGCAATGAAGACGATTCTAAAAGATCTAATCAGCACTTATACGAATCAAAACAGGATTTAAATAAAAATGAGGTCCCTTTGTGTCAAGCCTGCAAAGCACACAAATCTCGATTTCTTTGTGCAGGTTGTGGAAATCAGTGGTACTGTAGTAGGAAGTGTCAGGTAAGCAATAAAATCAAAAGGTTGTGTCAAATATACGAAAACATGTGCATTCCAATTTACATAAAAAAAACATAAGGGCAATAAACAGTCCAGTAAAAATAATGATCTAGTACAAATTGTGAGCGTAAGATCTATTATCTTTTTTATGTAAGATAAAATTGGCATTTTGGTGGTTGCCAAATTAATCTGTTGCTGAAATCAATCGCAGCTACTTGTAATATGAAGAGACTTGTTACTTTAATAATTTCTCTGCAATTTATTTTTTCTGCTGTATATTTTGTTTGGTTTTGTTCCGTGTTTTACTATCTGAGAGTTGCCATTGTCTGAGGCAAGGTGACGACAGAAAGAAATTTTAATTCCAATTGTTAAAATATGCTTGCAGATGGTGGGATTAAATCGTGATTCTCTTGGATACTAACACGCCAAAGCTGCAACAAATATAAATATCACAACAAATTAAAAACGAAATCATATCTTTTGGATCCTCCTGTTAATATAATTCTGTGGCGGAACCTTCAGTCTTCGCTGAATTTATAGATAACCTATGTTTTGGCTCATCGGTAGAGTGATGATCTCTCAATATAAAGTTTTGATACAATGAAAAAAATCTTTAAAATTTAAAAAAAAAACGAATCCTTAATTTTGAAAAAAACGACTCATTTATTGAACTACAGTACAAAATCCAAATTATGTTATATTTGTAAACAAAATTAAAAAAAAAATGAGAAGATTTAGTTTATGTACTTATGGGAGAAACTGTTACCACTTTATAGTGAACCCGCGGTAATCCGACAAAAATTTTGCAAGGAGGTGTTGGATGATCCAATTTGTCTGACAATAGAATACTTCTACTGATCCCTTGTAGTCCGGAACATTTTTAAAAAGCAGTTCCTTGTAATCCGAAAAATTTGGAAGTAATATCATATTTATGTAAAACGAATGATGCGTGTATTTGGCTCATAGGCTGGCTCAGTAACGAACGATGACTTGAACTTAATATGAAATTAGCTTTATGTAGGAAAAAATTCCGAACGAGACGTCAAAATTTGTAAAAAGCACAGCAAGCATCAGCAACAGAAAAGGCGGCAATAGGTGGCAAAAAGTCGACGGTAGTCATCAGCAGTGCAATGCCAAACTTCCAATATCCAGTGGACATCAACTGTGCAACAATAATTGCAAACCTGCGCTAACTCCACGGGCAGTGACAATATTTATCGCAGTAACAACAATAACAGCAATAACAATAATCGTATAGGGGCAAAAGACAAACAATAATCCAATAAAAAACATGATGTAAGAAGCAGTACCAACGTAAAAATATATGGTTAAAATAAAAGTAAAATTCTTAAGGATTTTATAAAATTTACACATAATCCTGAACTTTTATAATTTGGTAATACTGTTTTTGATAAGTTCTCACGTTGAGAGTATTTTAGTAACGTAAGCAACGTAATTGTGGACGACGACGCAAGGAAAAAAATCCATCAATCCAATTTTTTACATAAAGTTTTACATAAAGATGCTATAAACAAATAAATTTATGGTGCATGCAAATATTCATCAACTTTCTTTTGTTTTACACTGACTAAACGCAAGAATCTGAAACTTGTTGTATCCTCCCCTGAGGACACCCGTAGGTCCTATATCCTGAACTTCCCTACTTTCGGACTCGGTACTTGACCTCGCCTTGTTTATACTATTCACATCTTTTTGCAAAGAAGGCACGGTGAACTGTGTCATTCGATAGGCAACCGTGAGGCTGACGAAAATTGGTTATGGTAGTGGGGATTTTAGTCGGTTCCTAAACCAAGACTTACTTACCGTAGTAATCCTTATTTGAACAAGAACTGCAATTGAATCTTTCTTTAATACCTGTTGTCAAGTTTTAATTAATCAGACAACTTCCAACTGTCTTAAAAAAACTTAAACTTAACACCTTGGTTCGAATGATAAAGTTAGCTGTACTTAGCATTGTTGCAAGATTGCCTTCCGCATTATGGAAACTAATTATAGAAACTAAATTAAGAACTCAATAATGATCTGAAATTAAGTAAAATTATTGTGCAAGATGCAGAAGGAAATCAATGACGCCATACGCCAGCGGACGCAGCAGCCGAAGGAACCTTTTCAAGATTTTGTTATTACCATGCAGGACTTGATGAGGCATGCGGACTGCAACGACGACCAAAAGATGAAGAGGATTTTTAGAAATTGTCATGTAGACTACCAGTGGTACATAAAAAGAAAAGATTTTAGTACACTGGACGAGCTGATATCCTTAGCAGAGGACTTGGAGGACATTCGCATCGACGAGCAGAAGTTAAGTACTCGCTCACGCGAAGAGCAACCACCGAGGGTCTCCCACAGGAATCGTGAAAAGGTCAGAGAAAAAAATTCCAGAGCGTTGAAACGAAGTCGGAATTCGTCGATTTGAAGAGTTTTTTTGTTAAACCGAGAAATTATTTTATTTTGATTTATTTACAAAAGTTATGACTTTTAAAAAAGTTATGACTTTGTATTTTGTGCTCAAGCTCTTGGTACTTTTTTCTTTTATATTTGTTTATATTATAGTTACGATTTTGTATTTTGTGTCTAAGCTTTTGGTACTTGTGCACAACTGTTTAAATAATTACTTCCGATTATCACTTTTAAAATAAATATTAACTAAATATACATATTATAACAAACAAAAGCAAAACAAAAAGAAGTAGAATTAAAAAACTACAAAATCATTATTTTCACACTTTCAAGGCCAGATCGTTGACTCCACAAAAATACAGCTTGCAGTTTTCCGCAGTCAGCGATTCAAGGCCAAGTCAATGGACACAAAAAAAAGCAATGTTGCTGTTTTAAGTGTCACTGGTGTTTGGAAAATATGACACCATAGTTTTTATGTTGCTGGTTGCATGGCTGGTGGCTGGTTACAGACAGAGAGCTTGCTTCAATTGTGGAGCTACAGGACACATGCAGCAAGAATGCAGAGGCAAACCGTTGGTATTTTTCCGAGTATGTGGAAGTAAATTCGTCAGGACAGAGGACTGTTGTAATAAAGGTCAGGGAAAAGCCAGAGGGACTCGTCAGGATCGAGGTGCGCGCGAGCCCCAGAGAACAGCACCCCTACAAGCAACACGTCAGTCGAAGGACTCTCCCCTATAGTGTACGACGAGGGCCGACTCGCTGCTCTCATCACCCTGGGCGGGAAAGAAGCAATAGCCACGATAGACACAGGGGCAACGAGGAGCTTTATCAGCCAGAACCTGGCCAAAGAATGGGCGTCACGAAGCAGACTGTTCGCCATGAAGATGGCGGTGCGCTTGGCAAACGGTTATACAACTCAAGTCGAAGAGGCCCTGCTGATAAAAGTGGAATTAGGATCACTGTGTAAGCAAAATGTAAAATTATTAGTGATGCTAACGGCACTCGACTCGCTGATACTAGGTCTGGATTTTTTAAGAGCGGTCAAAGCAGAATTAATCATTGGTGGTCATCGATCAATTCTGGACACAGGCGTAATGGATAGGAGCGAACCAATTTTCCTTGTCATAAAACCGGCGGCAGCAACATGCAATAACAATAGAGTTCAGCTACTACAGCTTTTTCGCACTTTCTCCACATTAGACTATCTTAAGAACCAACTTAATATCATTGAAATATCTCAACGATATACATTGATAAAAGTGTTCCAAAACAATCTTAAGTGAGAAAAATTTACCCACCATAATATGGGTTGGGCTCAGGGACAACACAAGACATAACAACTAACCATGTGTTAACATAGATCTAATCATACATTAGTTTTCAATCTACTTTTGAGTTGACCTTTCGATAAGTTACAGTTGTTAACAAAGGTA
Source organism: Dichetophora obliterata (assembly GCA_963920525.1). NCBI lineage: Eukaryota > Metazoa > Arthropoda > Insecta > Diptera > Sciomyzidae > Dichetophora > Dichetophora obliterata. The sequence goes on along the minus strand of OY986438.1, from coordinate 69,825,352 downwards.
ATCAAGCGATTTAAAGGAGCAGTAGCCATATAACTTGTGCTACTGAAAGGTAAGTAAATTAAATTGTTAGCGTTTCTACTGCTTCTACGGTTAGTGTTCAAATTTATAAGAGTTAGGAGTTCCGGTGAATCGAACCCACCAGTTATGAGCTGGTGTAAGTAGACGATATCAGCAGACTTCCTTCTCTCATTTAAAGATTGTATTTTTAATAGTTTTAAACGATCTTCATAAGGAGGAAGATTTAAAGTGTCAGTTCCAATTAAGCCCCTTAGAGCAAACCGAACAAAACGTTTTTGAATTCTTTCTATTCGTTCAACATGTACATTGTAACTTGGCGACCAAACTTGACTTGCATACTCCAAGTGAGGACGGACAATTGAATAATACAGCGTTGTAGTTGTAATCATACTATTAAATTCTTTGGCCCAGCGTTTTATAAAACTGAGCATAGAAGACGCTTTTTTACAAATGCTATCAATATGAACGCTAAACGATAGCTTAGAATCCATGCATATACAAAGATCTTTGACACGATTTAAAGCAGTATCTTTTATCTTATAATCAAAAATTAAATTATTCCTTTTTCGCGAAAAGGGTCATAGTTTGGCATTTATCTGGATTAAGAAACATATTATTTTTAGAACACCAAACTTCAAAGGATTTTAAATCAGACTGGAGTAGAACTGAATTGTCTTTAAAATCTACTGTTCTGTATATTTTTATATTATCTGCATAGATAAGTAGATGAGAGTGTTTGATGATGTGGCATACATCATTAATGGCTTAAATAAACAAGTGGACCAAGGTGACTACCTTGAGGAACACCTGATTCAGCAATAAATTCAGCAGACAATACACCTCGAAATCGTATTTGATAAGATCGCTCTGTCAGATACGATTGAATCCAGCTTACAAACAATTGTGGAAAACCCATTAACTTTAGTTTAAATATAATTAATTTGTGTGGTAGTTTATCAAATGCTTTGCTAAAATTAGTGTAAATACAATCGACCTGGTTATCTGAATAAACTGAATTTAAGCAGAATGTTGTAAAATCGAGGAGATTAGACACAGTGGATCTGCCAGTAACAAATCCATGCTGACGAGTTGATATGACCCTCCCACAATGAGTCTTCATACGATCATACACGAGCCGCTCGAAAAGTTTTGGAATCGATGAGAGTTTAGCGATAGGCCTGTAGTTGTTTACATCATTCCTACAACCTTTTTTATAAATAGGACTTATAAAAGATTTTTTCCAAAAAAGTGGAAAATTACATTCCCTCCTAATTGATTTATAGAGTAATATGGAGAGTGGTTGGCTTAAAACAGAACCACATTGCGTTAACACTGCGGCAGGAATTCCGTTAGGTCCAGCATTAAAATCTTCTTCGATCGATCTTTAAAATATCCTCTGAATTAAAAGATATAGGGTCCAACGAAACCCTGGGTGTAGAGTTCATATATTCAAAATAATCTTCATCAGGATTAAAAGAGTCTGAACAAAATGAGTCTTTAAAGAGAGTGGCAAATAGAACACAAATTATAACGGGATCGTCAGTAAATCCGTCAGAATTTTTAAATGATGAAGGGATCCATCACATTTTTTTTTTGGTGTTTATGAAACCCCAGAATTTCTTTGGATCAGACAATATTCTCAGCTTAATACTGTCTAAATAATTTTGATATAAGGTGGTAGCTGAGCAATTTTTAAAATCCAGAAACAAACGCTTGTAGATTTCTAGGTCATTCAAGTCTAAGCTACAGACATATTTTTTCCATGCCCTATTCCTTTTGTTGCGAAGAGTCTTTAATTCACTTGTGTACCAAGGGTAAGCACAATTTTTCGCAAATTTGAGGCTATACGGCACGGACTCAGAAAACATAGTAAAGATTTCCATATAAAAAAAATTTATTAAATCTTCAAGATTATTACCAAAATATAATATTCTAAAATTACATTAAGTTTACTATGAAGTAAATGATTCAACTTCAGAAAGTCAGCTTTTTTAAAATTGAATTCATAAACTTTATCTATTGAATTGGAAGTCACTATATTTTCCCTGTCGGACTTACACCATATGCTCAGGGGTAGATGGTAGTCATCAACAGAAGTTAAAGCATGAAGAGCCCTCTTAACAATCACGTTGTTACAGTCTGTAGTTAAGACCAGGTCAAGAAGTCTTTCACGACTATTATAAATACACCTTGTTGTAAGTCAGAACATATATTATCAACAAATATATGCTCTTGGCGTGTCTTCGAATTAGATGCACAAAATCCGCAAGACTTGCATAAATTTCCACACTACTCTTTGGAGGAACATAAGCATTAAATACATATACATTAGAATTACAATGTACAACCTTAATGCATAAAAGTTCGATATTAGAAGAGCAGGGAATATCGATAATGGAACTAAGGAAGGAGTTCCTAACAGCTAATCAGACACCACCACCGACAGCAGAAGTATTGCCAGCGTGTCTGTCTTTTCTATATACTTCAAAGCTATTATCAAACAATTCCAAGTCAGTAATGCTTCCATTTAACCACCTTTCATTCAATGCGTTAATATCTTCAGACAAATTTTGAGACATTAAAAAAATGTCTCGTGTCTTAGAGCGTAATCCCCATACTTTTTGATAGTAAAGGATTTTGATAGCCTATTCAGTTTTTTAGAGTTTGACGAACAGGTTGAGTCGTCCTTCTAGACTTATTCTTAGGCAGAAACTCTGAAACGAATTAATCGGTCTACAAATTAGAATTTAAAACATTTGCAAACTCTTTAACTGGAACTGTGAGAATGAAGGAAGCGTCCCTATTTTTTTACATGAAAAAAAGTAATTTTGACTCAACAAGTTATGTTTCATAATACGTTTTCAACAGTTGTGTCGGGCTGAAGACGTGAAATAAATAAATTTTTCCTCCTTGACACAGCCCTTAAATTTAAATGATTTCTGGGTTCAATAGGAGGTAAAACTGGACTATTAGTCAAAGAAGAAATATTAGTAGGTGACGAAGAAGAAACTAGAGTATTTTTGTTCAAAGATGCTTTGTGACGTTTATTTTTGTTCTTCCTCTTTATTTTTGAAATAGAATGGTCTTTTTCTGATGAAATAATAGTTTTAGTCCCGGAAGAAACAGTCTGGGACAAAGAAGGTGGGACATTTTCCGGAATAGATATTTCATCATAGACGCTGGTTCTGGATGTGGCTCTAATTTCGCTAAAAAATGTGACGATTTCTCTAAAATTGTTATTTAACGTATTAAGATTTTCCCCAAAAAGCTTTATTTTTGAATAAAGTTCATCTGGGGAAAGTGCCCTACACGAAGCACAGTACCAGCGAAGACCTGACCATACAGATACTAAATCGTCTAGACACGATTTAGAAATACGGCACAAGATGCATGAAACATTTGCTCACATGGACCAGAACAACTAAACATGGCGTACAGAATATTTTGACATTTGCATAGCTCGTTCAAAGATCAAGCGACAATATTTTCCACAGAAAAATATTCCATGTTTAAAGATTGAAAAAGTAAGCAGATGCCAAATGTGCTTTTAGGGCTATTATTTTAACACAACGAGCGCACAGTTAAGTTCAAACAAAGAACAAAAACAACAATCACTGAGACTAAGATAAAAAAATCACTGCACAAAGAGAAAAGCAAAACACAGCAAGCATGCAAAACAACAACACTTTGTTAATATGTTTAAAATATTAAATTGAAAACTAAAATGCAAGCTATTACTTTACGTTATTTATATTATGTTATTTATATCTGTAGACCGCAGATACAACTGCAATCGCAGATACAACTGCAAAAGGGCGGCAGAAATCGCAGAAACAACTGCAAAAGGGGGGCAGCAACCACAGAAACAACTGTAAAAAGGCGGCAACAACCGCTGAAACAACTGTAACCGGGCGGCAGCAACCGGGTAAAATGGCGGCGGCAACCGCGGAAAGAAATGCAAAGAAAAGGCAGCGACACCTGCTTGAACAACTGTAGAACAAAAGGCAGCGACACCTGCATGAAAAACGGTAGAACAAAAGGCAGCGACACCTGCGTAAACAACTGTAGAACAAAGGGCAGCGACGTCTGCGTGAACAACTGGAGAGCAAAAGGCAGCGACACCTGCGTGAACAACTGTAAGAAAGCGGTAGCAACCGCAGAAAAAAATGCATCAAAAGGCAAGTTAAAAGTGGTCGCGGACGAACCGGAAAAGTATCCGGATTATTTAATTGAAAATGGTCAGCTATACAGGCACATTCCACGCAGAGTAGGCGACGAGGGTTGCGCACCGTGTAAACTCTGTATGCCAACGCCTTTGAGAAAGCGCGTATTAGAGGAAAATCACGATGATCCTGTCGCTGGACACCTAGGAATTCTAAAAACGATCACCCGGTTAGCGAATCAATACTACAGGCCAGGGATGTTTCGTGCAGCAAGTCGTCACGTTCACAGTTGCACGTCATGCCAGCGGCTTAAATCGCAACAACAAGCCCCTGCCGGTCGCATGCTAACACAAATTGCAGAAGAGCCGTGGGCAATCTTAGGAAAGTGCAGCAGAACGAGCAAATAGGACTGTGAAAACGATGATAGCGCAGTTAGCAGACAACGAACAAAAAAGGTGGGACGCAGAGCTGACCGAAATATCGTTAGCACTCAGCACAAGCGTATCAGAGACTACTGGTTACAGCCCAGCCTTTTTGACGCAGGATCGTGAACCACGTTTGCCAGGCACCCTTTACAATGAGGTCACTTTTGGCACAGGTAACATCGCGCAGACTCCAGCGAGAAGAGCAAGCCAGCTACAAGAAGTCTACCAGCTAGTACACCGGAACTTGGAGCGTGCCGCTCAAGATCAAACAAGGTACTACAACCTCAGAATGCGTCGTTGGCAGCCTAAAGTCGGTCAACAAGTGCTGGTCAAACAGCATCACCTTAGCAAGGCAGTTAAAGGATTCGCCGCAAAGTTGGCCCCACGCTACGACGGCCCATACAAGATTTTGGGTTTCATCTCGTCATAGTGGAGCTTCGTCGTGAAGGAGAGTCACGAAAGAATCGCAAAAGAACTGCGCACGTCAGCGAATTGAGGCAGTATGTCCAAGACATTACTAAATCATTAAAAACCAGTCAATAACGAGGCAAGTACGCAGATAGCAGAGAATGATGCAATAGTCACCAGGAGATCTGGACGGACACCAGTCAAAATCTCCACCCAAAAACATCGCACACACTATAAACTCAAGAAACGGCCAACAGTAAACAAGTAGCCAACAAGCAATTTCGACGTACCAAAGCAGTGAAAGAATCACAAGAAAATCAAATGGTAAACTTGGGCAGTGCAACGCAAACACAAGCTTTAGGGACACAGGTACGCAAAAATCTTACCAACGGACAAAAATATTCAAATGATAAAATCCCTTGAAAAAATGAAGTACATTTTAGTGAAAAATTTGCAACAGGTGGCCACTCAAAAACAAAATTGCAAACTGAGATTCACTGGTGTAGTGTACTCTTAAAAGTCACTATTAACACCAACTTAAAGAAGTCGCTATTTAACTTCATTCATTCTTATTAATAAACAAAGCACAAAATAAGTAAACAAAAAAAAAAAATCTGAACCACCAACTAAAACAATTAAATCAATGATTTATTGCCAAATAAAAACCCAAAAATTTTCCATAGAATTTTAGAGTAAACAATTATATTCTTAATACCCAAGAATTTCAAATTCATGTTCAATGCACTTAGCACCCCTTTTTCGTTTTCTTCCGCTAGTTGCTGCAAAAGCATGAACGCGACAGCGAGCATTAAGTTACACACACTTATTGCACGAAAACATAAAGCAACAACAACAAGCTTTAAATTGAACCTAGCCGTTGACTCTGTTAAAGTCAAGGCTATGAATTTTGTCCATAGATTATATTGGATATTTTAAATGAATATTTTGAGGGGAAGAAAGAATGCGACAATGCAAAGTAAAATATGATTGGTTAATTTTATTCTATTGAAAAACAAAATTAAATATTGAAATTTAAGGAGGAGTATTGGAAATAGTGTTAAGATATTTTTAAGAAAAATACTGGTAAATTTACTTTATAAATCAGAACATTTTTTAAATAAAGCAGATTCTCAGAATCACGACTACAGCGGCGAAAGCCAGAGTTTTTATTAAGAATTCCAAAACAGTTCGGTATTCTTGCTACAGCAAGTGTATTATAGCACACTACAGCAGCACGGTGTGCAATAATACACCAAAGTTCATTTCGATGCAGTCATCGAAATAACTAAAAAAAATACTTAGGCAAATCAAATATAACATTTAAAATAGAAGTAGCATTACAAAGCATTCAACTCTACATATTTTTCTAACCTACAGGGCGATCCTGCCCTGGAATTTTCTTGAGAGCTTTGCAAAAATTAAGATTTTTTTTTCATGGACAGCAATTTCAACTCCATTTTCCAACGTGTTGTGGAACTAATAGCAAAACATTTAACGAACAAAGAAGATGAAAAATACATACCGCAACCAATAGTCCCAATACAAGAAAAACCACCAAAATACACCCCAACACCAAAACAAGCTGGGCCAAAACCCATCACTATAGCAGAGTACAAGATACTTACACAAAAAACTACCATCCCTAAGGAAATAATACAAAAGAAAAAATCTAGAGGAGGACGAAAGGTACTTACAAGACAGCGCATCGCGGAATTATACCGTATAATAGCAATAACAACTGACGTACAATTAAAAAACAAACTTTTGGAAAAGGTCGCAGAAGAAAAGAAAAATTATAATAAAAAAACAATAGAACATATGATTCCAAATATAACGGAGTTATATAAATATTTAACAATGCTTGACAACACTAACAGAGAATCTATTACCATAGAGAATAACCTAGGATCTTCAGTTACCAAAACAGAGTTGCGACAACATTCTACTACAGTAGCGGTGACAATAGTAATAATTATAATTGTTTTATATTTATTTTATAAAATTAATCAATTTTTCAAATTGTATGTACAAAAAAGAATCCACAGAATTCAAAATAATTAATATGTAATAAATTTTTAAATACATTAACCAAAATATTTTTACAATTAAAAAAATAATTACTTTAAAATGACTAAATATGGAGTGGTTAGCAAATACCAAGGATGTTTTGGTATACTATTTCAAAAACATTGCAGTACTTGTTCACTATAAATAATAAATATAGGAAAATACTTGTTCACTATAAATAATAAATATAGGAAAAATTATAGATATAAGTTACTTTGAAAAAGCTTGGCATCGTGAATGTTTTACATGCAACAATTGTAAGAAAAATTTAAAAAGCATTGGATTTGCGCAATATAAACCATATTTGTTATGTAACTATTGTTTAAGTAAGAAAATATATTAAATAAAAAAAAACAATTAAAAGTTAATGGAAGAGTTACAAGAGGTTTTTAATGAAGTTTTAAAAATTAAACAGAACATTAAGAAATCCAGTAAAAGAAAGTACACAAGTCAAACAATTAGTATTACACTTGATTATCTAAATCGTTACGAATTACATTTTAAAAAAACAGCAGAATTCCTAAACAAATTGGAAGCATATCAATTGAGTGAACGATTCCAAATACTATTAAATTAAACTAAAAATCTTTTGTTAAAACATTCGACAGAAAAGAAAGAAATCATGTCTGACTTTAATATTGAACTAATTTTAAAAACCGTTCCAGTTTTCAACGGAAATTATAAAGACCTCAATGCATTCTTAACAATAGTAGAATTAATAGACGGAACTTACACAACAGAAAACAAGAAGAAACGAATAAATATTGTAGTCAACGTTAAATTGAATTCCAATGTAAAAACAACATTAGGATACATAACAAATATAGATACTTTCATTAAACTTAAAGAAGCACTTGCCAATTCATACAAAAGCAACTTAACTACTACACAAATACACACACAACCTTCAGCATTAACACAACGGAATAACACAGTAACTAATTTTAAAGACAAACTATTAAATTTAACGTCTGAACTAAATAATTTACAGATCAGTGATTTAAGGCCTGAAGCTAATGATGAACAAAGAAATTTGATCATGAAGATGAACGAATCCTATGCACTTACAATCTTTAAGAATGGACTAAACGACGACCTTAAAAATACAATATTTGCAGCACAACCGAAGACTTTAACAGAAGCAGCAAATTAAGTTTTAGAATAAGAAAAAAACGTAAAAACAAACAACCATTTAATGTATTTCAAAACAAACAACAATTCATACAACAGACGACCAATAAACAGCAATTACAACAATCAGTATAGAAGACAACAAGACAACAGAAACAATAACATAAGGCAACAGAACTCAAATTTTATGCAACGAACCATTACAACAACGGAAACAGACAAAACAACAACATGTTTAGCAATTACAATAATAGGATTAATAACAGAAACATTAACAACGACAATAATAGAAGAAATAATAATTTCAATAACAACCAAAACGCACAACGACGTTTTACTAACAATAACAATCAACATAGAAATTTCAGCAATAGAAATCAAAATAATAGCAGAATGTATGTTTACAGCAATGATGACCAGGGAAACGAATATCGCTCGGAGGTCATGCTAGAAGATCACCCGGGACAGCGAAATTAAACATATACACAATATCGGATAACACGACCAATTACATAATTGTAAAATGCAATACCTTGAAAAGAAATTTTAAATTTTTAATAGATACGGGTGCAGATATTTCAATCTGCAAAATTAAAAACATAGACATAGAAATTAACACAGAAGAAAGATGTAAACTATCAGGAATAATAGACGAGGAAAATTTTACATTAAAAACAGCAATATTAGAACTAAATTTTAACTCATACACTTTACCTCACACTTTTCAAGTAGTAAATAACGATTTTCCTATATACACTGACGGTATTTTAGGTAGGGATTTTCTATCAAAACACATGTGCAAAATTGACTACGAAACACAAACTTTGACTCTTCCATTAAAGGACACAGACATAATTACACCACTATATTTTATTAAAAACGCATACGACATAATACGTATACCACCACGCACAGAAATTATACAACCAATTTATTTAAAAATAAATCAAGATAGCGTAGTATTAAACGAAGAAATCCAAAAAGGAGTATTTTTAGCTAATTCAATAATAATAGCCAACGGAAAATGTCACGTCAGAATATTAAACTCAAATGATACAGAAGTAAAAATAAAGAATTTAACACCAAAAATAGAACCACTTTCAAACTATTTTTATATTAAACAAAATCACGAGACCGACAAACAAAGATTTAAAAAAGTTTAAAAAGAACTAAACATAAACCAAAATCACCCATTAATAAAGATTTTTGAGAAATATCAAAATATTTTTCATTTGGAAGAAGAAAAATTAACAGTCAACAATTTTTACACGCAAAATCTTTCAACAATAGACAACACACCTACTTACATTAAAAATTACACATTACCTCCTGTACATAATACGGAAATTCACACACAAGTAGAAAAATTATTACAAAACGACATAATTGAACCAACAGTAAGCCCGTATAATTCACCTTTACTAATTGTACCAAAAAAAAGTAGTAATGACAATAAAAAATGGCGTTTAGTAGTTGATTTTAGACAATTAAATAAAAAAATAATAAACAATAAATTCCCATTAACTAGAATAGAGGACGTTTTGGACAAATTAGGTAGAGCAAAGTATTTTTCAGCACTTGACATGACAAACTCTTTCCATCAAATTCCATTAGATAAAAATGCAAGACCTTTGACTGCTTTCTCGACAAATGATGGCCATTACCATTTCAAAAGATTACCTTTGGATTAACTATATCCTCAAATAGTTTTCAAAGAATGCTTACTTTGGCACTTACAGGTTTAAACTCTGAAGCATTCTTGTATTTCGATGACATTATAGTATTTGGATGCAGCCTTCAACACCACAATAACAATTTAATAAAAGTTTTTGAAAGACTATCTAAATACAACCTCAAATTAAACGCAGCCAAATGTAAATTTTTAAGATCATAAGTAGTTTATTTTGGACATTTAATTACACAACAATGTATAAAAACAGACCCTGCCAAATATGAATCAATTAGAAATTATCCTATACCAAAAAAAAAAAAACGCAAATGACGTGCGAAGATTTGTAGCTTTTTGTAACTACTATAGACGATTTATACAAGACTTTACAAAAACGGCACAATGTTTAAATACATTAATAAAGAAAAATCAAATTTTCAAGTGGACGGAAGAATGTCAATCTTCTTTTGAAGCTTTAAAACAGAAATTAATAGAACCACCTATCCTACAGTACACCGACTTTTCAAAACCATTTGTCTTAACGACAGACGCTTCAAATTTTGCCCTTGGAGCAGTATTATCTCAAGGCAAAATAGGGCAAGATCTACCGATATCATACGCAAGTAAATCTCTACAAAAACATGATATCAATAAACCAATAATTGAGAGAGAACTTCTAGCAATACATTGGGGAATAAATTTTTTTAAACCCTATCTTTACGGACAGAAATTTATTGTGGTCACAGACCATGGACCCCTAGTTTCACTTTTTTCACACAAAACCCCGTCATCAAAAATGACAAGAATCAGATTAGACTTATCTGATTATAATTTCACTATAGTTTTCAAACAAGGAAAAATTAATACAAATGCAGATGCTTTATCACGAATAAAGATAGATTCGGACATTTTAAAAACTATGATACCAACTGAAGAAACGAGCAAACAAAATAAAGCCATGGTAATAACACGGGGAAATATTAAAAAGCAAGAAGAATTTGCAAAGGAGAAATGCACATCTCAACAGGAGCCTCGCGAACTCTTTATGTGGGTTTGCACATCCATTACTTACGTCAAAAATATAAAAAAATTCAAATTTTAATTAAGCGATATAAATATAAATGATACTAGTATATCCATATTATAAATAATATTGTGCACGTGCGATGTAGCGATAAATCGACGAATCCAGATTCGAACTCGATGAAGCTATCATCAAAAATAAATCAAAGTAATAATATGCATGCAAGATCATATAGACACTGGTTACTCACCTTTTGAATTAGTTTTTGGTAAATTACCAACTCTGCCAGGCGTTTTAACAAAAGATAACAGTAAAGTCTACAACATAGATGACTATGCAAATGAATTAAAAGTTAGATTAAAAATCTCTAGTAAACGTGGCGGCCGTAGCCTAGTGGGTAGAGTGCGTGGCTCCTAAGCTAAAGAACCGCGGTAGCCCGGGTTCAATTCCAGCTCAGACAGAAAGTTTTTTCAATTGAATTAATTTTTCTGTTCGGTCGTCACCTCTCTGCAGACAATGGCAAACCTCAGAGAGTAAAAATTGCCATGTAAAGCTTCTTGAGAACATAAGCCGTTCGGAGTCGGCATAAAACACGTAGGTCCAGTTCTCGATCATTTGCGATCAAACATTTAATAACACGCATAACACAATTGATCAATAGAAGCTAGATCAAAGTCCTTCCAAGGACTGAAATGGCCAGTTTATTTATTATTTTAGTAACAAAGCAAAGAATATTATTAAAATGGTAAAAGAAAAAAGAAAGATCAATTATGACAAGAATGTAAATATATTCAATTTCCAAGAAGGAGATTTAGTATTAGTTAAACTTGAAAGTAGAAAGAAAAGTCAAAGTCCATATCACGGACCATATAAAATAATACTTAGAGATGGAGTGAACTCCATTATTGATGTAAATAATAAACATAAGAAATTCCATAATAATATGTTAAAGAAATTTATAAACACATAACTAAAATTAAAAATATGTAAATATTTTATGTATAAATAATACAAATTATTTCAAAATATTAAGACTCTATAAATTACTTTAATGAATTTTTTAGAACTACTGATATAAATATTAAAAACAAAATGTTAGTATTAAATACATTTATGTCATAATTTAGAATATTGGCCATTATCATATAAGTTTTTCGTTTTAGTATTTATATTACCATTATTTACCACTAAACAAATAATTTAAACATAAATAATCTTAAGACTACATATTTCATATTATTGTAAAATAACAACTATTTAAAGATACTATAAAAACATAAACTTTTATTTATAAAAACATAGTATAACAGAGTTTTTGTTAAGAATTTCAAAACAGTTCGGCATTCTTGCCATACACTACAGCAGCACGGTGTGGTATAATACACCAAAGTTCATTTCGATGCAGTCATCGAAATAACTAAAAAAAATACTTAGGCAAATTAAATATAACATTTAAAATAGAAGTAGCATTACAAAGCATTCAACTCTACATATTTTTCTACCCTACACTGGGTTGCAAGCGAATTTCAACAGCACAGTCGTTTATTTTAATCGTAGTGAGCAGACGTGTTTTAATCAAAACAATTATCTCGGAATTTTAATAGCGACTTTTGAAACGAAGTATGTGTGACAACAAAATGGAGGAAAGCGTCAAGCGATATCGTGCGCGACAGCAGGAATTGGAGGCAAGGAGGCCTCGTATCATTGTTTTAGGCGACGAGTGGATGGACGTGCAAGGCCCGAGGGGTCGCTTACGCGCACGACCAACCAGCGCCGGCTCAAGGGTCAAGCGGACGTGAAGTCCGATGTGACGCACAGTGAAGAAACGTGTAACGACGCCAACAGTTTTAATGGGTAGTAGCAGCGAGACGTCGACTGAGATCGAGTGGCGACCAGTGGCAAAGTGCAAATGCAGCGTGCCACCTACAGAATCGCCAACATCATCCATCACGCCGGTGGCTGGAGCACCTATGCTCGCCACCAGGCCACCAGTGATAAGAGTAACAGCACGGGGCAGTACAAGCCGTGCAAGTAATCAATCACCAGCAGCAGTGCCTGTAAGTAGCACACGAGGAGCTATTACAGGAGCTGGATGTTGTCGGTGGTCGGAGCCATAGAGGCCGCCACAGGGCAACTAGAAACACCGATACCAAGTGAGCCCGTCACCTTATGTGACCCGGCTGCACCACCAACGGATGGTAGTGACACCATCATACCCCAGCCTGCAGTAGCGCAGTTAACACCCGCTGCAGGGTTGGATGACAGCAAGCCTGCCATGTATCCGGCAGCATCGAAAGTATATGCGGGCCCACAGCCCATATACACAATAGGCTCATACAAAATGGGCAAGGTAGCCAAGCAATCAATAGCGAGGATGCCTAGCAGAAGGCAGATGGCTGAACGATGTAGCAATAGACGTGTTTCTGAGATGGATCTGGTACGAGGGTATCTCAGATGAACAGCAGCGCAACACGGTCTATATCTTTTCATGTCAGTTTTTCGCTGCACTCACGGGCCAAGACCGACCAACAGTGTGCCGACCAACAGCCGCAGAAGCCTTTCAGAGGTTGAAAAATTGGACCAAGGCAGTAGATCTTTTTGGAAAAGATATTATTCTGGTCCTAGTGAACCGGCAAAATTATTGGTACCTGGTTGCAGTAATGTATGGCAACCTAGCGACGAACGCCAGCGAAGCCGACGCACCGCGAAACGCCCCATGAGCGCCATGCATTCTAATTATGGACTCCTTGGTAACAGGAATCCACCAAGCAGCAGCTGCAAGAAGACATGCAGAAGCCGTCGACGCTATAAGGGCATATCTGTAACTATATTATGCCGCCAAACACCCCCACGGAGCAGAACGAAGCAGTCGGCTTAGCAAGGAGAACATGCCGTCGCATGTAGTTGTAGTTGTCATGCAACAACAAAACTTCCATGATTGCGGGGTATTTCTCTTGCACCACGCCGTGGAACTGCTGAACCATCCCATCGTAGACTTTTGTCAGCCTATGCAGCTTAATAAGGCCTGGTTTAGACCATATGCCGCCGAACGCAAATGTCGCCAAGCAGTGCGACTAATTCGCCTCATATGCCAGCGCAGACCGGCCTACATATCCGACGAAACAGCGTGGTTAAGTGCACCGATACCAAACATCAAGTTGGCTGACGTCACGACGGACGTTGAAAGCAGCAGTGATGCTGAGAGTAGCAGCAGCGATACCAGAAGCAGCAGCGCTACGAAAAATGACAGCGACGCAGATAGACATCGCAAGAGTAGCGATAGCGACGCCAACATGGTAGATGAGGACATCCAGAGCTACTGCATGCCCAGCCCATTGGCTGCGTACGAAGACGTAGCCTTGGAAGAGGACAAGCCCAGCGAAGACGAAGACCGTCACGGGCATCGTAATTACCTGCATCGAGGTGAGTTAGTACCCGTGGGTCCCAGATTACTACACGAGTCGGAGTGGCCACAGGAGGGTCGCCAGCACATCCAAGCTGATCCAACGGCCCACCTAGGCCCTAGGCGTAGTAAATTTATAGTGAAGACGCTCAACGAGTGGTACCAGGTACGAACCACCATTCGAAAGGGAACCAAGGTTCTTGCAATGCCCCCCAAAGTAAGGAGGGGATGCAACGACCATACTTTTTAAGCAATTATGGCCATCACAAATAGCAAGCACACAAAAGGAGCAACCATCAAACATGCTCGCCAAACTAGTACGATATTGACTAGTAAGGTGTAACGACACCCTCAAACCTACCAAGCTCAAGCAAGAGACATCAAGCATGTAATTCAGTCATCTTAACGAGCGATAATAAAGCTTTAAAATACCCACGAAGAGCTTTCACGATGAAAAACTTTGAGAATGACAAAGCATAAAAGGGAGTGCAGAACAGAAAATCGATCTGTTTGTTACAAGCCCGACAACCGTAAGTACGTGGTCCTCTGTGTTAGGAAGTATCTAATAATCATAACGCATGGTTTGGCCTGGACCTTGATTATTAGAGAAAAGTACAACTAAAGAGATTTGCTAATAGTCAACGCAAAATTATGACCACACGCTCGAGTACTTGGCGAGTTGCTCCGGCATAACAAGTTCCAGACAGTACGAGGACATTGGGTAAGATCGTCAGCGCAAGGTTACATTTGCGGCCCAGTGAGCGCCGACGAACTTAGCGCTATAAGGACGAAATAGCGTCTAGCGCCAAACGCCCCAAGAGCCAACGACTAAGAACATCGAGAGCATCCAGCACAGTGTACAAGGTCTCGCTTCGGCAGCATCAAGACGGCACCCAGGAGCCCCAACCAGTAAAACTGATTGGTTTAGCTTACTACTCAGACGTACGTTTATTTGTCACAACTTGGATAGTGCCACTGGTCACAGGCAATTCCAAGTCACAGGAAGGCCTGGACCTTCCCTGCTGCCGAGTATAACGACTCTTTGTTGTGACAGCAAAACCGTACAGGCGTGGACATTTTAATAGCCCTAGAGTGCCCATCCTGGACACAGCGTCCAGCAAAACCATATATTTGCCCGAAGGACTGAGTTTGACACGTGCGTCATACCCAACGCAATCAGGTCCACATAACTGCAGAGTACACAGCGTCCAGCAAAACATTATATTTGCCCAAAGAACTTAGTTTGACACGTGCGTTATACCCAACGCACTCAGGTTAACACAACGCAGAGTATCCAGCGTCCGGCAAAAAACTATATTTGCCCAGAATACTGAGTTTGACATATGCGTCATAACCAACGCACTCAGATCAGCAAGACTACGGAGTACCCTGCGTCTGGAAAAATACTATATTTGCCCAGAAGACTGAGTTCGACACGTGCGTCGCACCCAACGCACTCAGACTACGAAACGCAGAGTATTCGACGCCTAACGAAGCAACCCATTCGCCATAAGACAGAGGTCGACACGTGCGTCAAAATCAACGCACTTGGTCAACGCGAAGACATCGAAGACGGGCTAGAGAACACACGACTCAGGAAAGACCGAGCTGTGCTAGAGTGTGTAACACACAAGGGTGCAACCTAGCAATATTGAAGACGTGCTGAGAGCACGCAACCCAGCGATACCGAAGACGTGCCGACGCTGCAGGCGATATTGAAGACGCGCTACAGAGAGTGCAAAATGATACCGACCGAAAATCTCGCTACAAAGAGCGCAGATACCAGGACAACGAGACGTGCTACAGAGTACGTAGTCCCAGCGATAACGAAGACGTGCCTACGCCGCACGCGACATTGAAGACGTGCTAGAGAGCACGTGACCCAGCTGTAACGAAGATGTGCCTACGCCCCACGCGATTTTGAAGCCGTGCTACAGAGAGCGCAAAAGAACAACGACCGAGAATCTCGCTACAAAGAGCGCAGATACCAGGACAACGAGACGTGCTACAGAGTAAGTAGTCGCAACGATAACGTAGCCGTGCTGAGAGCACGCAAGCAAGCCATCTCCGACAATTTTTTATTCATTAATTTATTTCCTTATTTACCGCGCAAGAAGCGCCATCCTATACGTTTTTGCTTTTAAACTGCAACATATTATATTAACCCATTAGCACTTAGTGGACATTATTTTTGCTCACATAAAATTATTGAACTTTGTTTATTCGCTATGGAATATTTTTTCCGTAGAAAATTTTGCTGTTTGTTCTTTAGACGAGCTTTGCAAAAGTCAAAACATTCTGAACCGTATGTTCAGTTGTTCTGGGCCATGTGGGCGTTTGTTCCATACATCATGTGCTGGGATCTCTAAGTCGTGTCTTGATGATTTAATCTCACCACGATCAGGTCTCCGCTGGTATTGTGCTTCGTGTAGGGTTCTTTCACCAGATGAGTTTTTCTCAAAAATTAAGCTTTTCGGTGATAGTCTTAACGCTTTAAATAACAATTTTAAAGAAATTGTTACATTTTTTAATGAAGTAAGCACCTCACCCAGTACTAGCATTTATGATGAAAAGTCTTCATCGGTAAATATTTCGACCGCATTGTCTCAGACTCTTCCAGCCTCTTCTTCTGAGACTCAAATAGTTTTATCTAAAAAAGACCTAAATATTTCGAAGAAAAAGAGAAATGATTCCAAAAATAAAAATAATAAGCGGCACATGACGCTTCCAGCCACTTTAGAAACGAAGCAGATCTCGGCTAAACCAGTGTTTACGCCAGTGAGAATAGATAATATAGTTATTACTCCATCTTCTCCATCTGTTTCTCCCCCGGCTAGAAATGACATAACTAATGAGCGCAATAGTTCATTAAATTTAAGAGCTTTGTCGAGAAAAAAAAAAGATTTTCATTTCACGTCTTCAGCCCGACACAACAAGTGAAAATGTATTGACGTTTGTTAAACACAACCAATTAGTAAGTCCGGCTGCTTTCTGCTCATGCAAGAAAATTGGCAATAAACCGTCCCACGCATCATTTATTCTCACAGTAGCTGCTGAAGAGTTTGCAAACTGTTCTGAGCTCTAATCTGTGGGCTGATAATATCTTTGTTTCTGAGTTTAAGCCTAAACACAGGTCTAGAAGGACGAATAATATCACCAGTCAGACCCAAAAAAACTAAATAGGCTTTCCCTTTACTATCAAAATGTAAGGGGATTGCGTTCAAAGACGCGCGACATTTTTTTGTCAACTCAGAATTTTTCTGAAGATATTATCGCGTTAACTGAAACTTGGTTGAACGGAGGAACTGTTTGACAATAGTTTTCAAGTATATAGGAAGGACAGACACGCTGACAATAATTCTGCAGTTGGTGGTGGTGTCCTATTAGCTGTAAGGAACTCCTGTGTTAGTTCCTTTATTGATATTCCCTGCTCTGCTAATATCGAACTTATATGCGTTAAGGTTGTACATTGCAATTCTATTGTATATGTTATTAATGCATACGTTCCTCCAAAGAGCAGTGTAGAGGTCTATGCAATCCTTGCGGATTTATATTAAATTTACTTGACGTTAATGACGACATTTTATTGTTGGGCGATTTTAATTTGCCTGACTTAAAATGGCATTCTTCTGACGATGAAACACATCTTTGTGCATCTAATTCGAAGACACGCCAAGAACATATATTGTCAACAAATATATGTTCTGACTTACAACAAGTTAGTTGTATTTATAATAGTCTGGAAAGGCTGCTTGACCTAGTCTTAACTACAGACAGTAACAATGTCATTGTTCAGAAGGCACTTTATGCTTTGACTACTATTGATAATTACCATCCACCTTTGAGTATTTGGTATAAATCCGATAGGGAGAATATGGTAAATTCAAGCTCTGTTGACACAGTTTATGAATTCAATTTCAAAAAAGCTGACTTTTTGGGGTTGAATCATTTACTTTATAGTAAATTAAATATAATTACAGAACACATAAATAATAATAATCTTAACAGTTCAATAAATTATTTCTATACGGAGCTCTTTGCCATGTTTTCTCAGTCTGTACCATATAGTCTCAAATTTGCGAAAAATTCTGCGTACCCTTGGTACACAAAGGATTTAAAGACTCTTCGCAACAATAGGAATAGGGCATGGAAGAAATATGTTTGTAGTTTTGACTCAAATGACCTAGAAACATACAAACGTTTGTTTCTGGAATTTGAGAATTGCTCAGCTGCATTATATAATGAGTATTTGGATAATATGAAGCTGAATATTTTGTCTGATCCAAAAAAATTTTGGGGATTTATTAATGTTAAGAAGAAGACTGATGGATTTCCTTCTTCTTTCAAATTTCAGGATGGATTTACTGACGATTCCACCATTATTTGTGGCTTATTTGCCAATATTTTTAAAGAATCATTCTGTTCAGATTCTTTTAATCCTGATTTAGCGTATTTTGATTATATGAACAACGCATCCAGAGTTTCTTTGGGGCATATATCTTTTACCTCAGAGGATATTTTTAAGTATATTGAATCAATCGATGAGGATTTTAGCGCTGGACCAGATGGAATTCCTGCCGCAGTGTTAAAACAATGCGTCTCCGTTTTGTGTCAGCCTCTCTCGTTACTTTTTAATAAATCAATTAATGAAAGTAATTTTCCTCTTTTTTGGAAAAAATCTTATATCAGTCCTATTTACAAAAAAGGTTGCAGGAACGACGTCACTAATTATAGGCCTATCGCTAAATTGTCTTCGATTCCTAAACTTTTTGAGCGAATAGTGTACGATCGAGTGAAAATTCACTGTGGGCAAGTCATGACAACTCGTCAGCATGGTTTTGTTACTGGCAGATCCACTGTGTCTAATCTCCTTGATTTCACTACATTCTGCTTAAAATCTATTGATTCTGGTAGCCAGGTCGATTGTATTTACACTGATTTTAGCAAAGCTTTTGATAAATTACCACATAATCTAATTTTATTTAAACTTAAATTAATGGGATTTCCACAATATTTTGTAAACTGGATCAAATCGTATTTGATGGAGCGATCTTATCAAATACGGTTCCGAGGCGTGTTGTCTTCTGAATTTGTTGCAGAATCGGGTGTTCCTCAAGGAAGCCACCTGGGCCCATTTCTGTTTATTTTGGCAATTAATGATGTTACCCACGTCATTAAACACTCTCATTTGCTTATTTATGCAGATGATATGAAAATATACAGAACAATTGATTCTAATGACAATTCAGATGCTCCAGTCAGACTTGAACTCCTTTGAGGTTTGGTGTTCTAAAAATAACATGTTTTTAAATCCAGATAAATGCCAAACTATGACCTTTTCGCGTAAAAGAAACAATTTTATTTTTGATTACAAAATTAAAGATACTGCTTTAAGTCGTGTAACTATCGTCAAAGACCTTGGTATATGCATGGATTCTAAATTGTCGTTTAACATGCATATTGATACAATTTGTAAAAAAGCGTCTTCTATGCTTGGTTTTATAAAACGGTGGGCCAAAGAGTTTGATAGCTTAATAACAACTACAACTCTGTCAAGTATGGTCCCCACATTACAATGTGCATGTTGATCGTATAGAAAGAATTCAAAAACGTTTTGTTCGGTTTGCTCTAAGATGCTTGAGTGGAATTGACACATTTAACCTTCCTCCATATGAGGATCGTTTGAAATTATTAAAAATGCAATCTTTAAGTGAGAGAAGAAAATCTGCTGATATCGTCTACTTACATCAACTCATTACTGGTGTTTTCGACTCTCCAGAGCTTCTTTCTCTTATAAATTTTAACACTAACCGTAGAAGCAGTAGAAACTCTAACAACTTGATTTATTTACCATTTAGTAGAACAAATTATATGTTAACTGCTCCATTAAATCGCATGAGTACCTTTGTTAACAACTGTAACGTGTTTGATGTTAACTTGTCGAAAGGTCAACTCAAAAGTAGATTGAAAACTAATGTATGATTAGATCTATGTAAACGCATGGTTAGTTGTTATGTCTTGTGTTGTCCCTGAGCCCAACCCATATTATGGTGGGTAAATTTTTCTCCCTTTTGGTTTTTTATTGGACCACTTTTATCGATATCTTTGAGTTATTTCAATGATATTGGATTGGTTCTTAAAATGATCTATTGCGGAGAAAGTGTGAAAAAGCTGTAGTAGTTGAACTCTATTGTTATTGCATGATTATTTACATTTATTAAAGATAGATCTAAGATAAAAGCACTGAAGCTAAATTTAATAAACAAAAAATCTTGATTTTAAAATAAAACCGCTTCAGCTTCTTTATTTCTGGGTCCCAAAATAGAATTATTTTGTGACAGGACTACTGGTCCGGCGAGTGATACCCCAGCGTAAAACGTACCGTTACAACATAAAAAAATAGTTTTTTGTTTTTGTTTTAACTTTGGGGTAAACGTACAACCTTTAATATTCAACGTTCAAAGATAAAATATATGCCAAAATATATGTAATGTGGGGAAAATTAATAAAATTATGTAACCTTTTGTCGCAGGTTCCATTTGAACCTCTCAAATTGTAGAATATCAGGCAATTTTTGACTTTTATTTTTGCATAAAATAACAAAAAAAAATCTTTTTTCCCCAAAATTTTAAAAGTCAAAAGATTACTAAATTTTTTTTTATGACAATGCATACTCGATACTGCTCTCAGCACGTCTTCAATATTGCTAGGTTGCACCCTTGTGTGTTACACACTCTAGCACAGCTCGGTCTTCCCTGAGTCGTGTGTTCTCTAGCCCGTCTTCGATGTCTTCGCGTTGACCAAGTGCGTTGATTTTGACGCACGTGTCGACCTGAATTAATTGCAAAGTATTTACGATTAAAACTATAAAACCCCAGTTTTTTATATCACTGAGGATACAACATTGATTTTGCGCGGCTCTGAGCGCAATAAGCGCAATTATAATTTTCGCAATGCAAACGCTCATGCTAGGATTACCATATCACTATTTTTTTGAGAATGAGTGATTCCATTGCTTTTTGACAAAAAAAAAATTAAATTCTCAACCTGACCCTCTCCGATTTGGTTTAAACTTTGTATACACGTAGTGTAGGCTACAATTTAGAAAATCTATTTTTATTTTTTTCGAGTGGTTACTGAGTTACGGGTACTAAAAATTTGAAAAAATTCGATTTTTTTTTCTTGATAAAACTTTGAAATTTATCAAATATTTACGTTATGTTTTTTGCATAAAAGTTAAAAAAAAAAATATTTTGATGAAAGTCAATTTAAAAAATTTTTTAAAAAATTTATATAAATTAATGATAGTTTATCTAAGTTCTTTCAAAATTTCAATTAATAACAATTAAAATTAAATTTCACAGATCACATTCAAGCAGCACATTCATGCATAAAAATCTTAACAAAAATTACCGAACGGGCTTCAAATCCCAATAATCGCCAGTTCTGTGAGTGCAAGTGAAGTGTTTAAATATTAAATTTTGACGTCAGTGTTTTCTTCAATTTCAATTTACATAAAATGTCTAATTTTAAAGTATTGTGTTGTAATCCATTTAATGAGAAAGATACAAATTTCAAAGTTGCAATTTACGCTCGATTTCTCAATGGATGATAGAAAAAGTTATCTTCATAACAGCATAAGATATGTGACAAATGCAGAAAAAAAGGAAGGCGTAGAATTCTATGCAAACTCTACGAACTCTGTTAGCTCTTCAAGTTTTCAGTCACCAAATCGTATATTCATTGATAACTTTATGGTTTCAGAAGAGGACGTAACCATAGCTATTTTGAATCTTAGTTCAAGCTCAAAATGCGAAAAAGAAGATATCGCCCCAATATTTTTCTGGCGCTGCGTGGCAAATATAAGTAAACAATTATCAATTCTATACAATTGCTGCTTGAAAAATTGTACTTTTTTGGAACCCTGGAAGGTTTGTTCGGTAGATCCTATATTTAAATCTGGTAACAGAAATGATATTAATAATTATAGAGCGATTGTAAAACAGTGCACATTTGCTAAATTATTCGACCATATTATTAAAAATAAGCTTTTTGATAACATTGGTAATCTTATAGTCGACTGCCAACATGGATTCCTTCCGGGCAAATCTACAAGCAAAAATTTAGCCTTGATTACAAATAATATAGCGAGCGCTATGGAAAATGGGGATCAACTAGACGTCATTTACACTGACTTTTCAAAAGCGTTCGACAAAGTTGACCACAATATTTTGCTGCATAAGCTCAAAAACTTTGGTCTGTCGGAGTCTCTTGTCAACTTTTTCAAAAGTTACTTAGAGAATAGAAAACTTCTTGTTAAAATAGGATCAACGAACTCTGAATTTGTTATTAATGCAACTTCTGGTATTCCGCAGGGAACTCATTGCGGACCACTGCTTTCTCTTATTTTTATTAATGATTTGCCACAAAGGTTTAAGTACTCAAAATGCTTATTATTTGCGGATGACGTGAAGTTCTTCTCAAAAATTTCACATCCATATGATTGTTTTAATCTGCAAAGTGACTTGACTGTTTTTTATGATTGGTGTTTTTTAAATAACTTGCATTTAAATATTAACAAATGTTGTGTCGTATCATACACAAAACTTTCAGTTCCAATTTTAGAGAATTACTCTTTAAATAATAACTATTTAACTCGCAAAACTGATGTAAAAGATTTAGGAGTATTTTTTGATTCAAATGTAAGTTTTAAAAGCCACTTCGACTATATAATTTCAAAAGCAAACTCAATGCTAGGTTTTATTAAAAGAAACACTAAGAACTTCAATGATCCTTTAACCATTAAATCACTTTTTGTCTCTCTGGTACGTAGTATATTGGAGTATTGTTCGGTCATTTGGAATCCTTTTTATAATGAACATTCTGTCCGTATAGAAAGAATACAGAGAAATTATACAAGATATGCTCTTAATAAAATACATTGGAATGACGGTCTTCCACCATACGAAGCTCGCCGAAAATTGCTTGGTCTTCAGTCGTTGAAGGATCGAAGAATCTACACTGATCTAATGTTCGCTTACAACATCTTACAATACAACATAAAATGTGTTGAATTGTCCGCGTTTTTCATAATTTACAATGCACCAAGGAGTTTGCGCAACAATCGTATGCTGGAAGAAACATTCCATAGAACTAATTACGCTAATAACGAACCTATAACAAGGAGAATAAATAATAGTAAAGAGATTTCAGAGGCGAATTAGATGAATAAGGCGAAAAATTATGAGCATTGAGGTGCAGCCCGTGCGAAGAAATATGGCGGCGATATTGAGAGCAGAGCTGAAAGCCAATGAAATGAGTCGACCGAAAACAAATCGTGCTGAGAGAATTTTGTAGTACACTCGCAACTGGTTTGCTAATGAAGACATGTGGCCAGTGTTGCCATGAAAAAAAAATTTATAACGTAACTTTTGCACTCTGCTCGTCGGATTTCTCGTCGGATTTGTGAAACTCTGAAAACAAGAACTAAGTAATTTTCAGTCGCATTTTAAATAAAGAAGACAAATAAAATATTGCATTTTATTAGACGTATGACGTATATTTAAGGTTTATTTATTTAAAGAAATAACATTTTTTTCAAAAGTCAATTCAATAATCATTATAAATAAAGAAAATATATTATAATAAATTACATTTTGAAAATATTTTTGAACACACAAACTAAGAGTAAAAATCAAATCTAATACATTTGCAACACAGTTTCGTTTAATGTAGATCTCTTAAATCGTTAAAAATGAAATGCATAGAGCTATAATACATAATTTTTCAATTTCAACTCTATAAATGTAAAGCTTTTGCTTCAAGTAAATTAACGAAAAAATGTTTTTGTTTTAAGCCAGCAAAAACGTCAAAAAATTTAGATTTTAGTGAAAAAATTATATGAAAAAAAATATATATTGCTTTATTAAATTTGTTTATCAATTCTTTATCAATTTCAAGACTAAAACAGTTATAAGATTTCATACGCAGATAATCTTTTGCATGCAGAGCTCCTTCCATTGTATCTAACTCTTATTTATTTCGAAATTTAGTTTTATTAATATTTATTTTGCTAAAAGTTCGCTCAGCGTTAGCTGAGGAATTCGGTAAGCTCAACAATTCAAAAATAAATTTTCCCATTATTGGAAACGCAGAAGTACCATCGCATCTTTTTATTTTAAAGTTGCTATCAATTTTATTATACTAATTTTTTTTTTCATGTATATATGTATATAAAAAAATATGCAAAATCGGACGCCGGATCTACTTTTTCTGAAATCGTAACATTTTGAAGAATTTTGGTCAAATATCGGAACGTCGGATTCAAGTATTAAAATCGTAACATATCCGATATATCGGACCATATGGCAACGCTGCATGTGGCGAGGATGAGCGGCCGGAGGAGAGGAATGAAAACACCAGCAAAGTCAAGCAACAACGAAAACAAAACAAATGCACAGATATCATATGGCAATTGAAAACTATTTAGTATCCGAATTGACTATTTATTATAAATGAAAATGCAAAAAATCTAATTGTCACTGTTTTTACCGCATTTATTTGCATGCTTCCTTTTCTATGCCGACTTGGTTTCGTTTTATCCTCAGCTGAACGTTGCTGTTGTTGTTCTTGTTGTCAACCATATTATAAGAATATTTCTAACTCAGCCGATATTGTTTTGTTTTGTTCTTAGCTGAATAAATAGAACACCAAGCAAATATCACATTTTCATGATCAATTAAATTTTTGAAAATATTTTATATTTATTACGAAATATTTGCAACAAATATTTCCCTTCTTTTAATTAGATTTGATATGAAAAATATGTGATAATAATAATTGTGAAGAATTCTAAATATCTATGTATTTATTTGAAAATTTTTTTCAAATAATTTTCAATACAAAAAATATATTTCAACAATTTTAAAAATTTAACTTATTAAAGTCCTTATCGCATTATTAACATATATACAAAGCCATTTTTTTTTGGTTACATATAATCGAATCGAAGAAACTTATTCGACACACTATTTTTTGTTTGATTTCTGTTAAACATACATATTTATAATTTTTAATTAAAATTTTAATACATATGTATGTATTTACATTTGTGTATTTTATCTAGGCTTATCTAATTGTTCATCTTATATCTGTTTATTCATCTCTTATCTGTTTATCCATCTCTGGACAGTTCAGAAAATTATTTATCTGTATATATTACATTTTAAAGGATTGCGCAAAAGTCCATTAAAAGAAAACTTCATGGTTTTTTTTTATAATATTGATTTCAGGAAATTTCGTCACAGTTAGAAAAATGTGTTAAAAAATTATGTGAAATGAAGATATCTTGTCTAAATGGAAAATTAACACATTTTGTTTTACATAATTTTTTCTATATACTGTTGCGCTTTACAAGATTTGTCTTTATGTTTGTAAAAAAATTATAAATAAAGTAACATAAAAATAGACATAAAGTAACGTAGTAGAAAGATAAATAAACATATCATTAAATTTAAGGTTACAAAAAGTCGATATAAGTTTTTATCTTACAGAAAGAAGTAATAAAAACAGCACTTGAAGTATTTTTAAAAAAAAAACCTGGTATGCACTTCGATTTATATTTAATTATTATTTAAAATGAGTTATTAAACATAAAAATCAGGTGAAAAGTACTAGAGTAGTGGTATTTTACTTTTCGAAAAAATTTAAAATTCTTTCCTGTTGTAATAACAACCTTTTTAAAATCAGCATTTTCAAAAATGATAATAAAAATGTTGTTAAAATAATTTCTGAGACAAAACTTAAAACAATTATAATAAAGTTGTGTGATTACGTAAAATAACTAGATAATTATTACATTTTTTACTGAAAGTGCAACATTTTATAAATTTTTATTTTGAGAATTTTTACGTTATATTTTATAAAAATCGCAAAAATTCAAATTAGTCAGTATTTCAATAAAATTCAATGCAAATACTTTCTAAAACTATGTCTAATATTGACACAAAAAATTATTAGATTACGTTGGATAACCTGGTCGTTTTGAAAGTTTTTCCTGGAAGTGTACCGTTTTCAAAATATCGAGTTTGAGTATTTTTGCGAAAATAGTTCCCAAAAATCCAAAAATGCAAAATTTTAAAAAACAACATCACAGGCGGTGTGGCAATTTTTCCAAAAAAAGCGACAATTAAAAAAAGTTATAACTGTTGAAATTTAACTGTTTATTAAAAATGCTCAAAGTGCCTGTTTCTGGCATATTGATCAATTCAAAAACAAGAGTATGCAACCGTCATTTTGATTCTTCTTGCATTGGAGGTTCACGCCTAAAAAGTTGTTCAATTCCAACCATATGTCTTGGTAAGTGTTATACAATTTTGAAAAATTTTAAAATAATTATAAATATATCACTCATTTCGTGTTGCGTACGGGGACATTTTTCAGTACTTAAATGTAGGTAGTACTTAAATATTTTGGTGCTTTATAATGATAAGACGAATTCAAATATTTTTTCTTGCATCCAGTTTGGTTCAGTATATGTCTATATTTAAATTTAAACTTGGTTTAAACAATTTATTAAAACAATATTCTAAATATATGCGTTCGGAGGACACCAAAAAGACTGCGGTTTTAGTTCATTAAAAAAAAAACAGTAAATCAGCGAAATGTGTTGAAATTTCAAGATACATTCTATATGTATAAAAAGTGTAAATAGTATAGAATTCAATATTTTGTTTTTAATTGAAAGTTTTAAACAAAAATTATAAAAATTAAAATTTCGGTCGGCTGCGTATGGTGTCCCCAATAGTTGCGTACGGTGGACACTTAAAAAAAGTTAACAATACGTGTTAATATAATTAAAATGTTATTAATTGTGTCTTATTGGGACCTTTACTATTCCATGGTTGTAGATAATTTTATTTTGATGCCTCAAAATTATGTGATCTCGTATATTCGGCATCTTTTAAATTTTTGCCCATTCAGTTTCAATTTTTTTTCGAGTCCTCTATTTCTTTTTTGTCGATGTCAAGCACTTTCATATTTTTTGCGGCCTTAGTGGCTCATATTTTCGAAAATTTTACTATGAAAAGCAAGAATTTACATCGTAAAGAGTTTCGCACTTGTACATTTCATCAAAGTTCATTAAAGTGTCCCCAGTACGCAACCAATAATAGTAAAAAAACTTACACTTATGTGAGTTAATAAACTCTGAAAATTTCATTCGCTAGTATTATTTTTGATTTGTTTTAGGGAGGCTTTACACAATTTAAAAAATTTATTTTTTGTCGAGTACAGAGGAAAAATCTTTCCGTTTAATATTTTATGTCGTATATCAATATAAACACCGTATATCAATATAAACAAAAACGTATTGATATTTCACCACGAAAAAAAAAATTCGCTTACTAAAAATGCGTTTAATATGCTTTAATTCACACACTAAAATAATAGAAAAACCGTATTATCTTTTATTTCTTACTGCACATAGTATATGCTGAAGTACGGTACAAAATATTTTTAGTTTGCATAAAGTTGATTTTTTCGATTTGCGGTTTACTTTTTTACGGAATGCGTGATATATATTTATATGTCAATTTATAAATAAACTAGTTAGAATACCCAGTAGTAGTGCTCTTTGAGGATTCATTTTCAGGAGGATTCAGGAGGGAAGATTTTCTAGAAAATGTTATAAAATGAGAAAATATGTCTTTTAAGAAAAATATATTGATTTATGTTGTTTAAATTAGTAGTGATGTAAATAAGTAAAATGAATATTGTAGGGTATTACAGACAAACGAAAAAAAAAACTTTACGTGGAGTTTGTATCAATTTTTATAACCCAAAGTTTTTTAAAACGATTGTTCAAACATATCTTAAATTTTTAATTCATTTTTTGTTTTTCGATTTTCTTTTTGAGCCGTTATTTTGAAGAGTATCCTTTTTTGTGAGAAAAAGTACCAAATGTCATTACATTTTTAAAATCCACATCCTTCAAAATGTTGATCGCAAAAGGATTTTTTAAAAATATTCAATGTATACAATTTTTTTCAGTATTATTATATGTATACAGAGAAAACAACATTTTCAAAAGTGGCAGAAACGAGCTACTTTTAAAAACGTTTAACACAGATTTTGCACTTATAACGTTTATTTAAATTTTAAAAACGAACATTTCAAAATCAAATAGTACAACGTTAATTTTCATTTTAAAAACTTACATTTTAAAATGAGATTCTAAAACGTTAATCTGATTTTTAACAATGATTTTTTAAAATGCTGTAGTGAAACGTTTATTTTCATTTTAAAAACGAACATTTTAAAATGAGATCATTTTAGAATCTCGTTTGATTTTTAATAATAAATATTTTCAAATGTAAAATATTTATTTTCATTTAAAATACGAAAATTTTAAAATTAGATTTTAAAATGTTCGTTCGATTTGTAAAATAAACATTTTAATATGCAATGGTACAACAATTATTTATATTTTAAAAACGATGTTCATTATTTTCCATTAAATCAAAAAATTTACAGTAATACGCATTTCCTCTATTAATTAAAAAAAGCTTTATTGGTTTTCAAAACTACAGTTCTATATTAGTCTTTTTATCATCAGCTAAATTTTTTAGGTAATGATACTGTATACCAGCGTCTATAAAAAAATAGAATTTTGTCAGATATTATTAATTTTATTTAAATTACTTTCTTTTTAGTTGTGGCAGCAAATGCTCCAACTCAAACTTTTTCATAACTTTCTTGCAGGCAAACTGCTAAGTGATGAAATCGATAATGAAAAATATATTATTTTCTGAACAAATATCAAATACATAAGTCAATGAAACATATATAACAAACAACTCGTTATTAACAAGTGTTTTGAAACAAAGTATGTGAATTTTACTATATCATGGTAAAACATTCGTAGTTGGTTTAAAAACGTTTCGTTTCACTTTTTTATTTAAAAATGTGCGTTTTCATTTTTTCATGTTTTTAAAAATATGAATTTTAACCTACTTTATCATAATAAAATATTCGTGGTTGTTTTAAAAACGTTTCGTTTTACTTTTCTATTTAAAAATGTGCGTTTTCATTTTTGTATGGAGTAAAATATTTTTAAAAATATTAATTTTACTAAACGTTTTTAAAATGTGCGTTTTTGATTTTTTGTTTTCTCAGTGTATAGATAATAATTAATAACAATAGTTTATAGCCAAAAGCACTATGTTTTAAAAAATATGCTGCTTGTTTGTATTCTTATGCATGCACTATAACCGAATTAGGATACAAATTCTTAATAAGCATGTTTCCTTTTTATTGTTTTTCTAATAATAATCTTTTCCAATCCTTTGTTGGAATTGTTTTATTCAACTTGAAGGTCACGATGCTGAAGATATTCATTTACCTCAGCTTACCTGTAATCTTTGAGAACAATGGACAAATTGCTCCGTTCCTGAATGCTGCAACGATTCGAGGAAATGTATAATTTTTTCCTTTCCAAAGTGCTCCATTCGACGCCAGCAATGGATCGAAGATTGCGGCTTGGTTGATGATGCCCGTAAAAAGCTATTTATCTGCGAAAAGCATTTTCGACAGAGCATTCAGAGATTTCAAACAAAATTATCAACTCAAGGTCTTTCGTCGAACTCCTATCGAACTCATAAATCTTAGTTTTTATTTTACTAGTCGATTTTTTTCACCTGCATTTTTTTTTTCGTTTGTCTGTAATACCCTAAAATATTCATTTTACTTATTTACATCACTACTAATACATAAGTTTACACAACATTTACACAACATAAATCAATATATTTTTCTTAAAAGACATATTTTCTCATTTTATAACATTTTCTAGAAAATCTTCCCTCGTGAATCCTCCTGAAAATGAATCCTCAAAGAGCACTACTAATGGGTATTCTAACTAGTTTATTTATAAATTGACATATAAATATATATCACGCATTCCGTAAAAAAGTAAACCGCAAATCGAAAAAATCAACTTTATGCAAACTAAAAATGTTTTGTACCGTACTTCAGCACATACTATGTGCAGTAAGAAATAAAACATAATACGGTTTTTCTATTATTTTAGTGTGTGAATTAAAGCATATTAAACGCATTTTTAGTAAGCGAATTTTTTTTTTCGTGGTGAAATATCAATACGTTTTTGTTTATATTGATATACGGTGTTTATATTGATATACGACATAAAATATTAAACGGAAAGATTTTTCCTCTGTACTCGACAAAAAATAAATTTTTTAAATTGTGTAAAGCCTCCCTAAAACAAATCAAAAATAATACTAGCGAATGAAATTTTCAGAGTTTATTAACTCACATAAGTGTAAGTTTTTTTACTATTATTGGTTGCGTACTGGGGACACTTTAATGAACTTTGATGAAATGTACAAGTGCGAAACTCTTTACGATGTAAATTCTTGCTTTTCATAGTAAAATTTTCAAAAATATGAGCCACTAAGGCCGCAAAAAATATGAAAGTGCTTGACATCGACAAAAAAGAAATAGAGGACTCGAAAAAAAATTGAAACTGAATGGGGAAAAATTTAAAAGATGCCGAATATACGAGATCACATAATTTTGAGGCATCAAAATAAAATTATCTACAACCATGGAATAGTAAAGGTCCCAATAAGACACAATTAATAACATTTTAATTATATTAACA
Source organism: Dichetophora obliterata (assembly GCA_963920525.1). Taxonomy (NCBI): domain Eukaryota; kingdom Metazoa; phylum Arthropoda; class Insecta; order Diptera; family Sciomyzidae; genus Dichetophora; species Dichetophora obliterata. The sequence continues at coordinate 69,794,363 of OY986438.1, read as the reverse complement.
CGTATTGTTAACTTTTTTTAAGTGTCCACCGTACGCAACCATTGGGGACACCATACGCAGCCGACCGAAATTTTAATTTTTATAATTTTTGTTTAAAACTTTCAATTAAAAACAAAATATTGAATTCTATACTATTTACACTTTTTATACATATAGAATGTATCTTAAAATTTCAACACATTTCGCTGATTTACTGTTTTTTTTTTAAATGAACTAAAACCGCAGTCTTTTTGGTGTCCTCCGAACGCATATATTTAGAATATTGTTTTAATAAATTGTTTAAACCAAGTTTAAATTTAAATATAGACATATACTGAACCAAACTGGATGCAAGAAAAAATATTTGAATTCGTCTTATCATTATAAAGCACCAAAATATTTAAGTACTACCTACATTTAAGTACTGAAAAATGTCCCCGTACGCAACACGAAATGAGTGATATATTTATAATTATTTTAAAATTTTTCAAAATTGTATAACACTTACCAAGACATATGGTTGGAATTGAACAACTTTTTAGGCGTGAACCTCCAATGCAAGAAGAATCAAAATGACGGTTGCATACTCTTGTTTTTGAATTGATCAATATGCCAGAAACAGGCACTTTGAGCATTTTTAATAAACAGTTAAATTTCAACAGTTATAACTTTTTTTAATTGTCGCTTTTTTTGGAAAAATTGCCACACCGCCTGTGATGTTGTTTTTTAAAATTTTGCATTTTTGGATTTTTGGGAACTATTTTCGCAAAAATACTCAAACTCGATATTTTGAAAACGGTACACTTCCAGGAAAAACTTTCAAAACGACCAGGTTATCCAACGTAATCTAATAATTTTTTGTGTCAATATTAGACATAGTTTTAGAAAGTATTTGCATTGAATTTTATTGAAATACTGACTAATTTGAATTTTTGCGATTTTTATAAAATATAACGTAAAAATTCTCAAAATAAAAATTTATAAAATGTTGCACTTTCAGTAAAAAATGTAATAATTATCTAGTTATTTTACGTAATCACACAACTTTATTATAATTGTTTTAAGTTTTGTCTCAGAAATTATTTTAACAACATTTTTATTATCATTTTTGAAAATGCTGATTTTAAAAAGGTTGTTATTACAACAGGAAAGAATTTTAAATTTTTTCGAAAAGTAAAATACCACTACTCTAGTACTTTTCACCTGATTTTTATGTTTAATAACTCATTTTAAATAATAATTAAATATAAATCGAAGTGCATACCAGGTTTTTTTTTTAAAAATACTTCAAGTGCTGTTTTTATTACTTCTTTCTGTAAGATAAAAACTTATATCGACTTTTTGTAACCTTAAATTTAATGATATGTTTATTTATCTTTCTACTACGTTACTTTATGTCTATTTTTATGTTACTTTATTTATAATTTTTTTACAAACATAAAGACAAATCTTGTAAAGCGCAACAGTATATAGAAAAAATTATGTAAAACAAAATGTGTTAATTTTCCATTTAGACAAGATATCTTCATTTCACATAATTTTTTAACACATTTTTCTAACTGTGACGAAATTTCCTGAAATCAATATTATAAAAAAAAACCATGAAGTTTTCTTTTAATGGACTTTTGCGCAATCCTTTAAAATGTAATATATACAGATAAATAATTTTCTGAACTGTCCAGAGATGGATAAACAGATAAGAGATGAATAAACAGATATAAGATGAACAATTAGATAAGCCTAGATAAAATACACAAATGTAAATACATACATATGTATTAAAATTTTAATTAAAAATCATAAATATGTATGTTTAACAGAAATCAAACAAAAAATAGTGTGTCTAATAAGTTTCTTCGATTCGATTATATGTAACCAAAAAAAAAATGGCTTTGTATATATGTTAATAATGCGATAAGGACTTTAATAAGTTAAATTTTTAAAATTGTTGAAATATATTTTTTGTATTGAAAATTATTTGAAAAAAATTTTCAAATAAATACATAGATATTTAGAATTCTTCACAATTATTATTATCACATATTTTTCATATCAAATCTAATTAAAAGAAGGGAAATATTTGTTGCAAATATTTCGTAATAAATATAAAATATTTTCAAAAATTTAATTGATCATGAAAATGTGATATTTGCTTGGTGTTCTATTTATTCAGCTAAGAACAAAACAAAACAATATCGGCTGAGTTAGAAATATTCTTATAATATGGTTGACAACAAGAACAACAACAGCAACGTTCAGCTGAGGATAAAACGAAACCAAGTCGGCATAGAAAAGGAAGCATGCAAATAAATGCGGTAAAAACAGTGACAATTAGATTTTTTGCATTTTCATTTATAATAAATAGTCAATTCGAATACTAAATAGTTTTCAATTGCCATATGATATCTGTGCATTTGTTTTGTTTTCGTTGTTGCTTGACTTTGCTGGTGTTTTCATTCCTCTCCTCCGGCCGCTCATCCTCGCCACATGCAGCGTTGCCATATGGTCCGATATATCGGATATGTTACGATTTTAATACTTGAATCCGACGTTCCGATATTTGACCAAAATTCTTCAAAATGTTACGATTTCAGAAAAAGTAGATCCGGCGTCCGATTTTGCATATTTTTTTATATACATATATACATGAAAAAAAAATTAGTATAATAAAATTGATAGCAACTTTAAAATAAAAAGATGCGATGGTACTTCTGCGTTTCCAATAATGGGAAAATTTATTTTTGAATTGTTGAGCTTACCGAATTCCTCAGCTAACGCTGAGCGAACTTTTAGCAAAATAAATATTAATAAAACTAAATTTCGAAATAAATAAGAGTTAGATACAATGGAAGGAGCTCTGCATGCAAAAGATTATCTGCGTATGAAATCTTATAACTGTTTTAGTCTTGAAATTGATAAAGAATTGATAAACAAATTTAATAAAGCAATATATATTTTTTTTCACATAATTTTTTCACTAAAATCTAAATTTTTTGACGTTTTTGCTGGCTTAAAACAAAAACATTTTTTCGTTAATTTACTTGAAGCAAAAGCTTTACATTTATAGAGTTGAAATTGAAAAATTATGTATTATAGCTCTATGCATTTCATTTTTAACGATTTAAGAGATCTACATTAAACGAAACTGTGTTGCAAATGTATTAGATTTGATTTTTACTCTTAGTTTGTGTGTTCAAAAATATTTTCAAAATGTAATTTATTATAATATATTTTCTTTATTTATAATGATTATTGAATTGACTTTTGAAAAATATGTTATTTCTTTAAATAAATAAACCTTAAATATACGTCATACGTCTAATAAAATGCAATATTTTATTTGTCTTCTTTATTTAAAATGCGACTGAAAATTACTTAGTTCTTGTTTTCAGAGTTTCACAAATCCGACGAGAAATCCGACGAGCAGAGTGCAAAAGTTACGTTATAAATTTTTTTTTCATGGCAACACTGGCCACATGTCTTCATTAGCAAACCAGTTGCGAGTGTACTACAAAATTCTCTCAGCACGATTTGTTTTCGGTCGACTCATTTCATTGGCTTTCAGCTCTGCTCTCAATATCGCCGCCATATTTCTTCGCACGGGCTGCACCTCAATGCTCATAATTTTTCGCCTTATTCATCTAATTCGCCTCTGAAATCTCTTTACTATTATTTATTCTCCTTGCCTATAACTCGCTGTATAAAAGTGTGTAACACTTATTGTTCAATATTAAATTTTGACTGCTCACAGACCAAATTTCGTTTAAATTTGTTTACGATTTTTAATTAATTAAGTAAATACATTTTTATTGTAAATAGCTAATTATTGTAATTATTGCTATTGTTATGCATAGTCTGTAAGATATATTCTGTAGACCAAACAAATAAATAAATAAATAAAATTGAAGCACGCAAGTTTTGTTATCATATCAGAGTGCCTCAAACATGACACTGGCACTGTACATCTATTCCAGTCTTACTTAATTGAATTCTTGACCAAAAAATTTGGCAATAAACCTCAGAAATTATTTTACTTTTCCGATGAAGTGGCATCGCAGGAAGAATTTTATCAGCCTGTGCTATCACAAAAAAGACTTCGAAATAGAAAGTGAGTGGCATTTTTTTTAAAGGTGCAAGTGATGGTGTTGGTGGGACGGTGAAACGACTGGCTGATCGAGCAAGCTTACAGCGCCCGTATGCAGAACAAATTTTGACGCCTGAACAACTGTGTATATATTTGCAAGAGAAAATATAAAAGTGATAAGTTTCGAGTACTATAATTAAAGATATTTTAAAGGACGAAGCAAAATTAGAAGAGCATTGTGGAAAAGCCTGCAGAATCGTAGGAACTCAGAAACCTCATTCTTTCATACCCCTGACTGAACACAAAATAATGATAAAAGTATATTCAAATGCAAGTGAGGGTAAAATTGAGATGGTGTTAAAGAATAAATAATTCTTTAAACCAAAATTAAAAACAAACCAAAAATAAAAGTGGTATTTTTATTATTATTTTAATTTGAAGAATTTTATCATATCCGCTTAGCTTAGATCGAAGCACCGATGTCGCACTGTACACATACACACATATGATCTTCTTTAGTGTGTTCAGTTCTTGTTGCTTTCTCGCAAGCTGCTAAGTTGAGCAAAAATTTTAAGGTGAGTTTACTTCGCAAATTAGTTTAATAGTTGTCCCATTGTCGTTCCAGGCTGAAATTTTGAGAGAACTTAGATAAACTATCATTATTTAATATATATTTTTTTCCAAAATTTTTTAAATTGACTTTTATCAAAATATATTTTTTTTTAAACTTTTATGCAAAAAAAGTATAGCAGTGAGGGGACTGCCGACCGAAGCGAAAACATATATGTAAAATATAAGTATTCCCTGGAAGACTTTGTTCTGCCCTCAACCTTTGATTATTTCTTTCAAAATATTTTTTATTCAGATAGCATTTTTATTTTATAATTACACTTAACTATACTATTAAATAAAATACAGGGAGCACTATTGAATGAAAAATTACTTTATTTTATATATGATATTTTGTTTGATGGGTCTTAAAGTCTCTTTTAATGCCTGCATTTGAGATCTTGCTACAAGGAAAACAGAAAACATAGCAAGCAAAGTGCAGTTTATTTCTTGCCCCCGATTCGGTTCATCCGTACATCCGGTTCATCATTAATGCACATTATTTTCATCTTTTATCACTTCGTTATATATTAAATTATGGGTTTTTTGTGCAAACGGCAATAGGTTCTTGTGATGATCCCTCATGAATCTTACTTGAGACTCCTAAGTCAAAATGATTTAGTCCAATTAGTATTTGTGGCACCGCGTCTTTGTAACTTGCAATTGGCAGGTTTTGCAAGTGGTGATATCATTGCGACAATATTTTATAATCCATAGATTACATTGGCAAATTCAATGATCTCACTGTAGAGACATTCACAGCCACAAGCTTTTTATTTCCACCTGAAATATAAATTTTTAACCTCTTTGAATTTTCTTCGCTTCTTTCCATACCTCCCGTCCACTGCAAGCACAAGGGATTTGAAACACCATCTACTTCAAGTTGACTAGCCAATGACTCGTCCATTAGACTGATCGACGATCCCTCGTCAATAAAGGCAAATGTGTCAATTGTTTTATTTTTTCCATATATTTTGATTGGAACTATTTTAAATAAAATATCATTTAATATATTATGCATATTATTAACTTCTTTTGTTGTTGCAGAGAATTGAATTTCTTTATTTTTTATTTCACTTGACGTTTGATTTTGTTTAGTTGCCGGTTTAGTATATCGATGTAATGAAGGATTGTGAAAATGTTCACACCCCTCTTTACCGCACCTTCTCTTTTTATTACAGTCACCACTGTGTTTAAATAAACAACATAAATAACATAAGTTTCTGTTCTCTTACAGCATTCCATTTTTCCCCCCGATCAAGTGCTAGATATTTTTGACAGTTAGCTATTGATTTGCAGGTGTTGTTGTGACATAGAATGCACTTACGTTCACTATGAGAGTGAATAAAAGTTTTGGTGCTTGTTGTTCTTGTTTTTGCATTTTTTACAACCTTTTCTTTATAATTTGCATTCGTGCAGTGGTCAACTGTTATATTGCTAGCTGTTATACCTATGGTAGTTTATTTCACTAGCTTTTTTTAAAGACGACAAAAATATGTAAAGAGGGGATAAAATTTACCACCACCTCCGGAGTTAAAGGTTGAAAAACCATTGATCAATTTCGTATTGGCTAGCATTAATAGTTGCTATTAAGCCACGAATGCTTATGGCTAACGAGGTTAGTGATTTTAAATTATTTTCGTCGACTATTGGTGCTAAACTTATTTTAATTTTTATTGAATTTTTTATTTTTTCTGGTTGACCAAACAGCATATGAAGTACTTGCCAGGTACGTTAGACGGATGAACTCACATATGCTGGACACTGTGTAAAGCATCTCCTTTCATGGCGCTGATGAGGCAAGCCAATTATGAACAGTCTGACTTTTCGGATGAAATATCAGTGAGAGCTTTAGCTTCTTCAAGAAGTTGGTACTTTTAATTTAAATACTCTTGGTTGATGCTGATAAAGTTAGCCTAATGGATGAACATGAAAGGCAAGGCAAAAATTGTGTTAATCCCGTTGTGTTAACATGTGTTAACACAATTTTTGTGAAATATTTTGCTGCAGTCGACGCAAGTCGACATATTTTCGTCAGAGGGGTTATGGCAAAGAGAACAATTGTGCTTTTGATGTCCAAACTGTTGTTGACCCTTTAAATTTGATAAAGACATTTTTACTTACTGCTAGATTGGCAAGATAGGGCGCTGTAAGGTAATTTGGTAATAAGTTCCGAGTAGAAACGTTGACGCTTAGGAAATGTTGAATTAAAAAGAATTTTAAGATGTCGATAGAGGGAAAACGCCTCGCTGGTGACTCCCACGTGGATTTTGAATAAAAAAGCCTAATTTCAAACAAAATTATAATTTATTCTGATCGAACTTTAAAATATTAAAATTCCTATAAGAATTCATAGTAAGGAATATTTTTTTTTTAACAAATTTATAAATTAATCTTACTTTTTAGTGTGGGAACCCATCAGAATTAAAATTAATAAAAAGAAAATGATTTATAATAATTTTCGCTGCCAAATAAGATTCTGCGGAGCAAGAATGATTACCACGCCGAGCCAGATATGTAAGTTAAAAGTTAATGATAATCGCGTTTCATGAGCAATGAAGTGGCGTCTATTCCGAAAAATTCTTATTCGGCATTAACAAACTTATATACAAAAAGATAAATTTGGCATTGCCAGTGCAGATCAAACTTCGGCAATTTTAACAGTGGCGGCAGCATGCAGTATGAATTTAGCTCAGACAAAGCGGAAGTAGAAAAGTTGCAGCAAAGAGATAAAGCCAAAAAGTTGAAAAACATAGTTGACGTAGAACAAGGTGCGGACGAATCATAGAAAGCAGCTGGGGCTAGAACGCCATTAAGTGATAGCACAAATGATCAAAAACTAAAAATACGACAAATGGAATACAACAGGAAAATTTCTTAAAAATTTAAAATTTTATCGACGTGAGTGAAAGTGCCATGTTTCGAAAAATTAAATCGGAACAACTCAGGGATTGTGGGCAGAAGATCACAGAGCTAAATGATGATATATTAACAAGATTTCGAAGAAAGGTACATTCAGTACAACGAGCTGAGCACTTTGGAGGAAATGTTACAGGAGTCATTTTCATCAAGTGAAGGTGCAGAATCAGAAAACGCTGTAGAGTGAAAAATTAAACTTCCTGCACTCAGCATTCCGATGTTTAGTGGTTAGTATGAGGAGTGGTCATCATTTTGGGAGCTGTACTTTAGGCTGATCCATGAAAATAAGGAGCTCAGTGACATAGAAAAAATGCCCTATTTGAAGGGAAATCTTAGAAGGATCATAAGCCATTTGATGACATCAGCTGGCAATTATGTAGCCGCAATTGATATACTAAGAAAACGATTTCTAAATCATGCAGCACTGGTTAACAATTACATTATAAAAATGTTGGGCCGAAAATGCTTGAATGACCCTAAGAAGTTAATGGATTCAACAAGAGAGATTTTATACGGCATCGAGAATTTAGGAGTAGATGTAAAATCCTGGGACCCGTTAGTCATCAATCTTTTATTACCAAAATTAGACATTGAAACCCGAAAGTTATATCAGCAGTCAAAAGGATCGTCAACGGATATTTCTAAGTTATGCTATCTTTTCGAGTTTATCGAAGCAAGATTCAGAGCACTCGAAAACAACAAAGAAAATAACAGAGATAACAACAGAGATCATAAAAATTATCGCAACTACATTAAAACTTATGTTACTACATTAGTGAAAGCTATGTGTATTCCAGTGGCGAAAGTCACCAATTGCATTTATGCAAGAAATTTGCTGGTATGAAGGTGCTGGATTTGCAGGTATGATAGCGGCGAAATTAGGTTAAAAAAGCACTTTTATGTTTTAATTGCTTTCGAAGCGGACATGGAAGTAAGCAATGCAACAACAAAAGACGGTGCCCAAGCTGTAATTTGAAACATAATTAATTGTTACATATGGACGAAGCAGAGTTGGCTAAAACTGAGAAACTCAAACTAAATTCAGCAGCAAAGCCATTTAACGTTATAGCCAAACAATTTTGCTAGCAACAGCTATGGTTAATGCAAATGTAAAAGATCAACTTAAGCCAGTAAGGCTTTTCTCATTGACCAGGGATCCCAATCATGTGTGGTAACTGAGACACTTGTTAAAAGACTAAAAATTCCGATGGTGAAATATGAATCACAAGTCAATGAAATCAATGGCCAGGCAACTGAAGTAGTAGCAAGATGCACATTTAGGACACAATCAATACATGATGAAGCACAAATTTGTCAAATCGAGGCAATTGTCCTGCCAAGAATCACGTCAATGCTGCCACATAAAGAATTTGAACAAAAGCAGTGGCAACACAAAAGGATTACAACTTCCGGACCCTTGGTTTTCAAAATAAAAAAAAAATAGATCTATTATTTGGGAACGGGTCATCTTTTAATGAAGGGCACAAAAACTGGAGAAACATGGTCAATGAAGTGACATATTGCGTTAGTGTTAGCAGTGATGGTGACAAACTAAGAAAAATTTTGGGAGTTGGAAGAAGTGCGAGGATGGCTCAAAGAGGATGGCTTTAAAACGATTTTATTCGTTGGAAAACCAATTTGAAAGAAACTCAGCTTTGCGTGAAGAATATGTGAAGTTCATCCAGGAGAATTTGAGGCTTATCCATATGGAAGAAGCTTGTGTGGCAAAAACGACAACATACTATGTGCCACATCATGCTGTTATTAGAAAGATAGCACAACAACAAAACTGCGAGTGGTGTTTTACACCTCGGTGAAGACAACATTGGAACATTTTTATGATGACAGGTCCTAAACTTCAAAAAGACTGCTGACTTCATAAACGCAAGTTGCAATGCAACACTTCAATACATTGCGCAACTAATGTATAGCAATGTTGTTATGCATCACTGGTTTGTCAAATATTGGAGTGAATTTGAAGGTGTTTATGAACACCACCATGCAATTTATTTATGTTTCTTTTAAACAACAGCTTTTGAAAATTGAAGAAAAAATGGAAAATATATTTTTAATGGTGTTGAATGCTGTGGAACTGGCCGAAAATACATCTTCAGCAAGCATTCCAATAATTAAAAACATATTAAGGAATAATCAGCGTCGAATTTTTGCATTGTTAAGTGAATTAACGTATAAAAAAAAGAAAATCCCAAAGACACAAAATTTTTGTAAAACAATGTCAAAGATGGAAGATTATGTTTACCATTCCCATTTTCGAATGACAAGAGCCACTTTCAAGGTAATAATACTATAGCAAATGTAAATGGACTGTTTGAATTGAATCGTTTGGTTTTTTAGAAGCTGGAAATTATGATAAAGCCTATGTGATCTTCGAGATCTTCTGGTCGCATTGGAATTCCTCTTTATAAAGAGCTCTACACAGCAATATGGAAAGTGAGCAACAACAATTCGTTCCGTGATGTCAAATTTTGAAATTAATTTAAGTTCAGCGCCCCAATTTGCCAAGGCGTATTGTGATTTGTGAACATTATAATTATGTATGACAGCCATGAAAATAACGTTGATGACAACATTGCAGAAGACTATCTCCCCAACGACAATATTTTTGAAGAAATTGCAAGCACATCCAGACAGAGAGCAGATGCTAGGGCCAATAAAGATGCTATTGCAATTTTGCTGTCAGCTTAAGATACTTCTTTAAAACAATTTTTTTGATATTCTAAAATTATGTGTTTTGGTACAACAACATTTTATTTATTAAATAAAAAAATAAAACAAAAACTTGTTTACAGTTGTTTAATGATTTTTAATTCAATATTTCAATAATTATAAAAAACGTTTTTTAACTGTTAAATTAAATTTTGGGGGTCTATTAACACTTCAAAATATGGCTTCGTATTTTACTCGACCAGACCTATAACCTAGACTATGTCACTTACAAAAGAGTAAAAGTACATTTCCAATGTAGCACCGTGTAATTAATTATCATAAAAATCTAAATACTATAAGAGTGAAATGAAAAAATATTAATTCAGAAATATTGCTTTAAAATCGATAAAATATGTAAAATCATATATTCTATGCACTTATCTTTGGATCTGAAATATCCAGATATGAAAAATGAGCGTTCGCAGATCTGAAAACTCTAAAATTACAAAATCTTAAAAATACTATAACTTTCCTTTCAGAGCACTTAGGGCCGTTTTATTCACTTTTTATAATTCGAGCTAATTTGAGCAATTTTAATAACTTTTGTTAACTTGACTTTTTGTAGTACAGCTTGCGAAGTTAAATATTTTAATTTCTCAAGTTAAAAGTTCATTTCATTCAGTTCAAGTTAAAATTTTATATGTTGAAGTTAAGTCAAGTTATAAATACTTAAGTTATAAAACATCTCAGGGAATTTTTGATATATGATGGAAAATGAGAAAAGAAATGACTTTTATAACTTATGAAATGGAAATTTGTTAATGTTGAAGGCAAAGCAATGTCAAAAAATATTTTGTTATTAAAATATATGTGTGCTTAATAAAAACAAAGTAATTTCCAAATAGTGGGGGTTTTCAGTTGACGGTGTTTTGAATTAAGATGTTTTTAAATTCACTTCGTTAAATAACGAAGCATGCTTTATATGTAGTTTAATAAAAATATTTCTTAAAGACATGCGCTTTCATGAACATTTGCAATTAGCCTGTATTACTATGGCGCGTTTGATATTTTTAGTTCTTATTTATTTAAAACATTATATAGTTCTTTGAAAATCGAAAAAAATGGTGTTTATAATTTTGTCTTTGTATTTTGATAACAGAAGAGGATAAAATCGAGTCCTTCAAAATATGGTCGACGGTTAATCTGAGTTAATCGGCTGGACCAATTTTTAATTAGTTTGGTTTTATTTCGTTTATTAATATGTGAGCCATATATTCTGTTTTTTAAGAAATCGACTTTGGCGCCTTCTAGCATATAAACACAAAACCAATATTACAAAAATAGTTTCTTTTGTTTACTAATAACTAAACTATGTTAAAACAAACCCGACTATGATATATAATAATATAGCTTGAAAATAAATAGTTAAAAATGAAAAATTTCTCCGCTTGGGGATCTAGAAACCTATTTTAAGCGCAATCTTTAAACGCAAGCTTTTTTAACGTTATTTTTCATGCGACGTACAATATAGTTCAGCTCTTTGCAATTTGACATAGTTATTTTTTTAGAAAACTGTTTTTAACCGTTTTTTTATTTATAAAAGAATAAATTGATTTTTTTTAAAAGTGGTCTAAAATGTATTGTTTTATTTTACTTTTCTCTTCGTCAAACTAACATTTACTAAATTGAACGAAAAAGTTCCATTTTTGACTTAAGTAGAGATTTGTGACTTGCAGGCTGCACGAGTACTTGCACCAGGTTTGTTGAAATCCTTTCAATGATGCGAATTCAGTCACTAGAGCTGTTAAACATAAAAAGGCATATACAAAAATTTAGTAACTGAAATTTTATTTATATATTTGTCGCAATGTTAGATATTGTTAATAAAGTAAACTGTTATGTCAAGTTTAAACAACACAACAAGCATTGGCTATGCTTGGATAGAATCATGGGTTGCACGTAAAGTTCAGTGATTTCAATAAACTTGAATGTACTTCAAGTACATGGAATGTACATGGAATTTCATGAACAACTTAAGTAAAGTGACAGTAAAATCAAAATCATAGAATGAAATAAATAATGACTTTTGAAAAGAAAAAATAATTTGGCAGTTAGAAAAATCACATGCACCCATTGAGACTGTCTTGTGTTGAATAATTTAAAATTACAATGGACGTTCAAATAATGGAGAGATTCCTCTAATAGAGGATATTGCGACATCAGAAGTGGGATTGTGCCTGGCTCACAACAGCAGAAGGACGATGGCGAAAAATGGCGTACTCCTGGAACGCTAAAATTGATGCAAGTTGTAAAGGCACCACTTCCAAAGAAAAATGCGCAGTTACCTTAATTTGATCCTGACCGAGCGAACGTCGATGCACGTCAATAGCAGATTCAACTGTTCTGACTAAAATTGCTCAATTTGAGTCCCAGGTGAAACAACTTTCATTTACTAGCAATATTGGTTTCAGAGTTCAACTACAGCAGAAGTTAAAAGCGATTTCGTTTTTAAAAAAAGATAGTTTCCAACCAACTTCAAAGAGCATTAGAAGTTTGATATGAAGCGCCAGAAGACAGTGCTCAAATGTTTTGTGGGAAAATGGACCACAAATCAGCAGTGTGCAGGTCCAAGAAGGACTGTCTAAGGAAAGAATTCAAGTCAAATTTTTAGCAACAGGGACTTGCTTCAAATGCCGTATTAGACATTTTGCTTCTCGATACTCAAGACATAATTACAAAACCAAAAATAACAGCGGTCTTGGTGGTTTGGAATAAAGACGTGCGGACTAGTATTTACTTGAGGCACCTTCAGGTATTTTGCGTAGAACAGGTGAGCGATTTTTGCTTTGTTATGACTCGGGAGCAGAATTTTTGCTTATGAGAGAATCGGTTAGACATAACGTTGGTGGTAAGCGTTTTGACGGTTTAGTCACTATAACTAGGATTGGCAGGCAAGTGTAATTAGCCCATTTCAAATTTTGTCAACTGTTGCAATAGATGGGATCAGTGTGGAAATAATTTGTCATGTGTTGCCTGATCATAGCTTGCGCTATAAAGAATGTGCACGAAAAATATTGGTCGCAAACAAACACGTGTTACTCGCCTTAGAATAGCGGTAAACTAATTGTTTTTGTAAGCGATTATTAATTTTTATTTTGCCTTTGTTTTAGCATTATTTTTTTAAGTTTCTCATTGTGCAAAATGACTTCAAACAATCAACACGTCCGCCAATTAATTGTGCGCAAAAAACGGGAAAATCCGTGTATGTCACATAAAGACATAGCAAAATCGCTAAAAGTCGCAAAATCCACAGTAACTTATGTACTTAAAATATATAATGAAACATTAAGTATAGATAGAAAAAGTGGCAGTGGCAGACCGAAAGGTTTTGTATCAAAAAAAAATGTGAATGCAGTAGTGACCACGCTTAAGAGAAATCCTGGACTTTCTGTTAGAGATGTGGCAAAAAAGTGCAAGTGTCGCCATCTTTTGTACAAAAAGTGCGAAAAGCAAAGGGTTTACGTTCTTTCAAAGTAAACCCAGCGCCAAATAGAAATAATAAACAGAATAAAGTGGCTAAAACACGCGCTCGAAAATTGTACGACAAAGTCATACAAAATTTTGATTGCATCATAATGGATGATGAAACATATGTTAAAGCAGACTTTAAACAAATTCCGGGACGCCAATTCTACACTGCAAAAAAGAGAGGTGAAGTGGACAATAAATATAAACAAAAAAACTTGATAAGTTTCCAAAAAAATATTTAGTTTGGCAGGCAATATGTCAATGCGGCTTAAAAAGCAAAATTTTTGTGTGTCATGGAACTATTAATCAAAAAATTTATATTGAAGAGTGCTTAAAAAATGTTTGTTGCCACTTTTAAATATGCACAGTGGTTCAGTATTGTTTTGGTCAGACTTAGCCTCAGCCCACTACGGAAAGCTTGCAATGGAGTGGTTTGAAAACAATGCAGTCACAATTGTCTCGCGTGATGCCAACCCACCAAACACGCCGGAACTAAGGCCAATTGAAACTTATTGGGCAAATATTAAAAGAAAATTGTTAAAAACGAAGAAATGTGTAAAAAATGAGAAAGAATTTAAGTCCGAGTGGCAGAAGGCCACAGATACTGTGACAAAAGACGATGTGCAACATTTGATGTCGGGCATAAAATCAAAGCTGCGTAAATTCGCTTACACAACAACAAATTAATTTTTTTTTTTTTAATATAAATTTTAATAATAAAGTTTTTTTAAGGTATAAATGTCTTAAATTTACTGATCAATAAGTTAACACATATTAGGAACATTCGACCAATATTTTTCGTGCACATTCTTTAATATAATGATTGGAAGTGAATATAATTATTAGTTAAAATTTTATAATGGAGATTACAAAGTTGTGAATATGAGCAACATAAGGCCAATGGATGTAAATTTTGACAAAATTGATACAGATATCCTTGTTATTGCAAAGCCAAAATTACTGTTAATTGCGAATGAGTTTATATTTAATTTTACCTATGGAACTTCTTACAGCCTTGCAAATGTTGAGTCAATTCAAATTCGATTCAAAGATTTTAAAAAAACATTGCGACGACACCCTTAAAGATTAGTCCCTATTGAGCAGGACATAGTTCGTGGTAAAATTTATGAGCTTCTTGTTGAAGATGTTATTCGTCCAAATCTTTTATATGACTTGTTAAAAAGAAAAATGGTACAGAATGTGTTTAGATTATCGTGAACTCAATAGTAACACTATTCCAGACAGGTTTCCATTTCAGTTAATTTCAGATCAGGTAAATTAACTTCAAGGGTGTTATTACCTACTTCATTTATTACTTGACATGGCCAGTGGCTATCACCAACTGCCTGTGTCTGTCCGAATTCTATAGAAAATGCAGCGTTTGTTACTCCAGAGGATCACTATGAACACCTTTGCATGGCGTTTGGGTAGCGAAATGCTGCTACAATGTTTCAACGTGCTTTTATAAAGCCTCATGGGGAACTTGCACATACCTATGATAAAGTTAACATTGATGATATTCAGTTTGTAAGCACAGCTGATATAAATGAAAGTTTGGATCGAGTTCGTGTGTTTTAGCTACTCTTGTTACAGCTGGTTTCTCCTTGATAAAACAAAATTTTTTTTAAGTAAAAATAGTATAGTGGTTTTGAAGTAAGCTGTGGTGAAGTTAGACCAAATTAAAAAAAAATATAGGCATTAGTAGCCCCAAGTCCACCGCAAACTATTACTCAGTTTCGTTAGTTCTTGGATTAGCTTCATACTTTCGGCCATTTGTACCAAAATTCTCTCAACAATGGTACCTCTGTAAGTGAAACAAATACTACTAAAAAAATCTTGATTGGAAGCCTTTACATGAAACTATTAGACAGAAAACAATTGTTGCTCTAACAAATGAGCCAGTTTTGACTATATTTAATCATGGTAATCCTATCGAGTTACATACGGATGCAAGTGGTGATAAAAAATTGCAGATTGCTCTCTAAGCGCACGTCCGTTGCTTAATCAAATAACCACTCTTATGAGTTGGAAGCTCTTGCGGTAATAAATTCAACTAAGCATTTCAGGCATTACTTTTATTGTACAAAATTTGCTGTCATAACTATTCCCTTAATTCATCACGTACTAAGTTGGACCTACCTCCTAGGTTCACAGATGGTGGGCATATCTTCAATCCTTTGATTATGACAATGTTCATTGGAACGGCGTTCGTATGTGTCATGATGATTTATTTTCTAGAAACTTTCCGTAAGTTTTTGCTTCCACTAACTTAAAGGATGGTTACGGCCGTGGCCTACTGAGTGGAGTGCGTGGTCCGTGGCCTAAGTAACCGTGGTAGACCGGGTTCAATTCCAAGCTCAGACAGAATGTCTTTTCAATCGAATTGATGTTTCTGTTCGGCTGTCACCCCTCTGCAGACAATGGCGGAGTTTGCATGAGACACGTCCGGTTCTCGATCATTTGAGTTTAAACATTTGATAGCATGGACAACGTAGTTGACAAAGGAAGGCTCAGTCAGAGTCCTTTCTGGGGCTAAAATGGCCAGTTAGTTTATTTTTTATAACAAAGAAAGTAGAGCAAAAACAAGTTACTGTTTTGGATCTTTATAAAAATTGGTTGATAGCTGAGCAACAGCGCTATAATTAATATTTTAAAATTATTACTGATTTAAATGAGCATAACCTTAGTGCTGGATGGAAGCACTGTTTATCTTCATCGCTGGAAGGAAGCGATGGAATGTAGAAAAGAGATACGAATTATGAATTTAAGTTTGTATACTATCGCTAAAAAAAGCGGTAAAGAGTGCTTGATGAAAGTGCTGTTAATCTTCATCGCTGGAAGGAAGCGATGGAATGTTGATAAAAAGATATGAATTATGAACTGTATTACTAATTGAATGTTGTGAAAGATTGCAAAAAAACGTAAATAAATACTTTGTTTACTTAAATTATTTTGATAAATTTTTCAAGTCAGATTTAAATGAAACTAGTTTGTATAAATGTATTTGACTACTTGTCTTGATTTGAGTTAAAATTTAAAATAATTACTAATTTCTATTGAAAAAAAAGTATACTTTGTTATAAGTCAGAAAAGGCCGAGAGCTGAAATAAGGTTAAGGTTAGTCACACTGGGACGTGTGACATGCCAGAATGGCCGTGTCGCAATGTTAGATATTGTTAATAAAGTAAACTGTTATGTCAAGTTTAAACAACACAACAAGCATTGGCTATGCTTGGATAGAATCATGGGTTGCACGTAAAGTTCAGTGATTTCAATAAACTTGAATGTACTTTGAAAATCATAGAATGAAATAAATAATGACTTTTGAAAAGAAAAAATAATTTGGCAGTTAGAAAAATCACGTGCACCCATTGAGACTGTCTTGTGTTGAATAATTTAAAATTACAATAATTTAAAATTACAATTATCCTCTAATAGAGGATATTGCGACATATTTATTTATTTACGTCTATGGACAATGATCCTTATAGACTAAGCAAACTTAAATAATAATTTAAGAACTTAGTTACTATTTAACAAAAAAGTAATGGTGTTTTTAAAAGCATATTTTGGCATAGAGAAATCATGCATCATTATACAGACTGTTTAAAACTATAAGGCCCAAAATATACTGTAGTGCTCAGTCTGCGTAAAACCAGGTTTCTTTGGCAAAGGAGATAAGGCAGGCGACGTGAGGTGTGCTAAATTTCACTCACTAAAAAAGCTGTAGTTACGATGGACTGACACGCACACATAAGCGAAGTCTTCATATTTTATTGACACCAATGCAATCAAACACAGTTCATGTACACAAAAAAAAAACTGGTTTCACGCAGACTGAACAGTACAATGTGTTTTTGAATAACTGACTGCTCACGCAGACTGAGCACTACAGTGTATTTTGGGCCTAAGAACTCTATTTATTGGCTCATTAATGGCATAGTTAGTTCTATGATAGTTAATGTGAAAATAATTCAAATTTCTTAGTGATCTTTGAGGAACATTGAACGTTAGCAATTCAAGCAAGTATTCGCAGATAATATTACCATTAATTAAATCGTAAATAAACATTATGCTATGTACAAGTCTTCTATCCTCAAGCGAGGATAGACCAATGTTCTGAAAGGTTCTGAAAAATATTTAATTTTTCGATCGTAAAGCGAACTTCAAAAACCATTTTTGAACTTTTTTTGTACAAAGTTTTTAGCGTGTAAGAGTTAGCAAACCCCGCACTATTACGCCTTAGAAACGCGAAAAGAGAATAAGCTTTGGGCAGGGGCGTAACTAGCGGGAAGGTAAGGGGGTAGACTACCCTCTTTACTTTTTTAGAATCGGCCTAATTGTTATTTGTTACTAAAATTTTTGAAAATATTGATTTTTATAAACAATAATTATAAACGCCAGTCGTACCTTTTATTGCCGTTTTCATAACAAAAATCAACTTTAGTCGGCTATTTAATTTTAATTCATACCCAAAACTATCTTTAGTCGGCCAATTCACTTTTAGTCGTACCTTAAACAAACTTCATTCGGCTAACTCACTTTCAGTCGTACCTTAAACGAACTTCAGTCGGCCAACTCGTTTTAAGTCGTATCTTAAACGAACTTCAGTCGACCAACTCATTTTAAGTTGTATCAGCGTTGAATTCTTGTAAACGAATCCAGTGTTCCTTTGTGACAAAATGCAGAAAAAGTTCAGAAAAGTAGTATAAATTTTGTTAAAAAAGTACGGGAATAGTAATGCATAGTAATGTAAAAGAGAGCAGAAGACCAACTGAAAAAATGGACCATTTTTGGTCCAAAAATTTTTAGTCCCTTGACCAAAAATAAAAACCGAAAATGGTATTTTTATTTGACAAAAAAAATATTATTTTTTTATATAATTAATGATATTTTACGGGCTCAAGGTCCAATCTTTTGGTTAAAAAATAAACGTTTCGTTTAAATTTTTTTTTAAAATTTTTTATTTTCAATATTTCGCTCGCCGTCGGCTAGCATCATCAGGAACTGTAACAAATTTTTTAACAATAATTAACAAACAATTTGCATGTACTAACTACTTTTTAAAAACTCACAATTTTTCAAAAATTTTTTAAATAAACGAGTTACATTTAACATTAAAAACATTAAACATTAATTCACAATTTTAGAATTTTTAAAAAACGGAAATAAGTTAAAAAACAATTAGCACTAAAAAACCACGTCTACATGTTTTCTCGTCAGCTTGTCAAGTGAATTTCTCTATGTACTTTCTGTATATATGTGCGCAATTGTCAGTGTCAGTCTTGTAGTTGAGTCTCTTTTTTTGTGGAACGTTAATGATGTGGAGCATTTCTAAAGTGTATCGTCTCCAGTAGTTTGTCTCTTGCTCCAAAATTTGTACATTGTCAAAGTTCGATGAATGTTTGTGTTCAGCACAGTGGGCCGAAAGTGCTGTTTTCTGTTCCGATTGTCTCCGTGTTTTTTGGTCTGATTTATGTGAAGCAATTCTTGTCCTTAGTTTATTTTTTGTAGTCCCAACATATACCTGATCACATACGTTGGACCCGTCACCGTTACAAGAAATTTTGTAAACAACGTTGGATTTGTCCATCTTGTCAATTTTCGTTTTGGTCTTACTGTAAAGTTGTTGTACTGTGTTGTTCGATTTTAGCGCGATATTTACGTTGTCTTTGTCATACAAATTGGATTTTGTAAATCTTTCAGATAAACCGGGAATATAAGTCGAGGATTTGTAAGTTTTAGCGTTTGTTTTGTTTTTGTCTTTTATGTTTCTTCCGATTTTATATTTGTGTATTAACTCTTCGATTGTCTTTTTAGGAAACTCATTTTTTTGTAGTATTTTTCGAATTTTATTTATGTTTTTTGTATGGAAAGTTTTGTCGCTGATGTCTAAAACGTTTTTAATGAAGTTTGTAGCTGTATTTATTATTACCCGTTTGGGGTGTTTAGAATAAAAATTAATTAAGCGTCCAGATGCCATAGGTTTCTGAAACCAGTCAAATTTTAATTTGTTATCTAGTCTTAATATCAATGTGTCTAAATATGTTAGTTTTCCGTCATTTTCAATTTCCATGGTAAATTTTATGCTTTTGTGAAAATTGTTAAGCGCGTTTAGAGTAATTTCTATTTGGTCTTTTCTGATTATTGCGAAGAGGTCGTCCACGTATTTCGTCATTAGTCTGGGTTTTATCTTCAGTGTCTCCAGTGCTGTGTCCAAAAGTTCTTCCATAACGATGTCGGCAATTACAGGTGATGCTGGTGATCCCATGGGCATGCCTTTTTGTTGTTTATAAATGTTGTCCTGTAGCTTGAAGAAGTTATTGTCCTTAATGCAAAAGTTAAGCATGTCCATAAATTTTGTTTTTGTGATTTTTGTGTGTCTACTGATGTCTGGCCATTTTCTACAGATCAAGTTTATTGCTAGGTCTATTGGTATACTTGGGAACAGGGAAATTACGTCAAATGATATTATGACCTCATCATCATAAATGTGTGCGTCGCCGATCTTCTTTTTAAATTCCAGAGCGTTGCTTATGTTGTATGTCGAGTTCTTTGTTATGTTTTTTAGAATTTTTGTCAAGTGTTTACAGAGTCCATATGATGGTGAACCAATAGAAGAGCAGATGGGTCGAAGTGGTGTGTTGTCCTTGTGTATTTTTGGCAATCCAAAAATTCTCGGTGCTGTTGCTACGTTTGTAAAGATTCTTCTTTTCTCTGTTGTTGTTATGTGCTTGTTTTTGAATAGATATTCGCAAAACTCGTTGTTCTTTTGTTGTAATGTGGTTGTGGGATCCCTTTTTATAATTTTATACGTTCCAATATCTCTCACTAAAATCCTCATTTTTTTGTCATATTCATCTCTATTCATTGCTACTGTCACGTTTCCTTTGTCAGAATTTAAAATTAATATGTCGTCATGATATTTTAGGAATTAAAATAAATTTTTTATATATTTATAAATTTTATAATATTTTAAAAAAATATTTTTATTTAAGATTTAAAAGATAAAATCAGATTACTGTTTTTATTTCTGAGCAAAAACTTAAAAATCGTAAAATATAGATAAATGTTTTTTTTCTTTTGGGTATAGCTTAATGATAACAGTCCCTGATACAAATACCTTGTCAAAAAGTTGGAAAAATAACTGGAATAAAACAAGACCAAACGAACAAAGGTTTTCTCCGTCGCAACACATATTCCCCTTTTTAAAACCTAATTAATACAATTTTGTATAACTTTCTGAGATTAAAATTCTTATCCAGAAATACCCAACATTTGTAATAAAAAATTTAATGATCGAAATCGGCCAACATATTTAAAGAAAATTTTCTTAGCTCAAGAACTCTGATGTAAAATCTTTTATATCATAGATTTTAATTTAAATACAATTATAATAAATAAATAAATAATGATTTTAAAGGATTTAGTCAAACTATTGAAAAAAGGTCCGTTTTTACTTTTAAACTCGAGATGATGGCAAAAGAACACCATTTTTAAATCTGCATTCAAAATTAATTTATTATAAAAGCATCGTTTATGGCATTGTTGATGTTCTAAACGAAATTTCCCAAAGCTCTAAGAAAATTGGCAAGTGGACTCGAAATGCTCCATATTCGCTATTAAACCAACTCATTTCTGTGGACTTTATTATAAGTCTTGTTTTTATGAAAAATGTGCAAGTAAATATGAAACTCTTGACTGAATCTTTTGAATCCGTTGAACTGAATATTTTAGATGCTATGAAATTTATTTCTTGTACCCTTAAATCATTACAAAAAATAAATTCGGACTCTGAAGGTACGGATAACCTAATTAATAGTGATAATCTAGTGCCAAATCTATCTTCTACTAGCTTGACCCAAAAGCGAATTCTAGAATCAATAAAATTGTTACCAAAAAATTGTTTGTTGGATACACTTCAATTGAAAGCGGAATTTGAAGTATTCTATGATCTATGCGAAGGCGTAGAAACTCTATCGGGTACAGCTAATGTTTCAGAATGCAATAAAAAATCTCTTCCTGCAGTTAACAAAATGTCGCGTTTGCTATGCACAGTGCCTGTTACTGTTTCAGGAAATGAGAGAATGTTCAGCAAATTAAATTTAGTTAAAAATTATTTAAGAACCACGCAAAGTGTCTCACGTCTTAATGACTTATTAATACTTTTATCGGAAAAGGACATAGTTGATCTCATTTACTTAGATAATATTGCGCAGCTAAGCCACCTTTAAAAAAAGAAAAATTAATATTTAAATGTTATACTTAAAAATTAAGTTTGTATTTTTTATTTAAAACTATTTTTTATTTAAGTTTTTCCTAAATGACCTTGTTATTTATTATGTTGACATTATATGATTTAAATACAAATTCTAAATGTTTGATAGTTTAAATCATACTCGATTTTAAATACAAATTCTAGTTGTTTGATAGTTTAAAATCGTTTATTTAGCTTAATGTCAAAGTTGGAACAATTAATTGCTCTAAAGAATCTTTCCAAAGAAACAACAACAAAGTTTTTTCAATATGAAAAGGAAAAAATCACTAGCTGATTTTATATTTCGGCCGTGCTAAAGGCTTCATCAGAAATCTTTGTGATACCCGTGCAAGCGCTCACTAACGCACTGCACCACTGAGGCGATGAGATTTGAAGTGTCAATTTCTCAGTTTTTCTCAAATTTCATATATTCACATTTGTTGTTGTATTTTTGCTATACTTTAGTCTCTATGCTTATGTTATTATTTATGGAGTCCAACAGCCTACTTTAAGTCTTCCACTAACAAAGCATGTTTACTGAAGGTGTTTTTAGATTTTTGCTGATTTGTTTTCAGCTGTTTGGTCGAGCTCTACCATTTGATTAAAGTTCTTTGTTAGTGGAAGACTTCCAGCAGGCTGTTGGACTCCATAAAAAATAACATAAGCATAGAGACTAAAGTAAAGCAAAAATACAACAACAAATGTGAATATATGATATTTGAGAAAAACTGAGAAATTGACACTTCAAATCTTATCGTCTCAGTGGTGCAGTGCGTTAAATCAGCAATAAATCAGCAATTAACAACATGCAATAACAATAGAGTTCAGCTACTACAGCTTTTTCGCACTTTCTCCGCATTAGATATCTTAAGAACCAGCCCAAATATCACTAAAACATCTCAATAAGGCCATTCACAGATCGAATACGCTGGTATGCCATTTGTTCGATCTGCTATTTGTTCGCCAATTTACGAAAACGTATTTTGCTTCGTTGTTGTTTTGCATACAAATGCAAATACGCAGGCACGCGTAAATAAAAGCAGCCCTTGGACGTGCTCTTTGTACCTCGTATTTTTATGCTCTGTCTACAGCCGCATAATCACATACATCACAGGGTTGCACAATCTTTTTATACGACAGTCACATGGCGAGGTGCTCACAGTTTGAACAATAACAAATGCTATAAATATGATTTGTTAAAAGTACGCTCAAACCGTGAATAGCCCTAATGATATCGCTAAGAGCGGTCCAAAACAATCCAAGTGAGAAAAATTTACCCACCATAATATGGGTTGGGCTCAGGGACAACACAAGACATAACAACTAACCATGCGTTTACATATATCTAATCATACATTAGCCTTCAATCTACTTTTGAGTTGACCTTTCGATAAGTTAACATCAAAAAAGCTACAGTTGTTAACAAAGGTACTCATGCGATGTAAAGGAGCAGTAGCCATATAATTTGTTCTACTAAAAGGTAAGTAAATTAAATTGTTAGCATTTCTACTGCTTCTACGGTTAGTGTTAAAATTTATAAGAGTTAGAAGTTCTGGTGAATCGAATGCACCAGTTATGAGTTGGTGTAAATAGACGATATCTGCAGACTTCCTTCTCTCATTCAAAGATTGCATTTTTAATAGTTTTAAACGATCCTCATAAGGAGGAAGGTTTAAAGTGTCAGTTGCACTTAAGCCCCTTAGAGCAAACCGAACAAAACGTTTTTGGATTCTCTCTATACGTTCAACATGTACATTGTAACTTGGGGACCAAACTTGACTTGCATACTCTAAGTGAGGTCGCACAATTGCATAATACAGCGTTGTAGTTGTGATCATACTATTAAATTCCTTGACCCAGCGTTTCATAAACCCGAGCATAGAAGATGCTTTTTTATAAATGTAATCAATATGAACGTTAAACGATAGCTTAGAATCCATGCATATACCCAGATCTTTGACAGCATCTACACGACTTAATGCAGTATCTTTTATCTTATAATCAAAAATTAAATTATTCCTTTTTCGCGAAAAGGTCTTAGTTTGGCATTTATCTGGATTTAGAAACATATTGTTTTTAGAACACCAAATTTCAAAGGATTTCAAATCAGACTGGAGCAGATCTGAACTGTCTTTAGCATCTATTGTTCTGTATATTTTCATGTCATCTGCATAGATAAGTAGATGAGAGTGTTTGATGATGTGGGTTACATCATTAATGCCTAAAATAAACAGAAGTGGACCAAGGTGGCTACCTTGAGGAACACCTGATTCAGCAATAAATTCAGCTGACAAAACGCCTCGAAATCGTATTTGATAAGATCGCTCTGTCAGATACGATTGAATCCAGCTTACAAAAAATTGTGGAAAACCCATTAACTTAAGTTTAAATAGAATTAAGTTGTGTGGCAGTTTATCAAATGCTTTACTAAAATCAGTGTAAATACAGTCGACCTGGTTACCTGAATAAAATGAATTTAAGCAAAACGTTGTAAAATCGAGGAGATTAGACACAGTGGATCTGCCAGTAACAAATCCATGCTGACGAGTTGTCATGACCTTCCCACAGTGAATTTTCACACGATCATACACGAGGCGCTCAAAAAGTTTTGGAATCGACGAGAGTTTCGCGATAGGCCTGTAGTTGTTTATATCGTTCTTACAACCTTTTTTATAGATAGGACCTATAAAAGATTTTTTTCAAAAAAGTGGAAAAATACTTTCGCTAATTGATTTATTGAATAATATGGACAGTGGTTGACTTAGAACGGAACCACATCGTGTTAACACTGCGGCAGGAATTCCATCAGGTCCAGCATTAAAATCCTCATCCATCAATCCAATATACTTTAAAATATCCTCTGAAGTAAAGGATATAGAATCCAACGAAACCCTGGGTGTAGAGTTCATATATTCAAAGTACTCTTCATCAGGATTAAAAGAGTCTGAACAAAATGACTCTTTAAAGAGATTGGCAAATAGACCACAAATAACGACAGGATCGTCAGTAAATCCGTCAGAGGTTTTAAATGATGAAGGGAATCCATCAGATTTTTTTTTGGTGTTTATGAAACCCCAGAATTTTTTCGGATCAGACAATATTCTCAGCTTAGTACTGTCTAAATAATTTTGATATAAGGTAGCTGAGCAATTTTCAAAGTCCAGAAACAAACGCTTGTAGATTTCTAGGTCATTCAAGTCCAAGCTACAGACATATTTTTTCCATGCCCTATTCCTGCTGTTGCGAAGAATCTTTAACTCCTTTGTGTACCAGGGGTAAAAACAATTTTTCGTAAATTTGAGGCTATATGGCACGGACAGAGAAAACATAGCACAGATTTCCATATAAAAAAAATTAATTGAATCATCAAGAGTTAAATTGCAATTAAATTGCAATAAATCAGCTAGTAATTTTTTCCTTTTCATATTGAGAAAACATTGTTGTTGTTGTTGTTTCTTTGGAAAGATTTGTTAGAACAATTAATTGTTCTAACTTTGACCTTAAGCTCAATAAACGATTTTAAACTATCAAACAACTAGAATTTGTGTTTAAAATCAAGTATGATTTAAACTATCAAACATTTAGAATTCGTATTTAAATCATATAAAGTAAACATTTTTTTTTATTTTATTATTAATTAAGACTTTATTAATTAAAAAAATATTTTTTTTTAATTAATTATAGCGTTAGAAATGTAAAAAATAGGGTAATTTTTTAATTTTTGTTTTGTAAATGGCGCCAAAAACAGGTATGAAGCTTAGTTGGCTATTTATATGTAGTCTTATAGTTTTAAGTATTATCGTTTAGATCAGACATGAGCTTCCAGAAGCTCAATTGGCTCAGTTGGCTCAGCTACAAATTTGTTTTGTTTTATCAACTTTGTGTTCACCAAATTTCTAACTTGCTAACAACAACAAATGCATGCAAAGGCAACAAAAAGCAAGCCTCTCAATTGCGCTGCTCTTGAAATGTTTGTGTCGTTACATGTGTTGCACACAAACACACATCATTTGTTTTGGTTTTGGTGGTAAATTTTTTTATAGAAATAGCAAATCAGTGTAACCTTATTGCGGTTTTTTTATTGCATTAACATTTTTTAATTGGTTCTTTTTTTTTGCAACGATGAGCAAAAGCAATAATGAGGATAATTTTGTGTTTGTTTAAAAAAAAAAACATTGGCATACTAAATTTATTTTCCTGCTCATGGCTGGTTTAGATGAACTAAAAAAATGTTCAGTTACCTGTTGTAAAAGCTGAGAAATCGTTGCCACCTTTTTGGATTCGAAAAATGATGTCCAAATTGCTAAAAGCTTAAGAGAGCAGATAAAAGGCCAAACCAAAAAAAAAAAAAAATTCGAAACGTACTTAATTATATGTATTTTGATGCTCACAAATTTTTTTTTCATCATTAAAAAAATTTTTTAGTAATAATAATTACAAAGTGTTTTTCTTAGCCGTTCAAATAAAAAAGACCCCTTAACATTTATTTATATTGATCGACTGGATGAGTAACTTTATATAATTCAACTATGTTGTATTTAAAAAAGAGTCGGGACTTAAAAGTATCCTTACCTTCCAATCAAAATGGCCTCGGTACGCCCTTGGCTTTGGGGATAATACGATATAAATGAGCACTAAAGCATCGACTTGAGTCGATTACCCCAGGTCAAAATCGACAAATCAACTACAAAAATTACACCCAGGTCACGAATTTCAGATAGTCTAACTAACTTAGAGGTATCAAAAGCATAATCAAATAATATGGGGGAATGTAATTTATAATAAGATACTACGTAGCATTTACCAAGATTTAGTGATAATTTGTTTAACTTGAACCACGAAAAAATATTATTTAGCTCATACTGAAGACGAGTAGCATCTAAATGCGTTCTGACTTTATGGAACACCTTAAGATCATCTGCATAGAGCAGAAATTGAACAGTATGGAAACTTTTCGAGATATCATTTATAAAAATAACGAAAAGTAAGGGACCCAGAATACTACCTTGGGGAACCCCTGACATAGTTAAAAGTTATGATGATCTTGCATTGTCCATGACAACGTACGAGACTATTAGCTAGGTATGAACCCAAACAAGCGAGAAAATTTGAATTTGAATTTGAAAATTTAAAGCCAAACTTTGCAAGCTTGAGCAAAAGACTATCATGCGACAATTTGTCAAAAGCCTTAGAGATATCAGAATAAATTATATCAAGGTGATGTCGATTTACTAAAGTTGTAATGCAGTTATTTGCAAAACTACTAAGGTTTGTAGTAGTTGACCTCCCCGAGACAAACCCATGTTGATTGGGACTGGTGGAATTTTTTATGGCAAAGTACATTTTATCTTTAATAATTTTTTCAAAAAGCTTTGAGATATAAGTTAACTTTTATGTATTAACTTGTATTGCCACCTTTAAAAACAGGTGTTATCAGCGAAACTTTCCATTTATCAATGAAAACACTGGAACTGATGGGTTTGTTGAAAATCATAGAAACAGGCAATGATAAGAAATGTATGAATTGTTTCCGAAAAAAAGCAGTAATGCCATCTAAGTCACTTTTAATTGAGTTTTTTATGGAAGCAATAGAAACTTTAACATCAGACAGGGTAACCACTAAGTTACCAAAATTTAAGCATGAGTCAACATTATTAGCAAAATCAGAGTTGGCAGGAGCCGAAGTAGTTTCAAAGTTTGATTTAAAATAATCTGCGAACAATTGAGCTATGTCATTTGCGGAGTATGATTCCCTACCATTAAAAAACATAGATGAGGGAATATTAGATGAGCTTGTTTTAGATTGAATATAAGTCCAAAAAGTTTTTGCATCAGATTGAATGCTACTTTCAATGCTGAGAACATATTAACATACTAACTATAAACTTATTTTTGTATATATATTTTATTGTAATATTCATATGTTATATGCTTTCAAATATGTATCTTTATTTAAAAAATCTTAATTAAACTTTGACTATAAAATTAAATAGTCCCCACAGCAAATTAAGAAACAACAAGAAATGTAGTGAAATTCGCAGAATATAGTGAAATTTTATTTATGTCCGCCCTAGCCAATGCAATTAAATAAGAAATTATGGTCATCTGAAAAACACCTTATATGATGGGTAGACGGAAAAGTGAGCGGATCATGCCCATTTTTTTGAATCCAACATCATCTCGGCCTATGTATTATTATTGCAAAGTTTCATTGTCATACCTTGTTTAGCTTAGCTGTTATAATTGTTGGCATCCTAGATTTGATAAAAGTCACACTGTGCGCCGCCGTGTATTTGAAAATTTTCCAATAAAAAACAAACTGAATGAGTTGACCAATCATAAATATCTTGAATAAGTTTGAAAAAATTTGTTCACTGTGTAACTGCATCTCTATGTATAACGAAACAAACGCTGAACGGCTAAAGAAACGAGCAACAATATTTTTTGATACAGAAAAATGTATTGCTTTCCGTGTATAGCAACACGTCCAGCCTTCGTATTGTTTTATATAAAGATACAGTAAATCTCTACTTAAAAAGAATAATATCTTGTTCGTATTATTTTTTCTTTCGATTATATCTTTTTCAATGCTTCGTAAAATTGAATAAATAAATATCTATATTAATTATAATAACTATATGTATTTTATGAATGTTATTAAATTTATAATTTTATATTCAATTTATGTTATTAATATAATTTTTTATTTCTGTACTTTTAGATTTCAGCTTGGGATCAGCATTCGGACTCTTGCAAAGAGTAGTGTTCTTTTCAAATGATATTGATATTATGATAAAAATAAAAAATAATAAAAATTTGTTTGCCATTTCTTTTCTTTGATACAATGAAAACACATTTGACGTACTTAAAGCAAAAGAAGGAAATATTTTTTGAAAGCAAAAACTATTCATATCATAACGCATTCATACGCATTCATATGTAAACAAAAGTTAAGATGCATTCTATAATAATAATTGAAATGAAATAATTGAAATTGTATTATTTTAAACTATTTTTTGCAACACCTTTTTTCAGAATTATTGCCAAAATCAGTCTTAAGGACTGCGCCGAATAAAATTGTCTCATACATTTCTTTCCATACTGTGCTATTCAAAGTTTAAAATTTAAAAATTTTTATCATAGTATTTAAAATAAATGTCAGAAAATATTATGCGTTGCTTTAATCTTATGAAAATTTATTTAACGCGAAAATGGCAAACGAACTGGAAGTGCGAAAACGAATTATTAAAATTTTTCAAGAAAATCCCCAATGGTCATTCCAAAAAATTGCCAAAGAGGTAGGAGCTAATAGAAAAACAATTTCTCGCGTTATAAAACACTTTTAGGAAGAATTATTCACTGATCGAAAGACTGGTTCTGGCAAAAAAAATTGGTCCACATGATCAAGTCAAGGCAAAGAAAGTGGTTACTCTCCTAAAGAAATATCCATGCATATCGGGAAGGAAATTGGCAAGGAAGGCTGAATGTTCAAAAACTTTTGTACGCAGAACAAAGAAAGATGCTGGCTTAAGACGTACAAAGTTCAGAAAGTTCCAGATAGAAACGCCGTAAAGAACGAAACCGCAAAAAGAGAGCTCAAAAGCTGAAAAAAATTTTCTTGATAAATTTGAATGCTGCATAATGGACGACGAGACTTACGTTTTAGCTAAATTTTCCCAGCTTCATGGACAAGAATTTTATACGGCCGATTCTCGGGGAAATGTTGCTGAAAAATTTAAAGCCAAAAAAGTGGAAAAATTTCCAAAGAAGTTTCTGGTATGGCAGGCAATTTGTAGCTGCGGCAAAAAAAGCAAATCATACGTAACATCCGGCACAATTAATGGCGATATATACGTTAAGGAATGCTTGCAAAAAAGACTGCTGCCGTTCTTACGTCAACATGAAGTGTCCACGTTTTTTTGGCCTGACCTTTCTTCATGTCACTACAGCAAAGAGGCCTTAGATTGGTTCCAACGGAATGAAGTAGTTTTGGGCCTAGAGATGCTAATCCACCAAACTGCCCAGAACTTAGACCGATCGAGAGATACTGGGCTTAAATTAAAAGGGAAGTCAAAACAACTAAAAAAGAGGCCAAAAACCTTCAAGACTTCCAAAGAAAGTGGAACCTAGCAGCTGTGAGGGTGTCGGATGCTACCATTAAAACATTAATGGAAGGCTTTCCTGAAAAATTAAAATTTTTTATTAAAAACTAAAAATTTCTAATTTCTCATAATTTGTATGTTATCTGAATAAAATTTGAAAAATAAAACTCTTTATTTTATTTAAATCGGACAACTAGTTTAAGAGATTATATCATTTTTGTATGGGACAATTTTATTCGGCGCAGTCCTTATGTTACTAACCCCCTTAATAAGCAAATTCATTTTTTATTTAGTTATACTTTTTATTGATGTATGTAGTACAATAATTTTTTAAAATTACATTAACTTATTAAATGACTTATGTGCAGTGGTACCATAACTGTAGTAGTACCGCCACTGCATTCCGCTTATATTGTTCAAATAATTGTTTTGTTTTCTATTTTCTTTCGTTCTTACCTCTATGAGTAGTCTTATATTTAGCCGCTTGAATAACAAATGCATCGGGTTAGGTGGTCAAAGACAAACTGATTTTATAGTTCACTTGAAACTTATACTAAAGTAACTAAACCTATTAAGGTAAGTACTCAGAGAAAGAGAAAGAGAGAGAGTAGTGATAAATGCCGCATACGCTGAGAGCTACTCGCGCATTCATAAAAGTGCGCTGTAAGCATAAACTGTGGGAATAACTGTGAATGCCTTGTTAGCAGAAAGTGTGGGAACGTATGTGGATATCACTACCCTGCTGGACAGCTGTAACAAGTTTACATACACAACGAAACAAAATTTGGTGTTCACCAATACTCTCTTACGCTGTCATTTCATGGAAAACAAGGAAAGTTATATGTGTTCGTATGTTTAGCTCTTTTGCGGCCAAAAAATAAGTTCAACAAGAAAAATAAACATGCAACACAAAGCGGTGCAGTCAAATTAAAGTTTTTGTAAATAAATTACAAATAGTGCATAGGAAGTTTAATAATTTTTCTTTTCAGATTAACAAATTGAATAGATACTGATGAATACTTAGGACAAATTGCTGACGTAAATGTGCTTTTGATGTTATGTGCTGTTCATGCTTACTTGTTCTTTTATAAATGTTTGTTGGTTAAAATTTTATAATCATAATTTAAAATCTATCCGGAAGGTAAATATTTTATTAAACAAATGATGCAAAAACTGAAAATAATTGTGTTTATAATTTGGCATATAACAGGCCAGAGCTCTAACTTATCGGCTAGGGGGTGGGTTACACATGTCGGCATAGGGAGAGGGGGAGGATAGCGCGCAACTAAATTTCTTATTGGTGTGAGCAGTTTAGCTATATATTTTTCTCATGGTAAAAATATGTGTTGCAGAAAAGGATGAAAGATCACACGGATGAGAATCAGAGATGCAAACCTTGTGACATTTTGATCACAGCTTGAACAATGGTCAGAAATGTTGTATGAAAAATTGTATATGGACGTAACGGAAATCGTGTGACCGCTCGTGTTATACACGCCGTATGTAACAGTTACTGTTCTAGCTGGGTACATCTCTCTTTCTGAAAAAAATTATCATTCAAATGAATATTTCTTAAAACTGACGTTCGAAGTTATGAAATAAAAATTAATTAAGGAAAATGATATTTATTATATATAATGTAGTAGCTATGTGTTATATCATAGTAGTCTATATTTGTGTACTACTATTGCTTTCGTATTTTCGTCTATTAACGTACAGTTATAGTCGTCTATTTGCTTTCCTCTATACGGTCCTTTAAAAATGTTTTCTTATTTGTGACCTGCATTCTTTTCCAATATTACTCAATTTTAGTGGATTGGTAGTTTTGTCATAGTTTTGTTTTTGAGTTAACTTTGCTTTTTTAATTAACTGGAAAGCTCTTTGTTGTGCCTTTTCGTCGATATTTAACTTCTTTGTTATAAGAATTGTAATGTTGGACGCGCGTATTTTTAATGTCCGTAACTTATGCGATCTACGTAGCTTTACTAGATATACGCGGTTTCGTTTTAACGCGGTTTAAGTTTGAATTTTACGCGAATATTTATATTTTTGATATAATTAATTGCCAGCGCTTAAAAACGCTGTTAGCCTGTTTTAAAAAAAGATAGTTCTTTAATGTCGTCACCCAAAGGTGCCTTCAGGCGTTTTAGAATAAAAATAAGGAGCAATGTTGGAAGCTCAAGACTTAACGATTTTATTTTATGATTTTATTTTGGATTGTTAAGAACCAAAATGATGTTAACCATTAATGTAGCGCAAGCCTTAAGCAGAGCACGCATAAATCATTTTTAACTTTAAATGTAGGCTACGCAGTGTACGCAAAACATTCATAAACCGTTTATAGTGGTTTACAATGCTTTGCATGCAATTATTAATTAATTATGTCATATGTTTTTTGTAAATTTTATTTTATTTTGTAAATCTGCTTAACACGTAATTTTAGCTAAAGAACATTTAATATTGTGTAATATTAGTTTCTGTAGCATATACGTTTGTCAGTGGACATCCATAGACGTAAACATCGGTCAATTTAAACATGGCCAAGCTCCAGGAAGTAATTGAAAACCAACAGGCCACTGGCCAAGAAATTCAGCGCATCATAATAAATTATAAAAAGGATTCATCAAGCCGCAAATCATAAAAAAATATTTAGAGGATAAGCTTTGTCAACTTCAGGAACTTTTTGACAAATTTGAAGAGCAAGATACGATAATACGACCTAACGCCAAGGAACCACTAGAGCTCGGTTACTTTATACTACGTTCATACTACGGCATAAATTACTTAATTTGCCATAAATTACTTCACTTAAATCAACTGCGTTCAAACTAGCTGTTCGTAATTTGTTTTGACAGTTCGTTGGCAACTGATATGTTTGCTTATTTTGTGGCAAAAGTAAGTAAAGCAAAGAAAGTAAATATGCAATCGCAAGACATTAAAGTGAATTTAAACAGTTTTTGTTTTATTTAGCATGTCCGACCAGGAAAAAGTGATAAGCTTCCACTTTTTTTTAATTTGAAATATATATACCGTCCCGCTATGCACGTAAAATTTAAAAAAACTAATAAAACGTTCCACAGTTTCTTTTTAATTTTCGAAATTCTATACTGTAATATGTTGGTTATGTTATTGTCTTTCCAACGAGATAAATATGATTAATGCTGGACGAAATGGGAGTGCTTTGTATGACAGCAGAAATATATATGGGAATCAGTGTTTTACGATGGAAAAAAAAACAAAAAGTAAGCTGCTTTTTACCTTCTTAGCAGTTCAAGGTCAGAATTCAATACCGAATTCTGGCATAACTTCGAGCGGTTGTTTAATCGCACATCCTGCAGCTGGCCTAGTCCCAGCTGGCCAGCATCAAAGACATCCCCTAGGTGAGGCCACAACGTCGAAAATTATTCAGACTGCTTGGTTCGGCTGAACGATTTGCGCTAGCAGAGCTAATGGATGCTCATCGCACAGCTGGTGAATGCAGTGGCGTAAAACGCGGGCGGGCGCAACAGTGCCAGGGGCGCCTTAAAGTCTCTTGATGAAAATGATAAATTAAGTGGAGAGCGACATTTATTTACAAAAAATTAAGAGATACTAAAATATTTATTTCCATCGCAAAATACTACTGTTTAAATTTGACAACAATAAATGACTAATAATTTTATAATATGTGCCAAAATGAAATTTTTGTCCCGTACAGACGATACCTCAGAGTGCAATAACCCACGTCAAAAAGGTCGACTTTTTTGGGCATACTCGATATTCGATAATAGTCGAAATCGATTTACCCGTCACTAGTTGCGAGTCAGCTGCGAGTATACTTATTTATTTATTATGAGTATGAGTTCCAAAACTTATAAAAAGAAATCAGGCTGTGAGAATCGTAAGAGAAAAAAAGTAATGTATGAGAAACTCGAAAAGTTGCCTTAATTGGATGATTTCTTCATTCCAACGGGTAACCAATCTAAAAATACCGCATCAGACCGTCGACAGGTAAAACAAATAGTTTTACTCTTGGGAACATGCAGTTGTATAAACAATTGTAATTATTTTTAGGAGTCAGATAAATTTCCCAAGAAAAATGCGTGTGATTACGATATGGAAAAAAGCCCAGAATCAGAAGTTGATATGAGGCAAGGAAAAGAGTTGCATGATGATACTGTAAGTGGAGTTTTTTATTATTAACATTATGGATACAGTTCGTGATAAAATATGGCATAAGTACACTTTTTTGGCTTTTTTTAATTTCAGGAATTGTGTGAGGAAGAACTCAGACATCAGTGTGTTGGAAAACCTTATCAACTAGAAACACAAACGACTCCAGAGGTGGATTTCTGTGAAAATATTGTCTTGAATTCGGATCGTGGATTACATCCAGGTGATATCTCCGATGATTTGAGAAGAACCATTTTATCATTTTTCCATTAGCCTTATTGACGAAATAATAAGTTTAAAATGTACTATTTTGCAAGAGATCAAAGGCCGGAATCTCAAAACCATCCGTGACCTTGCTCAATTTTCATTAATAGATTACAATATATTGGCTTCTAATTTACCAAATGTATGTACAGCACTTCTTTTGTATTTGACGTTACCTGTTACCTCTGCTTCAGCAGAGCGTTCATTTTCAAAGCTTAAATTGATAAAATCGTATGTACGCAGTACAATGTTCCGATCCCGCTTAAGCGGACTTGCTATTTTGAGCATAGAACACGATTTGGTGAGTAAGCTCGATTTAGACAAAGTTGTTAAAAAATTTGCTAATAACAAAAACCGCAGCATTTTGCGCAGTTGGTCATAATTTGTGGCGTTAGCAAATTCTTTAGGTAACAGGCAATGTCAAATACAAAATATTTAAACCTTACATTTTAAACTTATCATTTCATCGATAAAAAAATAATTGATCTCATTTATTCAAACTAAAAGCTTTTTTAACTTTTTTGAAATATTAATATGTGATGTTTCATATTTAACTTCTTTAAGATAAAACCTTATAAAATACATTATAAATTTTATTATTCTGATACTATAAAAAGTTTTTTTTTACGTTATTACTTTTTTAAAAATTTTATTTATATAAAATATAAATGTATTTATGAAATAATATATATTAAAAATATTACTTTTGCAATAAATCATAACTGTTGAATTAAAAAAGCCCCTTCTTTTTCTCTTTTGTGTCAAAATTTATTTTGCTTTGTCCTACGCTTGTAGTAACCCCAGTAATATGATAGTTTTAATCTAAAAGTTAATAGCAGGGCGCTTTTAGAAATCTGCGGGCGGGCACACAAAATATAGTTACGCTTCTGGGTGAATGAATTGGAATTTTGGAATACGAATACTAATTTTTCTAGTACTTGGATTTAGGAACGTTATGTGAACGTTATGTGAACGTTCGATAACTATCGTTTTGGATCCCGGCAGCAAAGTTTCAACAACGCATCGTTTATATGCTCAGCTTTACCATAGCAACGAAGAGCAGCCAAGTCTTTCACACAAATTGCCACTGGTTTATGACAGTCTTGTCCTTTGATTTCATACAACTTTTGTATGGCCTTCTCATTGTTGGCATTGCAGCATAGACCATAAACAGTGTCGGTTAATAGAGCTATAACTTCGTCCGATTGTAAGCAACTTCGTGCTTGATTACAGCATTTGTAAAATGTGGTCATAGGTTCATCAGCAGAGTGAGTTTGTATCTGCATAAAATAAACTTGTTTGTGAGCACAAGCCGGACAATCAGCATCAGTTGAATCTACGTTCTTCCAAGCAGCTGCACCGCCCATAACATGATCCACTTCCTATAACATTGCAGGAATCTTTTTGATAATTTGTTTCAAATACTTGGAGCACTACGCACCTTTTGTGCACAGAACAGAACAACATATTTTTGTGAACTTTGAGTTTTGGTCAGTTTTGGTTATTTACAAAAATGACAGCTTGTGATGCGATTGCTTCGATTATTTATCGAAAAACTAGTGCTGACACCGATTGCATCTTAATTTAAATGGTAATTTATGATAAATTACTTAATTTCGAAGTAATTTCATTGACATTTTTTTCACGGCGAAATTACTTAATTTGGACATGATTTATGCATAAATTAAGAATGAGCCGTAAATTACGATAGTGAGAACATGATATAACTGAAGAATTTTATGACAAAATTGCAACTATAGCCAATAAACACATCAGCTAATTTTCACAGGTGATCGAGACTTGGCGTTCTGAGGACAACATACATATCTCAAAACAATGAACAATCAGCATTATCAGAACCTCAACAGAGCTCTGACCATTCAAATAAAAGTAACAAACAAGCAACCGCTGCACCAGAATACACTTATCAAAATGCAACAAGCATTATACGAAAAAAAGATGCCATTATTGAGTCGTTTCATCGCCAACTTGCATCAATACCGTCTCAAATCGAACTTACTCTCAATTTTGGGAGGTTAAGATCCAAATCATAACAAAACTCTCGGAGCAAGTCGAACAGCTACATTATTCAATTCATGAAATATGCCATAATCCCACTGAATTTGGCTACAATCTAAAGGCATACATTGAGCTTGAGGACTACACACAAACCAAGCTCATTAATATGTCATACAACATACTCGTAAAAGCAATCAACGTATCATCAAATGCAAATATCAATGAAAAAAATCTACCGAAAATATCTATACCTAAATTTGGTGGAAATTACCTGAACTGGCGGCAATTCCTCAATCTAATCAGCGAAATTATTCACAAGAAGTCAATGCCAAATATAACAAAATGTTGGTATCTGAAGGCAAATCTATCTGGCGAAGCGGAAGTAAGAATAATTATCCACCTCTCATTAACAGAAGAGAACTACCATACGGCTTGGAACCTTCTCAGGGATAGATTTGACAACAAACGAATACTAACGGAATCTTTTATCAAAAAATTAGTGGAACAACCGCATTGGGACACAGCATGTGCCAGTAACATGAAGGATTTACATGACGTCACCAGAGAATGCTTATTTGCTTTAAAGAATTAGAAATAGAAACTACTTCATTGGATCCTTTGCTTATTCATCTACTACTAAAGAAACTGGTTAAGCAAAGTTTGATGCTATTTGAACAATCACTGAGCGATTCTACTCAAACTCCTTCAATTGATACATTTTTAAAGTTTTTGGAAGAACGATTCCGCTATTTCGGAGCAGTTAGTCGCAAAAATGTCTCATTGCAAGGAAGACCAAATCAAGTAAATACGTTTGTAACGACTTCAAACACTAAGACCGCCGAGGTGTCTTGCAAATGCTGCAAAATTGGGTCACATCCTATTTTTGCATGTAGGCAATTCTTACAACTATCAGCAACTGATCGCATTAAGTTTGTTCAATCGCAACGATTTTGTACGAACTGTCTCAGAGCTGAACATAAACAACAGGCTTGCACAAGCAGAACTTGTAGCAAGTGCAACATAAAGCACAATACACTTCTACACATCGAAGTAAGGGCAACACAACCGCCACCAGCACCATCAGCCAATTATAACGATGCACCATCATCAGTATCACTGAACACATCAAGTAAACCAACGCAAAAAGGATACGTTTTACTCAGCACTGCAAGAGTGATTCTGGAATCTACATCTGGAAAAACAATTGAATGCAGATCTATACTAGATTCTGGGTCACAAATAAATATTATATCTGAGCGAATCGTCAAAAGGTTGGGAATCAGCAGCAAACAAACATCTCTTCAAATTGAAGGAATAGGTGAGGGAACAAAAATTGCTCACAACAGAGTGTTCCTTACACTACGATCCAGGTTGAATAAATTTTCTGCACCCTTTGTGGCCTTTGCGCTACCAAAAATTGTTTCCGATCAACTAACATACAA
Source organism: Dichetophora obliterata (assembly GCA_963920525.1). Classification (NCBI taxonomy): domain Eukaryota; kingdom Metazoa; phylum Arthropoda; class Insecta; order Diptera; family Sciomyzidae; genus Dichetophora; species Dichetophora obliterata. The sequence goes on along the minus strand of OY986438.1, from coordinate 69,756,341 downwards.
GTAAGACTCATCAAATCGGAATACAACCTTTATCGTATAATTTCCATGAATGGAAGATCATGCATTATTAGGAGATTCCATGCACATAGCCACCAATCGTTTTTATGCATTAGAAAAACGACCAGCACAAAACCCTGAAATTAAGGCAGCTTACACACAGTTCATGCGGGAGTATGAAACCCTTTGACATATGCAAAATTAAACAAAAATTTGCTTGCGTCACCACATTTTTGTATACCACATCATTATGTACTTCAACCAGAAAGTTCCACAACGAAGTTGAGGGTTGTATTTGACGCGTCCGCCAAAACGTCTTCAGGCTATTCATTAAATGACATAATGTATAACGGACCTGTGGTACAAAGCGAGTTGTCTTCGGTATTACTCCGATTTAGAACTCCACGTTTTGTTTTCACCACTGACATTGAAAAGATGTACCGTCAAATACTTAACGATGAAGATTAACAGTTTCAAACAATAGTCTGGCGAGAGGATCCCAAGCAACAATTAAATAACAAATTATTTAAGCTTAAATAAATTAAGCTGAAAACAGTCACATAAGAAACCAGGTCAGCTCCCTACCTTGCAACAAAGTCTTTACAACATTTGGCGAATCAGTTCACCCAAAATTTACCACTCGGATCAAGGGCCTTAACTCACCGGTTTAACCGGTTCAAACAGTCTAACTGAACAACTCATTTTTTGTCAACAGCAGGGTTTAAATTGCAAAAATGGTGTGCCAGCCATCCAAGTTTACTGCAAGGTATTTCAGTCAAGGACTAAGAAGTGGATTTACATTTTGAGGACGAAGATAATGCAACGATCAAAACGCTTGGCCTTATCTGGCATCCAAAGGCTGACACGCTTCACATAAAAATTAACTCCGAAGTAACTTAAAAGTTAAAAAGTTAAAAACATAAAAGTTAAAATTGAAATGGTATGAACCTGTTTCTACAGAATTTCGTGACAAATGGTTATCATTTTATCAAAAGTTACCAATGCTTAATGAAGTTAAATTTCCTCGACACATCTTGAAGAAGCAAATTCCTCAGTCAGTTCAACTCCATGGTTTTGCAGACGCCTCTGGGAAGGCCTACGGTGCTGTCATCTACATCCGTTCAAAATTTCCAGACGGGTCAACAGAAGTCAACTTATTGTGTTCCAAGTCTAGAGTGGCCCCAATAAAAACACAGACTATACCCAGACTTGAACTATGTGCAGCATTACTTTGCGCCGAACTTATGGCAAAAATAAAAAATGATCTAGAATACAACAATCATCCAACCTACTATTGGACAGACTCACAAATTGTCCTTTCCTGGCTTCATTCTTCTCTTGTAAACTTTCATACATTTGTTGCAAACAATGTATTTCATACATTTGTGGAAATGAACTGCAACTATCACCACAAGAACTCGATGATTCCCTGACACTCATCATAAAGATAGTACAGCAGTCAGAATTTAATGAAGAAATTAAATCATTATCGAAACGCGAACAAGTGCACAAATCAAGCTCATAAGCAACCTTGGACCCATTTTTGAATGACATGGGAGTGATTAGAGTAGGAGGTCGCTTGACATCATCGTCATTAAGTTACAATGCGAAACACCCAATGCTTGTTCCATAATAAAATTGACAAAATAATAAAATTACTTTAAAAATTATACATGATTCTCATCTGTATTGCTGACCACAAGCCCTCTTAGCTCACACACGACAACGTTTCTGGCCTATAAAGGGAAAAATAATGGCACGATCTATTGTTCAACACTGCATACGGTGCAGTAGAGTGAAACCAACTCTACTAAATCAATTCATGGGAGATCTACCAAAATAAAGAATCCAACCTTCGCGACCTTTTCTCAACAGTGGTGTAGACTATTGCGGACCATTCGAAGTTCACTACAAAATTCGAGGAAAAAGACCCCATAAAGCGTATACAGCTATATTTTGTTGCTTTGCTACTTTGAAGACAATGAAGTAGACAGTCATGTTGAAGATATTCCATCTAATTCTCTACTGGAACTTTGCTGCTATGTTGTTTATTGTTTTTACCAATTGTTCTAGCTGACACACCGCCAATCACATTAACAAGATTCAATTCAACGCCAAGCATTCACTTCGAAGGAATTGCCACAGTGAAGTTAGTAACAGCTGAATGGAATCTCGTAGCCTTCTTCAATTTACAACCAATAAAAACTAATCTTGCTATCTTCTTGAATGGTACAACCTCCTTGAAACAACTTTGTAAGCAATTGAAGAAGCTCACACATTGTGATTTGCAATTATTTGCAAATAGACGACAGAAGCGAGGAGCAGTAAATGCGATTGGAAACATAGCAAACGCCTTATATGGGGTACTAGATTTGACATACGCAAAAAAAAAATGTCATCTACAATCAACAGTACAAGTGAAAATGAAGGTCATTTACTAACTTTATTAAAAAACCAAACTTCAATCGTTGATTCAACAATTAACATAATGAAAGAGGATCACAAAATAATATCAACAAGGTTTCAACAGCTCGATGAGCAACTGATGCTCTCCGCAACCACATAAACAATGAGCAGGAAGACACGATACAACAGAATTGCTTTAAACTCTTCACTACTCTAGCAATTCAACCCACTATGTTAAGGGCTGACATCGAACAACTACAGGTATACTTGTGATATTAACAGACATTCATCACGGAAAAATTCACTCATTATTATTGTCAACTTACCAACTTAAAGAGGAGACATCAAAATAAAAAAATTATTTACCGTCAACGCTTCAATTATCAACTGATCAAGACAATTTATTAACCCTCTACAAAGTCATGAAGGTTGTATCCGTACTAACCGAAGATCATATTTTGTTTAACATCCAAATTCCACTGAGTGATCAAAGAGAATTCGAAGTATTAAATTTATTACCCATTCCACATGTGGGCAACAACACAATAACAACAATAAAAATCTCAACGCAGTACTTGGCCATCTCTCGACACCGGGACAGTTATTTTCCAATGAACTCTACCTTGTTGCAGCTATGTTTAATAATAACCAGCAATAAATATTTGTGTCCACATATCCAGGCTGTTTATAATTATGGTTCTGGTACAAATTCCTGTGAAGTCGAACTATTCAACAATGCAACTGAGGTGAACTGTGAAATAATAGAAACTCATGATAGTTTTACATGGAAACAAATGAAAAGGTCCAATCAGTGGATATTCGATTCTACTGCTCCGACTCGGATGAACGCAGTTTGTGGATCTGAATCTTCACAAGTCACACTTAGTGGTTCTGGAATTCTTTCACTACAATCAAACTGTATGCTTAAAAACAATCAGCTGACAGCCCAAAATTGCTATTTTTCAAATAGTCAACACTACTCAACAAATTTCATACACGAGTATGAACAACATAATTCCTATTAATAGCGAACACAATCCAATGCACTTTATAAAAAATACGAGCCAGTACATATTTAAGGTCGATCAGCTGGCAACTAACTATTTACTAACAATTGACAAAACAAAATATTTTTGAGTTGCCTCATCAAATTCAGAAGAATGACAAACACCACTTTGCGGTTGGATATTCAGCACTCGTCATTGGCATTGCACTTCTTGCTGCAATATTTTGGAAATGGAGAACAAAATCGAAAACTACAACAATAAATGTACCTGAACCACTCCCCCGTCATAAGAAGACATTCGATGTTGTTGTTCAACTTCGTTCAACGGGGCGCAGAATGTTAAGAAACAAAACGATATCAACCATTAATGTAGCGCAAGCCTTAAGCAGAGCACGCATTAATTATTTTTAACTTTAAATTTAGGCTATGCAGTGTAAGCAAAACATTCATAAACCGTTCATAGTGGTTTACAATGCTTAGCATGGATTAATTAATTAACTATGGCATATGTTATTTTATTTTGTAACTCTGCTTAAGACGTAATTTAAGTTAACATTTAATATTGTGTAATATTGATTTTATATAATTTAAATACAAATTCTAAATGTTTGATAGTTTAAATCATGCTTGATTTTAAATACAAATTCTAGTTGTTTGATAGTTTAAAATCGTTTATTGAGCTTAAGGTCAAAGTTAGAACAATTAATTGTTCTAAAGAATCTTTCCAAAGAAACAACAAACACAAAAAAGTTTTTCAATATGAAAAGGAAAAAATCACTAGCTGATATTATTGCAATTTCGGTCGTGCTAAAGGCTTCATCAGAAATCTTTGTGATACCCGTGCAAGCGCTCACTAACGTACTGCACCACAGAGGCGATGAGATTTGAAGTGTCAATTTCTCAGTTTTTCTCAAGTTTCATATATTCACATTTGTTGTTGTATTTTTGCTTTACTTTAGTCTTTATGCTTATATTATTATTTATGGAGTCCAACAGCCTGCTGGAAGTCTTCCACTAACAAAGCATGTTTACTGAAGTTGTTTTTAGATTTTTGCTGATTTGTATTCAGCTGTTTCTGTTTGGTCGTGCTCTACCATTTGATTAAAGTTTTTTCCTAAATGACCTTGTTATTTATTATGTTGATTTTATATGATTTGGCTGTGTGTCAATCGGAAACGTTTCAGTAGGATGATCAAACTTTGACAGTTGGTAGAGCAATTTTTGGCATTTGTGAGGTGTAGTAAATTTGTAGTAGCCCCTGGGGCTAGCACAAATTTTGACAATCGAAAGCGAATTTTTGGCACACTCAAAAATAAAGAGAAAAACCACACGCGCGACATATTTAATTCGAGTGCTTGTACTTGCAACTTATTTTGTAAACTTGTAATATTAGCCGCATTCAGCGCAGACAACAGTTGGCAACTGTTGTGTAAAAGTTCGCTGAATGGTACATATTTGGTAGCGCTAACTAAAACTGATAAAGTAGCGAACGTCTTTTAATCGAGCGAATAAATTCTATGCTACATGAACACAACTGTTTGCTTAGCTGTCAGATGCTGTTACTGACGCTGTTAAATTAATATACGCATAAAGAACGCGGCAAATTTAAGTGAGAAACCTTTGCAATTGAATTAAATTTACATAAAAATTAAATTGAATCTAACTTCTGACGTGTAGAGTAGCAACACATTCAGAGAAAAACATCGTGAACTAAGGTAGCGCTACCATTACAGTTCACAACAGTTGTCTGCGCTGAATGCGTCCATTGTAAACTTAAAAAATAACAAAATAATAAAAATAAAAACATTAAAGTGATTGAGTTTGTGTGTGCGTGTGTGTGGGCCAACGATCTCCCGGTGCATCAGCAAGTGCAGCAAAGTTAAATTGGCTTTCTTTGTTGGCGAACGTCCTCCAAGTGCCACCACCAGTAGCACAAGCAAGTGCAGCGCAAATTTTTTGCTAGCCAACATCCTCCAAATGCCATCACCAGCAGCACTAGCAAATGAAGCGCAAATTCTCCGCTTTCAATTTATTTCATTCACGCCGGAGTATAATGGCAAAAATTTGCCTCTGCGCTTGCGACATGCTGAAATGGTGCTTCTGAAATATTGGAGAGTTGACCAGTCAATTGAATTGTGCTGCACTTGCTGGTGCTGCTCGTGGCGACTCTCGGAGAACGTTGGCAAGCGAAAGAATCAGGAAATTTGCTCTGCACTTGCTTGTGCTGCTGATGATGGCACTTGGAGGATGTTGGCTAGCAACAAATTTTGCACTGCACTTGCTGGTAGTGCCACTTGGAGGGCGTTCGCCAGCAAAGGAAGCCAATTTAATTTTTCTGCACTTGCTGATGCACCGGGAGATCGTTGGCCCACACACACGTACACACACAAACTCAAGCACTTTCGTTATTTTTTTTATTAATATTTTTTAAGTTTTCTAAGTTTACAATATTACAAGTTTGCGAAATAAGTTGCAAGTACAAGCACTCGGATTAAATATGTCGCAAATTGAATAAAATGCAAATTAAATAAAATATTTGCGCTAAAATAGGACCGAAATGTGAAAAGTCAAATTTTGTAAATGCCAAAATTTCATCGTCCATTTGACACAGCAAAAAAGACAAATTTATTTTAACACACATAAATTTTATTCAACTTGATATTTTCTATCCTACCACGACTGAAAAGTTTCTTTTTGATACACAGCCTGACACTTCAAATCTCATCGCCTCTGTGGTGCAGTGCGTTAGTGCGCGCTTGCAAAGATTTCTGATGAAGCCTTTAGCACAGCCGAAATTGCAATAAAATCAGCTAGTGATTTTTTCATTTTCATATTGAAAAAAACTTTGTTGTTGTTTCTTTGGAAAGATTCGTTAGAACAATTAATTGTTCTAACTTTGACCTTAAGCTCAATAAACGATTTTAAGCTATCAAAAAACTTGAATTTGTATTTAAAATCAAGTATGATTTAAACTATCAAACATTTAGAATTTGTATTTAAATCATAAAAAATCAACGTAATAAATAACAAGGTCATTTAAGAAAAAACTTTAATCAAATGGTAGAGCACGACCAAACAGAAACAGCTGAAAACAAATCAACAAAAATCTAAAAACAACTTCAGTAAACATGCTTTGTTAGTGGAAGACTTCCAGCAGGCTGTTGGACTCCATACATAAAAACATAAGCATAAAGACTAAAGTAAAGCAAAAATACAACAACAAATGTGAATATATGAAATTTGAGAAAAACTGAGAAATTGACACTTCAAATCTCATCGCCTCTGTGGTGCAGTGCGTTAGTGCGCGCTTGCACGGGTATCACAATGATTTCTGATGAAGCCTTTAGCACGACCGAAATTGCAATAAAATCAGCTAGTGATATTTTCCTTTTCATATTGAAAAACTTTGTTGTTGTTGTTTCTTTGTAAAGATTCGTTAGAACAATGAATTGTTCTAACTTTGACCTTAAGCTCAATAACCGATTTTAAATCAACAATAAATAACAAGGTCATTTAGGAAAAAACTTTAATCAAATGGTAGAGCACGACCAAACAGAAACAGCTAAAAACAAATCAGCAAAAATCTAAAAACAACTTCAGTAAACATGCTTTGTTAGTGGAAGACTTCCAGCAGGCTGTTGGACTCCATACATAAAAACATAAGCATAAAGACTAAAGTAAAGCAAAAATACAACAACAAATGTGAATATATGAAATTTGAGAAAAACTGAGAAATTGACACTACAAATCTCATCGCCTCTGTGGTGCAGTGCGTTAGTGCGCGCTTGCACGGGTATCACAAAGATTTCTGATGAAGCCTTTAGCACGGCCGAAATCGCAATAAAATCAGCTAGTGATTTTTTCCTTTTCATATTGAAAAAACTTTGTTGTTGTTGTTGTTGTTGGTGTTGTTGTTTCTTTGGAAAGATTCGTTAGAACAATTAATTGTTCTAACTTTGACCTTAAGCTCAATAAACGATTTTAAAATCAACATAATTAATAACAAGGTCATTTAGGAAAAAACTTTAAACAAATGTTAGATCACGACCAAACAGAAACAGCTGAAAACAAATCAGCAAAAATCTAAAAACAACTTCAGTAAACATGCTTTGTTAGTGGAAGACTTCCAGCATGCTGTTGGACTCCATAAATAATAACATAAGCATAAAGACTAAAGTAAAGCAAAAAAACAACAACAAATGTGAATATATGAAATTTGAGAAAAACTGAGAAATTGACACTTCAAATCTCATCACCTCTGTGGTGCAGTGCGTTAGTGCGCGCTTGCAAGAAAAGTGATCAACTTAAAAGTTGATCAACCGATTAAAATGAAACACCGTTTACTTTGAGTTAAACTTCAGAACGGACTTTATTAATTTCAAATATTCTTACATTAAGCCAAAAACAGAAGAGATAAAGAGAACAAAAATAAATATAGATATAGATAAAGTTGTACATATTTATTTGATTACAATGTGTTAGTGCAATTTTATTTGTTTATTTAAAAATCAGTTTCTGCACTGGGTTTTGCTTTGTTAGCATTTTCCCACAGTTTGAGGAATGCAGGTCGTATTTCAACTTGCTGTTGTGGCTGGGACATAACTTGCACGGGTATCACAAAGATTTCTGATGAAGCCTTTAGCACGGCCGAAATTGCAATAAAATCAGCTAGTAATTTTTTCCTTTTCATATTGAAAAAACTTTGTTGTTGTTTTTTCTTTGGTAAGATTCGTTAGAACAATTAATTGTTCTAACTTTGACCTTAAGCTCAATAAACGATTTTAAACTATCAACAACTAGAATTTGTATTTAAAATCAAGTATGACTTAAACTATCAAACATTTAGAATTTGTATTTAATTCATATAAAGTCAACATAATAAATAAGAAGGTCATTTAGGAAAAAATTTTAATCAAATGGTAGGCTGTGTGTCAAAAGGAAACTTTTCAGTCGTGGTAGGAAAGAAAATATCAAGTTGAATTAAATTTGTGTGTGTTGAAATAAATTTTTTTGCTGTGTCAAATGGGCGATGCATTTTTGACAAATACAAATTTTAACGTTTCACATTTCGGTCGTGTTTTAGCGCAAATATTTTATTTAATTTGCATTCTATTTAATTTGCGACACATATAATTCGAGTGCTTGTACTTGCAGCTTATTTCGCAAACTTGTAATATTGCAAACTTAAAAAACTTAAAAAATAACAAAATAATAAAAAAAATGACGAAAGTGCTTGAGTTTGTGTGTTTGTGTGTGTGTGTGTGTGTGCCAACGATCTCCCGGTGCATCAGCAAGTGCAGCAAAGTTAAATTGGCTTTCTTTGCTGACGAACGTCCTCTAAGTGCCACCACCAGCAGCACAAGCAAGTGCAGTGCAAAATTTCTTGCTAGCCAACATCCTCCAAGTGCCATCACTTTAGTTTTTTTATTTTTATTATTTTGTTATTTTTTAGGTTTTTTATGTTTATAATATTACAAGTTTAAGAAATAAGTTGCAAACAAGCACTCGAATGAAATACGTCGCGGAAATTGATGTTGTTTTTTCTCTTTATTTTTGGGTGTGCCAAAAATTCGCTTTCGATTGTCAAAATTTGTTGTAGCCCCTGGGGCTAGCTAGCTAGATAGCTGACAAAGTCAAAACAAAGATAGCAAAGAATTAGTAGCTTTAAATTTAGAGTTCAGTAACATTCATTTAAATTCCCAAAAATTAATTTTAGAACAACTTAAAATAGCTGAAGTCCATAATGAATTAGAAGAAGAAGAAGAACAAGAAGAAGAAGAAGAAGAAGAAGAAGAAGTAGACAAATCTGATACAGAACAAACACCAATAATGGCATCCTTTAGTTTAGAAACTGCCTCAAAGGCATTGCCCACTTTTTCAGGCAACTTTAATGAGTTAGATGGTTTTCTCATTACAGCTGAATTAGTAAATTAAACATTAAGTAGTGAAGGTAAACTAGATTTTTTACAGTATGATTACCATGCAAAATTAACAGCTAATATGCGCACCTCATTGGGTAGCTATTTGAAGCCATCAAGTTTTGAAATTTTAAAACAACAGTTGAAAGCTAGACTTAACAATTTACAACAACGCAACTTACGAATAAACACCTACAAAGAACAATTACTAACTATAATAGAAGGTTTAAACAGACTAGGAGTTTAAAGCTTAGGAACGCAAGCAACAGAAGCCGAGAAAAACATTATAATAAAATGTAATAACAAAATTGCACTCGATGCATTTAAAAAGGGACTGAATGAAAAGTTAAAAACAACCATTTACGCGGCGCGACCAAAAGATTTATTACAAGCAACAGAATTAGCACTCGAACTAGAAAATGAGTCAATGACTTCGCCAAATGCAATCATGCACTTTATGCGATCATTTAACCACATCGAAACAATGTCAATAACCGCAGTATTATGAGACAAAATTTAAGCACACAGCGCAATTTCAATTCATTCAATTCGAACAATAGGCACAATGAACCCAGAAGGTATAACAATAATTTCAACCAAAATTACAATCAAAACTATTACTATGACAGAAATTTGAACCACAACAACAACGTCAATAGAAACCGTAACAACAGTAATCGTTCTAACGAAGACAGAAACAGCAACCAAAACAGAAATCAAAACAACAACAGCAACTATAATGGCAACAGATACACAAATAACCAAACAAACAGATACATACGCATAATACATAATGAGGGAAACTACCAAGGCTCGGAAGACGGTTTTTCCAGACGGCCAAAGTAAAGATTTTTAAAATTTCGGATAAAAATTCTAATTTTATAAAAATAAAATACAAGAACAACATAATGACTTTTCTCATTGACACAGGTGCTGACATTTCTTTATGCAAGCTTAGTAAAAAACTGAATGACGATTTTTATAACCCAGACGAAAAATGCAAGTTTACTGGTATTACAAACGAAGAAATTTTTTCATTAGGTAGCATAAATCTAAAACTTAATTTTGGGGAGGAATCTTGCGAACATGAGTTTCAATTGGTAAATTCGGAATTTCCAATCGAAACCGATGGTATATTAGGCAAAGATTTTCTGAATAAGTTTCTCTGCAAAATTGACTATGAAACATTCGTTCTTTCAATTTTAATTAATGAGTCACATATAATATGACTATAATAATGTGCCACCAAGAACAGAAATTGTTCAACCGATCAGATCACAACTAACCGAAGATAAGGTGATTTTTAATAAAGAGATACAAGAAGGTATTTTTCTCAGTAATTCAATAGCTCCGAAAAACGGCATGACGCACATACAAATTTTAAATACAACATATGATGAAGTAATATTAAATGGTATTGAGTTGGAAACTGATTCTTTAGACAAATACGACATTTTAAATTATAATAGCAAAAAACATACACACTCACAAAAACGTTTAAGTAAGATCTTGGAAACATTAGACATACAATGTAATGACACAAAAATTAAAGACGAACTACATATTATTTTCAAAAAATATGAAGACGTATTCCACCTAGATAACGAACCTCTAACAACTAATAATTTTTATAAACAACACATCACGACAACAGATAACATACCAGTATACATCAAAAACTACAGACTGCCACACATTCAAACAGACGTGATAAATGAACAAGTTCAGAAAATGCTAAAGGACGATATTATCGAACCATCGCTCAGTCCATACAATGCTCCACTCCTTCTGGTACCAAAAAAGAACACGGAGGACAAAAAGAAATGGAGACTTGTGGTAGACTTTAGAAAGTTAAATGACAAAATTGTCAATGACAAGTTCCCTTTAACGAGACTAGAAGATGTTCTAGACAAGTTAGGTAGAGCAAAATGGTTCTCAACTCTTGATATGACCAGTTCATTCCATCAAATTGAACTAGAAAACAAATCACGACCTTTGACAGCCTTCTCTACGTCGAACGGACACTTTCAATTCAAACGACTACCGTTCGGACTAAAAATCTCTTCAAACAGTTTCCAACGCATGCTCACTATTGCACTTGCAGATTTAAATCAAATGCTTTTATTTACGTGGATGACATCATTATCTATGGATGTAGTATAAATCACCACAACCACAATTTAATAAAAGTCTTCAGAGACTTCCAAGACACAATTTAAAATTGAATGCGGCCAAATGTTGTTTTTTGCGTCCTGAAGTAGTATATTTAGGACATCTTATCACAAGTGAAGGAGTCAGAACCGACCCAGCTAAATACGATACTGTAAAAAATTATCCAACTCCGAAAAACGCAGATGACGTTAGGCGATTCGTTGCATTCTGCAACTACTATAGAAAATTCATTCCAAACTTGGCAGATATTGCAAAGAGCCTAAATACACTCTTAAAGAAAGGCACAAAGTTTACGTGGTCGGAAGAACATCAAATAGCTTTCGACACATTGAAAGAAAAATTAATAACTCCACCTTTATTACAATACCCAGATTTCAGCAAACCTTTCATATTAACGACAGATGCTTCAAATTATGCCTTAGGCGCTGTACTATCGCAAGGCGAAATAGGTAAAGATTTACCAATATCTTATGCCAGCAAATCTTTGCAAAAGCATGACTTGAATAAACCAATTATTGAGAAGGAATTATTAGCTATTCATTGGGGAATAAACTTTTTCAAGCCATACCTTTATGGCAGAAAATTTACAGTTATGATGATCACAGACCATTAATCTCGTTATTTACTCACAAAAACCCTTCCTCAAAAATGACTAGGATTCGACTAGATCTATGTGACTATGACTATGACATAATATACAAAAAAGGTAGCATGAACACTAACGCAGACGTACTCTCAAGAATCCAACCAGACTCTGAAACTTTAAAAGAAATGATACCACAAGAAAACGATGACAAGATAAAAAGAACGTTAATTGCCGTACAAGAGGCATGGCAAATAAAGAAGCCATTAAAAATAATGAGGCAAATGATAATAGCAATGAAAAAATCTTTGTAGATGGTGACAATACCCAGAAGTCTGATCAACTTCTGATATGGGATTGTACATCCATTAGTGACGTCAAGAATATGAAGAAATTAAATTTTTATATGGCCAATAATAATGAAAGTAAAGTACATATTGAAAGTAATATAGTGCACGTAGCGATTAGCGATAATCCATCGAAGCCAGTTTCTTTTTCGGAGAAGCTAAGATCTAAACATAATAATTTAAAAATGCATGCGGGATACAGCGATAATTCAACGAATCTAGATTCGGTTTTGAAAAAACTGATATCTAAAATGAAAAATGAGAATATTGAAGAACTAGCGCTAGCCAACAATGATAAAATATTCAAATTGTATACAAATAAAGAATTTAAAGAAGCTTATACAAAGATACAACAAAATATTCAAAAAGGAAAAAATCCTCAAAGTCCTCAATTAAAAATACTAATTTATAACCCACCAAAAAGGGTACAAGATGACCTTACGAAATTCAAACTAATCAACGATTACCATAACACAGGCCACCTAGAAAAACATTAATAAAACTAAAACAAAGATATGTTTGGAAAAACATGGGCAAGATGGTAAAGAACTTAGTGTCACGCTGTGATATATGTGCAAAAAGTAAACAAACACTTCACACATAAGAACCACTCACGCTAACAGACACCCCTAACAATAGTTTTCAGACATTGTCAATTGACACTGTAGGACCATTACGAATTTCAAACGAGTACCGCTACATACTGACAATACAATGCGAACTGACAAAATTTGTAATTGCACACCCAATGTCGACAAAAGATGCAGACACAGTTGCAAGAACATTGGTTGAGCAAGTAATTATAAAATACAGTGCGAGCTCGTTGATCGCAACCACCCAATATCGCAACTGCTCGTTGTTTGCAACCACCAACATTTTTGCATTGAGGTCTCTATAAGCGCAACTACCAGTCTCGGTTATCGCAACTTTCATACAGAAATGCTATTGTTTTGTATTCTCAGTCGCCTTGGGACATAGAGAAGATGCAAAAACTACATATGTACATACGTACATACATATGTGATCATTTACTATTTTTTTTTCTTTCGTATTTATTCGTTATTTTACCGTTGGGTTTTTATTCTGCTTTGGGTTCTTTTATGCAAAGTCATTATTAATTATTTTTGCGTGCAGTATAGATCATTCAATAATGGGTCTAATAAAGAAAGTTGTGAAGTTATCAATAAAACAAAAGACTGACATTTTAGAAAAACTAAAAAATGGAGAGACTGTGAAAGCAATTTGTTTGCATTATAATGTTAATAAATCAACCATTTGCAGAATAAAACAAAATGAAAAGAATATAAAGAAATTTGTTAGTGAAACTGAGTCTGGTCCTGGTAAGCGCATGAATCTAAGGTGTGCTGAATTTCCCAAACTGGAGAAGGCTTTGTTCCAATGGTTTTTAAAACAAAGAGCCCGTAATGTTCCAATTTCGGAAGAAATGTTAAAATTGAAAGCACTTTCTTTTCATAGAAAGCACCCAGAAATGCCAGGTGGTTTTAATGCCAGCCTGGGGTGGATTAAGAAGTTTAAAGCTCGTCATGGAATACGAAGACTAAAAATTTGCGGCGAAAAACTTTCAAATAAGCCACAGTATGTTGACGGATTCTTGGATAAGTTCAGAAGCAAAGTTAATGAAATGGGTTTAATTGCCGATCAAATATACAACTGTGATGAATCCGGCTTATTCTACAGATTACTGCCCAATCGAACTCTTGTCAGCTTAAAAGAAACTTCAGCTCCAGGACGAAAAGCTAGTAAGGAAAGAATCACATTTCTTCCATGTACGAATGCAAGTGGTACGCACAAATTAAAAATGTTGGTTATTGGGAAATCTGCAAATCCTCGAGCTTTCAGAAACTTTAATAACAATCCCGTGCACTACATGATCAATGGTTTACAAGAAGTTTTATCCCAGAGGTTTGTATTACAGGATTAATTCGAAGCATTTATACTTATGTGAGGAAATCTTTAATATTCAGGCCACAAAATTTTTGAAAACTAAAGGTCTTCCAAACAAGGCACTGCTGCTCATTGACAATGCACCATGTCACCCAAAGGACAATGTGTTTCAAAATGATGACATTGAGATTGTAACCATGTGCTTGCCTCCAAATTGCACGGCCATTCTTCAACCGCTTGATCAAAATGTTATTAATCTTACAAAACAATATTACAAAAAGAATTTATTAACACATTTGGTAGCGATAAGAGGACAGGATTTGGACGAAAAAATAAAGAATTTTAATTTGAGGAAAGCTGTAAATATTTTGGCAACGGCTTGGGAAAGGATATCTGCGACGTCTTTTAAAAACTGTTGGAATGTTCTAATGGAACACGATGTTCATTGGTCGAACGAGGACGACATCCCATTATCAACCGTAAGAGCCCAAATTCTTGAAGAACAGTCAGTAGTGACAATTATTGAGGACTTACTTCTGAACATTTCTCCTAACAGTAATGTTTCCGAAGGAGAAATCAATGAGTGGATTAATGAAACACAACTACCAGAGATTTGTGAAGAAGATGAAGACTTCAGTGATGTAGAAATCTCTAGTGTCGAAGGATCGAACGACGTAGAAGATGTTGAATTATCAACAATAAAAACAGATCATGCTATCCAAGCACTTGATATTGGCATTCAATGGGCAACTGAAAATGATATACCATTCCAAAAAATTGCTGCTTTGCGTGAATTAAAAGAGATCGCTGTAATAAAAAAGTTGCAAAACACAAAGAAGCAAACTAGTATAACACGATTTTTTACAAGAAATGCCAATACTTAATGAATTCCCATCTCAACAATAACCATTTTACCCACCACCCATTTTTTTACAGCTATTTTTAAACTGTTTATTTTTATGAATTTTATTTTTAAGTTTTTTTAACGTGAATGTCTGAAGTTTCTATTTAATTTCCAATAAATAATTACATATATTTTAAAAATCAAGAATATCGAGCCTTTAATTATATATGTAAAATTGGAGGTCGGTTATCGCAACTTTTGCGATTATCGCAACC
The DNA here is from genome assembly GCA_963920525.1 of Dichetophora obliterata. Lineage (NCBI taxonomy): Eukaryota > Metazoa > Arthropoda > Insecta > Diptera > Sciomyzidae > Dichetophora > Dichetophora obliterata. The sequence goes on along the minus strand of OY986438.1, from coordinate 69,740,888 downwards.
GGCTGTGGCATAATTAGTTGCGATCAACGAGCTCGCACTGTATGGCCACTTTCAAGTGTTGAAATCAGACAACGGCACTGAAGTCAAAAATGAACTAATACGCAAAATATGCTACCTTTTGAAGATCGAACAAATATTTTCGACACCATACCATCACCAGACAATAGGCTCTCTCGAAAGAAACCACAGGGTGCTAAACGGATTATTATTGACAACAGCTACTGACCACGAATGGGACAAGTGGATCCCATACTTCACATTTACGTACAACACGACCCCACACATAGACACAGGATACACACCACATGAATTAGTATACGGAAAACTAGCGTCATTACCAAATGACATTTACAATTCACAAACAAGGTTATATGATTTCGAAAGTTACTTGAGCGAGATGCGTACTAGGTTGAATTTTGCTCTAAATAAGGCAAAAGAAATGCTCATAGGAGCTAAACAAAAGCGTACTAATAAGAATTTGGACTACACAAATACACTAAGAGCAGAAATAGGAGATTTAGTTTTACTTAAAATAGAAGATAGAAATAAACAACAATTACCGTATAAGGGCCCATTTAGAATATTAGATAGATCAGGAGTTAATACTGTAATAGATTATAATGGAGTACATAAGAAAGTACACAATAACCAACTAAAACCATATAAGGAAATAATTTAATACTTTAGCAAGATATTTAGTCAAATACATTGAAACCAAAAAATACTATATTACACTATATCATATATATATTTATCATATTTTAATACTATTTTATTACATATATATCGAGAATAGGCTACGCGTTTAAGAAAAATTATTGTAACCCCAAATTTTTCTCTTAAGGATGAGGGTGTAGTGTGCTCTCATTATACACACTGCCGACCCTAAGTTTCGTTGTCATAAACAGCAACATATTGAGTGACTAATAAGTTAGCACTGCATTATCGGCGTGTGCTGCGAATATTTTCATTACTCACTCAATATTGTTGACCGTGCCAAATTATCATTCGTCAAACCAAAAATATGTCATTTGAATCCATTCGATGATTCAAATTCAATATGCAAAAACGAAACGCAACATAGGTTATAAGCAGAGCAGACCGAAACAGCACGAAAAAAAGTCATTTTCAGCACAGCAAATAAGCACTAAAAAATGACGAAATAGCACAATAATAAGCACTAAAAACTCTTTAATGAAAACAAATATTTTTAAACAAAAAAAAAAAGTTTATAGTCATATTCCTTTTTTAATATAAAAAACAGAGAATGTACACTCTAAAACATAAATTCAATTCAAGTCAGGTATATTTTAATGTAAACACTAAAAGAAAATATATCAAAAAATAAGTTCAGTATACTGCCGTCCTAAGAAAGAAAGTCCCAAACGCCACAATTCCAAAATTGGTATAAGGGCAGATTCGGAGAGTGAATGAGTTTCTGTTTTTGTGTTAAGTTAAGAATTTCCAGTTTCAATTGCAAATGACTGAAAAACGTTAAGTTAAATGGTCACATCTACCATTTCTAGTGTAAAAAGCAGTAAAAGCTAAATATCTCAAAACTACTAAAATGGAAATATGACTTTCTTTCTTAGGACGACAGTATAGTCATTGGGGTACATATAAATATTAGTGTATATTATTAGGTGCTGCTTTAAACTGCTGCTTAAAAAAATAAATGAACGGCGCTTTTAATTTAGCAAGTGCGTAAATTTTGAAAATGATCGCTCAAAATCCGACGATGCTACCGGACAGTATTTAAGAAGAGCAAGTTCTTTCGGTGAAAAGAAATCAAGAAACTTATTTCCTGAATCAATACCTTTATGAATAACTGTGTTTATATCTAAAATTATAGGATATCTTTTGTTACTCTAAAGTATATTTTTATTTTAGGAAAAACTCTTCGCGACCAAGGAGGCCAAAGTCTTTCGTGTTTTCTTTACAATGCCAATACTTTCATTAAACCCAAGTACTTGGGTTTCAAGTTTTCAATTGAACGAACGATGGTGGAAAACTGGCATTTAATGAATGCGAGCTCAGATTTTAAACTGTTGAATTGAAACAGTTCTTTGGCCACTCAGATTGCATCAGAATCTTCGTCACTGAATTTTTCCGTTACAGTTTTAACTTCATCAAAATTATAGCAAAAATAAATGGCTGCTTTTAGCCACGTACCCCATCGCGTTTTCATAGGATTTGGTGGCAATTGAGTATTTGGGAAAGTAAGTTTGAATGCATTACGACATGATAATGCTTAAAATTACTAAACAAATTACAAGTAAGCAGTAAAAAAGCAATAGTCGGTCTAGCTCTTTCACTTCATGTGTAGGGAATAAAAATATAAAGTGGTTCTTAATTTTATTTAAACTGATTTAACATTTAATATATATCTATTGACAGTTGGGAACTGAATGCGTATAAGCTCGGCAATTCGATGCAGACCATGTGCAAAACATGTTAAATGAATCATCTTCGGATATAAAACTTGCAACGCACTGGCAGCGCTTAGCATATAGGCTGCTGCATCCGTAACAAGCACCAACACTTTTCCATATTCAATGCCTAAATATATGCATTTGAAATAAACAAATTAACTTAAACACAAATGTACCATTTGGCCACGCAAGCTCAACGAGTCATTGAAAAAGGCACCTATATTGCTAGCGTTCACCCAAATTGCTGCTTCAACTGTTGCCACATTAAACAGATTCGATGTTTTACGTTCGAAAGAATTTTCGTCGCCATCTTATGTGGCGAAAACAAAATTGACTACCAGGCGCTGTTCCACATCCATCGTTTCGTCAATCGACGAGAAATCATCGCGATCATCTTCTTTTTGCACTTTGTACAAAGTGCGTAAATATCTATTCCGAAGTACTGTTTCACTTGGTACAGAACTATTTGTATAGCGCTCTAAAAACATCTTTACACTTGAGTGGGTCACCTTACAAGAAATTAATTGTAAAGCTAGAAGTATATTTTTTTGGTCTTTACTCACTTCTTTTAAAGAAATATTTGCTTCCAAAAATGCAGCACAAAGATCCATAGGAAACATAGAAATCGACTCTTCCTGATACTGGGAAAGTAGTATTTGCTTTGAGTACTTGCCTCACGTTCCGACGCCACGGTCTTATGTTTTTGGGAATTCAAGTGTTGCTTGACATTATTAAGCCTTTTTGTCGACACTTGCGTATTGCAAAACACACAAAACAGAACAGAGTCATTGCTGCTAAAAATGCCCGGATGCCCGGATTTATACGGGTGATAAATTCTTTATTTGGTTCTTTCACATTCGGCATACTTTTTCATTTTAGAGTAGTCTATTCAATTTCCAATTTGCAAAAATTTTGTATCTAAATGCTGCTGGCGACTGCTTTGTAGCAAAATTATTTTTTATAAGTTGTCAAATAAATAACGGCATCTAATACTTAAGCGATAATAAGGAGGTGTTCAAAATATTGTGCATTTGATGTTTGGATAAGTTTTATTTTGTACATTAAAAGGAGGCATAAGAGATGCCTGTTTGCAAGATACAATAAAAAATATATTTGACTGGTAAAGTAAAGCAAAAATGTTGAAAATAAGTACTTATAAGCAAAATAAGCCGAAATAAGCACAAACACCCTGAATAAGCAAAATGCTGGGAAAACAAGCAAGAAGCATTTAAACTCGCTCTGGTTATAAGTATATTAACCAAATAGAGAAGTATGACCATAGATTAAGACTACTAAGTAAGTTTTGTAAAAATGTTATTAAAGAGCCGAGATGGCCAACAATAAATCAGACTTTAATTAAATACACAAGCTGGCAGATCTCTGCCTTGTTCAGCTTATTTTAAACGTCTCTGTTTGCCTTGGACATAGTTCAAGTCGGATAACACTGCAGTCTATAGCGAAGGCAAACTCTGCCGCTATAACAAAATAAAACGATCCTAAATAAAGTATAACACTTTTCATATTGAAAAAACTTTGTTGTTGTTGTTGTTTCTTTGGAAAGATTCGTTAGAATTTGTATTTAAAATCAAGTATGATTTAAACTATCAAACATTTAGAATTTGTATTTAAATCATATCAAATCAACATAATAAATAACAAGGTCATTTAGGAAAAAACTTTAATCAAATGGTAGAGCACGACCAAACAGAAACAGATGAAAACAAATCAGCAAAAATCTAAAAACAACTTCAGTAAACATGCTTTGTTAGTGGAAGACTTCCAGCATGCTGTTGGACTCCATAAATAATAACATAAGCATAAAGACTAAAGTAAAGTAAAAATACAACAACAAATGTGAATACATGAAATTTGAGAAAAACTGAGAAATTGACACTTCAAATCTCATCGCCTCTGTGGTGCAGTGCGTTAGTGCGCGCTTGCACGGGTATCACAAAGATTTTTTATGAAGCCTTTAGCACGGCCGAAATTGCAATAAAATCAGCTAGTGATTTTTTCCTTCTCATATTGAAAATACTTTGTTGTTGTTTCTTTGGAAAGATTCTTTAGAACAATTAATTGTTCTAACTTTGACCTTAAGCTCAATAAACGATTTTAAACTATCAAACAACTAGAATTTGTTTATAAAATGAAGTATGATTTAAACTATGTGAGGACTCAAATTGTTACACAATTTGGGTCTCACAAAGTATATAAATGAATTGTTAACTGAATTTAAAATATGGAAAATGTAAATAGCAAAAACATGAAATGTAAATTAAACTATCTTTATTAAATTTAAAGATTTATTCTATATTATGAATAAGATGTATGGAAATTATTGTATTATATTATATCTTATTAGGTAAAATATATAATATTAATGTTATAAATATTCTATTGAGAATATAATAATGTTTTGAATAACAAATAAGTAAACAAATAATAAATTCACACATACAAACATGCAAAGCCATGTACACAAAACAAAACAAGTGAACATGGGACAGAAAGGCAACGGGAGAATATAAAGCAGTCGCGTTTGCTTAGGACAGGCAGTATTGTCGCAGGCGCAGTAGCATGCACATGCTTTGAGACTGAGTAGTAAGTTCAAGCGTAGTTATCTTAAGCGAAGGTGTACTCACCCTTCGAACTTTGTTTATTATTAGTTCAAAACGTAGTTATCTTAAGCCTTCGAACATAGTTTACTCTAAGCTCAGGCGTAGTGATTTTAAGCGAAGGTGTCCTCACCCTTCGAAAGTTGCTTACTCTAAGTTCAAAACGTAGTTCTCGTAAGCGAAGGTGTCCTCACCCTTCGAACGTTGTTTACTCTAAGATCAAAACGTAGTTATCTTAAGCGGAGGTACTTCCACCCTTCGAACATAGTTTTAATCTGAGTTCTATCGCAGTCACTCACAGCGATCATAGCAAGTAACGGAATAAATATGAATAAGTAAGGATTATATAAATTTAATTTATAAAATGCTTAATAATTAGAAATAATTAAGTAACGTAATTGTTAAGTAATAAATAAAACAAATGAAAATAATAAAGACTTACTCTACAGTTTAAAACTAAAACGCTGACTTTCTTATTTAAAACAACGGAATCATTGGTAAATATATTATTTTGTAATAACTTCTAGTTTACTCACTGAGCCTACCTCAGCAAAAATCAGTATCGAGCAAAAGGGTTCGTTACAAATGGCGCCCGAGCAGGGACTCTAAAGACAAAGAAAACACGAAAGCTAGAGACGAAAAATAAATACAGAGAGAAAAACTAAAAGACAGAAAACAAAGCTAAAGCTAGAAAAGAAAGCTTAAATCAGATAAAACATCAGCGTAACACAACACATGATAAAAATGGTCAATTCCTCCTGGGAATACTTTCTACGGAAAGACGAGCTGCAAGGGTACGCAGAAGAATTTGGATTCGATAGCACAGGAACGGTGCAAGAAGCAAGGAAAAATTTTGCTACCTTCATCACAGATCAAGGGCAGAAACCAGAGCTGCAACCACGCCTTGCAGAACTAGAGGCAAAACATGGGAGGACACCATCCCCGGCAAGAAATCCCGAGATACCGAAAATAATTGTGCCGGTAGCACACACAGGCGGTCAACAAGGTTTCAACCCCCCGAAAATGTCATACGAGCAACCAGCAGCCGCGCACGCAGGATACATAGAATACGTAGGAGCGCATCAAATACCGTATTCCACGGTAATAGACCAGGTCAGGAAGTGGTCTTTTAAATATGATGGCGGAAAAGAACCACTGGCCTTCATTGAAAGAGTAGAGGAGCTAGCCGAAGTATACGGGTTAAACAAGGATCTCTTACCTCGAACAATGCCCGAACTGTTGAAAGATAACGCACTGAAATGGATATCTGATGTCTTTTATAGTCAGCTTGACTCACAATCCCAGCACAAACTTCTTGTGGCATTTAATAGTGCTGCTAGATATGTATATGGAGTCAATCGTTATGATCATATTTCTCTGAGAAGTAAAAGCATTCTTGGCTATGGACTGGTTGAGTATTTGAACATCCGCATCATTTTATTTCTTCACAATATTATCCGCACCCAAAGCCCTTCATACTTGTATACAAAACTGCAGTTTTTCCAATCTCAACGGTCAACAAACTTTGTTGTTCCTAGGTGTAATTACCTTAACAGTAGTAGATTTTTTTTTCATCAGTACCATTAAACTTTAAATCAATAAATTATGGCTGTTTTATTCTTTCTTCTTTATCTGTGCCTTACTTCTCTTTCTAGTATAACTTTACTTCTCTATACCGTATAACTTCTCTATACCGTATACTTTATTATCTTTAATTAACTTTAAATTTGTTATTTAATTTAATTAATGATTTAATTAAGTCATTTAATTCCTAGTTCCAATTATCTCTTATATTTCATATAATTTATCATTTCGTACTGTATTCGTTTTTTGATATTGTTATTTTAAATAGTTCTAACCAAATATTAGTATTAAGTTAAAGTTTATAAAATTCCGAATTGTTAAACTCCAATGAAGTACTAAAAAAGTACTATGCGAACGATGTTGTAAGCAAATGGAAATTTGTATGCATAACGAAGCTACTCGATAACTCTTACGACATGCTTACGTTTCTTATGTAATTCAAACTGTTATACAGAAGCAGTTGTCAAATGCGGCAATGCCAGATCAATTATTTCAGAAGTTTTCTGTTTTTGTCTATTTAATTTAAAGATTTTTAAAAAATTTTGCTTCGTTTATTGTTTTCTGGCAACGCCGTTGTTTGGTTTATTTATGTGAACAGCTGTTTTGTTTTTATTCAGTCAATTTATTTTGAACAATAAAGTAATTTGCTTATTTGTTTTCATTGTGATTGTGTTTTAAATAAACTATAACTATTGAGCTACAAGTGTTCAATAATAAAGTGACATTGAAGTGTTAAGTGTTTAAAAAAAATGTATGCAGCTTTAGCATTTTTTGATTTTGAGCAGACTGGTGAACGCGAATTGAGGGTGCACAGGCGCAGGTTGCGAGATTGCACTAATGTGCTAGAGCTAACAGACGCTGAGTAAGTTTTTGGATTATACATCAAGTGCTTCACAGCCTTCAGACACTGCAAAAGGGCGCTGCGATATAATCCATCCAGTGGCATTTGCACACAGTGCGGGCGAGAAGCACTCGGAATGGAATTTTAGTAGAGCCAGTGAGTAATGCTAAGGGCCAGTTTCACGACCATTAGTTAACCACTGAATTAATTATATAATTAACCAATTGGTTAACTAATGGTCGTGAAACTGGCCCTAAGACTGAGTGGCTTTTTTCATGAAAGTTTAAAAAAAAATGAAAATTATGACTTGTTTAAAACGTTACGCTTAGAATAATAACCAACATGTATTAATATAAGTTCGGTAGGAGTACGCCAAATGACCGCGAGTTGTTCGTTGTGTTGTAAATTGAAAAACATATGAAATTAATGGCTTTTCACATACCTACTTATCGACTTTTTGGATATAAAGCCTTATTTTGTGCACAAAACTGGTACGCACTTGTTTGTTAAATAAACTATAAAAATAGGATACAAATTTTATATGTGATATTTTATTTTTTTAAAAATTTAATTTTTTTCTTATTGTACGATACATAGTAAAAAAACAATCTTATAAATTAAAATTTGTAAAAATAAGCAATAAATTTAAATTGAAATGTTTTTTAAAACAACATTTAACACAAATAAAACAAAATTATGTGATTACGTTGAAAAACTTGGTTGTAATGTAATTTTTTACTAGAAGTGTAACATTTTGTAAATTTCGAGTTAAGGTATTTTTACGAAAAAAATTTGAAAAAGTCAAAAAATGCAAAATTTTCAAAATCGACTTAACGACTGGCTAAAGCATAGTCTTTAGCTATTTCGAAGAAAAAATGACAAAAACCAAAATTCAAATAAAAAAGTTATTGCTGTTGAAACGTGATTTTTTCAAAAATACCCAAAGTGTTTGTTTTTGGCATTTCGAACACAAGAAATTCATAAGAAATTGATAAAATTATGTTTCTTATTTAAAATGGCTTCGTTGGAAGAAATTTTAGAGTTCTAGAGCTGACAACATATCAGACCCTGGTTTAAGAGTAAAAAATATTATAAACCGCCACTTGTGAATTCCCTTGTTGTGAATGACTCGCGGTCATCTGGCGTACTTCTATCGAACTTATATTAGTACATGTTGGGTTTTATTCCAAACGTCACGTTTTTAACAAGTCAAAATTTTCATTTTCGAAAAATTTAAATTTTTCATACAAACGCATCGAGTCTTGTGCCACTAATGAATTTTTTAAAAAGATTTCAGACAAATGTTCGTGTGAGCAAAGATCTGTTTCAGCAAATCTTTACTTAAAGAATGTGCACGAAAAATATTGGTCGCAAACAAACACGTGTTACTCGCCTTAGAATAGCGGTAAACTAATTGTTTTTGTAAGCGATTATTAATTTTTATTTTGCCTTTGTTTTAGCATTTTTTTTTTTTAAGTTTCTCATTGTGCAAAATGACTTCAAACAATCAACATGTCCGCCAATTAATTGTGCGCAAAAAAAGGGAAAATCCGTGTATGTCACATAAAGACATAGCAAAATCGCTAAAAGTCGCAAAATCCACAGTAACTTATGTACTTAAAATATATAATGAAACATTAAGTATAAATAGAAAAAGTGGCAGTGGCAGACCGAAAGGTTTTGTATCAAAAAAAAATGTGAATGCAGTAGTGACCACGCTTAAGAGAAATCCTGGACTTTCTGTTAGAGATGTGGCAAAAAAGTGCAAGTGTCGCCATCTTTTGTACAAAAAGTGCGAAAAGCAAAGGGTTTACGTTCTTTCAAAGTAAACCCAGCGCCAAATAGAAATAATAAACAGAATAAAGTGGCTAAAACACGAGCTCGAAAATTGTACGACAAAGTCATACAAAATTTTGATTGCATCATAATGGATGATGAAACATATGTTAAAGCAGACTTTAAACCAATTCCGGGACGCCAATTCTACACTGCAAAAAAGAGAGGTGAAGTGGACAATAAATATAAACAAAAAAACTTCATAAGTTTCCAAAAAAATATTTAGTTTGGCAGGCAATATGTCAATGCGGCTTAAAAAGCAAAATTTTTGTGTGTTATGGAACTATTAATCAAAAAATTTATATTGAAGAGTGCTTAAAAAATGTTTGTTGCCACTTTTAAATATGCACAGTGGTTCAGTATTGTTTTGGTCAGACTTAGCCTCAGCCCACTACGGAAAGCTTGCAATGGAGTGGTTTGAAAACAATGCAGTCACAATTGTCTCGCGTGATGCCAACCCACCAAACACTTTTATAATTTTTTTTTTTTTTTTAATATAAATTTTAATAATAAAGTTTTTTTAAGGTATAAATGTTTTAAATTTACTGATCAATAAGTTAACACAAATTAGGAACATTCGACCAATATTTTTCGTGCACATTCTTTATGTAAGTACGCACATGAAAACCGCATACAGGAATACTCATCTACCAGCACAACTTAAATTGGCAACTTTTCTTCGATTTCGCGCCACTGGCAGCTACCAAAAATCGGTTGGAAATGAATCCATCTCTAGCATGTCCCAATCAGCGGTTACAACAGTGATAGCGGAGTGCTTAAATATATTCGAGGACTACTTTTGCCACAAATGGGTCAGCTTCGAAAGGACTGAGGACGAAGAGAGTGTTGTTAAGGAGCAGTTTTCCAACAAATTTGGAATACCTGGCGTTATTGGGTGTGTAGACGGAACACACATCCGAATAAAATCGCCTGGAATGGACAGCAGACATTTATTCCACAACAGAAAAGAATATTACAGCTTGAATGTGATGGTTGTAAGTTAAACAAATTTACTCAATTTTTATGTTAAGATAATATTTAAAAACACTGTATTCAAGGCTGAAGCCAATTAAAAAATGTTTTATTTTATAGGTATGTGATCTTAACATGGTCATAACATTTGTCGATGCAAGACACCCCGGTGCAAATCACGATTCCTTCATTTGGAAGTATAGTGCAGCACAGCAGTATTTAAAAAGTAATTTTAACAATGGAAAGACGAATACTTGGTTGCTAGGTAAGACAAAATAAGTCCAAAAACAAATAACCTATAAATTAACAGCCATAAATTAATTGCAATTTCAGGTGATTCCGGCTACCCGCTTGAGCCATTCTTGATGATACCATTTAAGAACTCTGTCAGTAATTCAGAGAAGCGGTTCAATGAAAGGGTTCAATGAAAACAAAGCACGCAATATTATTGAGCGCTGCTTTGGTGTTTTAAAAAATCGGTTCCGAAGCATTATAGGTACAAATTTGAAATTTCATTAAAAAAACTTCTCATTAACGATAGAAATATTATTTAAGGCTCAAGAGGACTTCATTATTCGCCAGGACAAGCGACAAAAATTATAAATGCATGCAGTGCGATCCATAATGCATAAATTTTCTACAAGAATGACTGGGCTCCTCTGAATGAAGCTAACGAGGATTCTGAAATATCTGATGAGGTTGAAACCAGAAGCGATTTGCACAGTGCAGCCGTGGAAATTAGATTAAGAATCGCCGACACTCTACAATAATCATTTCCATTCCTATATATAACTGGCACCACTGGTGAGTTGGTCTATTGATCAACGAATCAGTGCTGTCCGGTATGCTTGTGGTTTTCGAATCACTTTGACCGCTGATGAGTTGGTGTGGCGGCCGACGAAACAGTACTGTTGAATATTGAAAATAATTTCATTTTATTATATAAAGTAATTTCCCAATTTTAAAAATAATGACGTCTCTAGGACAGTTGCAAGTAACAACTTATGACCATCTAAGTGACTATCATGCTTAAGTTATTTCAATGTATCAAAAACTTCCTTTCTTTTTCAAATCAGTGGATTTTTTGGTGTTGAAATGAAGAACAATTTTTGAATATAATTATGAGTCAGAAAAGTTACCAAGATTCATAAAGATCAATATTTATTTTTATTTTTTCCAAAAATATCACAAATAAAGTTCATACATGTGAAAAGGTACATTTGTAATTCATTGCATTTAGTTTATATAATTAATAATAATTATACACTTAATAAAATGTAAAAATTTAATTAAAATACTACAGCAAAATAATACATTGGAGAAAAAAATATTAAAGAAAAATAAGATTAATAAAGTAATTAAAAAAAATATTAAATTAAAACTTAAAATTAGGAATTCATCGTTAACTTAAAAGGTAAGAAAAGTTATAATTAAATAAAGAAATTAATTTTAATTGATACTACAGTTCATTGTAGAGAAAAGTATTCAAGAAAAATAAGATTAATAAAGTAATAAAAAAACATAAAATTAAATCAGTTTCATACGTGACTCTAATCGTGGTTGACGTGTTCTCTCTTCTCTCTGAGCATAGAATATAACAATACCTTCAAATTTAAAAAAGTTAAAATTATCTTATAATAAAATATTAACATAATAAAAAAAAAATTTTTTTAAACGTCGGAACGACTGTCATTATGAAGAAGCTATGGCTTCTCCTAAAAAAAAAGACCCTTAATCGGGAAAAGTGTTCCTCCACGTGGAGGTCTGTCCAATCAAAATTATTGGATGCCACTTGATGATTCAGATGCTGAATCTGAAAATGAACAAAACAATGATTCTCAAGTTCAACATGCTGAAGCACAAAAGATTAAAATTCCCCCAATTAATATTATAAACCATAACATTGAATTTGTGCATAAATTGCTTGCTGAAAAACAGATTGTAAACTATTTCGTAAAAAAAGTTTCTATTGGTGTCAAAGTGATGTGTCAAACCTTTGAAAGTTTTAATATAACAAAAACTATTTTAAGTGAGAAGAACTGTCAGGCCTAAAAGAAGAGAGACTCTTCAAGGCAACGTTATTCGGACTCGAATGTAAATCTGCGGAAGAAGTGAGAGCTGAACTTGTTTCTCTTAATTACAAATGCGTAGATGTTAAGAAAATTACAAAAACTTATGTTCATTATAATGACACTTTATATATTATATATTTTGAAAAGAACTCGGTAAAACTAAACGATCTGCGAAAGAATGTTAAGACAATGTTTCGTACAATTGTGAGATGGGAATACCAAAGAAAAGTTAAAAATAAGCCTGTGCAATGCCATAATTGTCAAATGTTTGGCCACGGTGAAAGAGGCTGCTTTATGAAGACAAAGTGTTCAATATGTGCAGGCAGACACAAAACTGCAATGTGCAATGAATCAGTTAAGATAAAATATGCTAATTGTAAAAATGAACACAAATCCACCTTCTTTGATTGCCCTAGTCGAGCAGCATTTTTGCAACTGAAATCAAAAATCAATAACATTCAAAATCCTCACGCTCTAGCGCTCATTAATAAGCGCTCAAACAATAAACCGGTTTTTACTGAAAGTAATTTCCCCCCACTCCCATCGGACTCATCTCAGCGAACGCACCGAACACTGAGACCAGCTAATTTACCAACTGCATGGCATTCAAGAACTCTCAACGGAACGCAAGAGAATACCAAACCGAACTTGTTTACAGAAGAAGAAATGTCACAACTCACTCTAGAAATGATCTCTAAGCTAAGCAATTGTAGTTCAAAAGAACAACAATTTCACGTTATTGTACAACTAGCTATTAAGTTTCTTTATAACAATTCTAAATGAATTCTACAAATAATTTAAAAAATTTTTTTTGGAATTGCAGAAGCATTCGAAATAAAACTATTGAATTTTTCAACTTTTTAGTTACCAATAATGCTGACATTTGTCTACTTTCTGAGACTTGGCTTAATAATAAAGATAAGCTCTCTCATCCAGACTATCAATGTTTTCGGCGGGATCGTATAAGCCGCAATGGTGGTGGTGTTGCAATTTTGATTAAAAAACAATACATTTTTTGTGAGATTCCTCATGTTAAAACAAAACTTATAGAAAATGTTGGCATCTCATTAACTAACAAAGATAATCTTAAACTAAATTTATTCAGCGTTTACTTTCCTGGTTGCAAAAACACTGTAGAAAATCGGTTAATATTTAAAAATGACCTTAGGAAACTATTTTGTTCAACTGAAAACTTTTTATTTTGTGGTGATTTTAATAGTAAGCATAAAGACTGGGGCTGCCCGCGATCCAATGCTTGGGGCAATATCCTTCAAGAATTCACTATACACTACCCATTAACAATTTCCTTTTCTAACAACCCCACCTATATTCCTTCAAATGCTCGTTTTAGACCAGTAGTCTTGGATTTAATTGTGTCAAATATTTCTGAGTTTGTTTCACAACCGATTGCCATAAACGACTTAAGTTCAGATCATTTGCCGGTAAGATTCAATATTAACATAAACGCAATTTCCAGAGTAATAATGATACCAGACACTAAAAAAACTAACTGGAAAACTTATAAACATCATCTTAAAAGAGAGCTTATTAATAGGGGTACAGTGTTAAATCGCATACAAAGCACTGATCAAATCGATGAAAATATAGACTTTTTTACTACTAATATAACTAATGCAATAGAGGCATCCGTTCCTAGAGTTCCTTTCAGAAAGCAAAGCTCTCGTCTGCCTTTTCATATATTAAATTTAATTAAGAAAAAAAATTTTTATAGAAGACTTTGGGGAAGCTTTCGACATAAGTGTGATTACGAGTTAATGAACAGTTACTGCATAGAAATTCGCACTTAAATTAACAAATTTAAAAACAAAGCCTGGAACTCTAAATTGAGCCTGCTCGATAAACGGTCAAAACCTTTTTGGAAAATTTCCAAAGTTCTTAGAAAAAAAAAATAGTCTCTTACCTCCTTTATTGAAGGGCAATGAAGTTATTTACCTAACAGATGAAAAAGCTAATTTCTTAGCAAAAAATTTTGCTGGCTAACACAACGTTTCTCAAAACCTATTTCGATTTCGCAGGAAAGGTCCATAAATAATGTGGTTAGTAGGCTTGGGCATTTTAGTTCACTAAAAAGATCGCTCTTTCTAGTTCAGTTGAGTTTAATGAACTAGTTCGTTCATATAGTTCTTTTAGTTCATTTAGTTCAATTAGTTCGTTCGCTCTTTTAGTTATTTTCGTGCACTCGTTCATGTTGGTAGTTCGTTAGGTCTTATAGTTCGTTTGGTGTTTTAGATCGTTAGGTATGTTAACTCGTTGTATTTTTTAGTTCAATAGGTCTTTTAGTTTGTTTTGTTTGCTCGTTAATGATAAGATCAAAAAAATGAAACGAACTATATGACCGAATCAATCATTAACTGCGGACATAGAAGAAATTTACATAAAAATACTACATATGGGGCATTCCACACAATATTTGCCACAAAAATTTGTTTATGCAAAAAGTTTTTTTTATCGTTCATTAGTGAAAAACTGTATCAGCACGGAAACAAACCATTGTTGAGTGAAACCAAATTTTTTTCTAGTTCATTTCGATCTGACTCGCTGCAAAATCGATTGAACTAATAGAACGAGAATTAACGAACTAGTTCACTTAGTTCTTGAGTGCGAATAGTTCAATTGAACTAGTTCGTTAGTGAACTACCCAAGCCTAGTGGTTAGTAATTTTCAAAATTTAATTGTCAATACGCCAGAAAATGAACTTATTTCAGTTAACTCTGTGAAGGTGATTATAGCTGATCTGAAACCTAGAAAAGCTAGTGGCTTTGATGACATAAAAAACCTAATAGTTAAAAAATTTCCAAAACTTGCGATTATATATTTAACCTTTATTATAAACTCTTGCCTTAAGCTGCAATATTTTCCTGCGACTTGGAAAACCGCCAAGGTAGTTGCAATTGCAAAACCAGGGAAACCCACTAATAAGCTAGAAAGTTACAGACCGATAAGTCTACTCAGTAGTCTAAGTAAAGTTTTAGAAAGGGTGTTGAAAAATAAAATGTGGGAGTTTATTAATCTTAATGATATCATTCCAAAAGAGCAATTTGGATTTAGAAAATTTCATGGAAAAACACATCAAGTGAAAAGAATTCACAATTATGTAAAACAAAATTTTCATTCAAAAAAATCCACTGCACTGGTACTTTTAGATGTGGAAAAGGCTTTCGACTCTGTTTGGCATAAAGGCTTGATATTTAAGCTTATCAATCTTAATTTCCCACTATTTATTATTAAAATCTTAAAAAGTTTTCTCTCAGAAAGGTATTTCTCAGTATGCATAAAAAATGAACATTCTGATTTTCTACAGATTCCTGCAGGTGTACCCCAAGGATCAGTTCTTGGGCCGCTTTTATACATAATTTTTATCTCTGATATACCTCGATTAAGAGATTGTGAGTATGCAGCATATGCAGATGATATCGGAGTGTTTACATCACATGAATTTGGTCACATTTCTGTGAACAATTTACAATGTGCCTTAAATACTCTGTATGATTATTTTATTAATTGGAAAATAAAGCTAAACGTAGATAAATAACAAGCTATCTTTTTCACCAGGAAAAGACAACCTTGCTTTTTACCTCGTTCTAAAATAAAAATTAGAAGTTTTGAAATTCCATGGAATAGCTGTGTTAAGTATTTAGGAGTTTACCTTGACAAGAAGCTTATTTACAGTGACCATATTCACAACATTAAAACCAAGTTTAATATAGCAACTAAGCTGTTATATCCTCTTATAAATAGACACTCTAAACTTAGTACTCATAACAAACTTATTTGGGGTGTATGTGCAACAAGCCACATCAAAAAAATACAAATATGTCAAAACAAACTATTAAAAATGGTTTTAAATCTCCCTTGGCATTATTCCACGAAACATCTACACAAAATATGCAATGCTGATTATGTAGATAATCGTATCATAAAAATTACAAAACGCTTTGTATCCCTTTGCAATATATCAGATAATGATTTAATTTCTAGTCTGTATGTTGATAATTGAAATATTGAATTGTATAATTTAGTCCTTTGAAAAAATTTTGGAATTTTGTATATCTGTAATGATTTCACTAATTTACATAATTCTTTTATTTATATTTAAGGCTTTTTTGTAGTAGTTTTTTTGCCTTTAACGAATATTTCAAGAAAAAAAATATGTATCTGCTTTTAAAGATTCTATAAGCTTTTATTTTTGTAAGGTATTAAACCAAAACTCTGTAAGTTGTGCAATAACAATATGCTTTATAATGATTTTCTTCTACTTAAAAACAAATAAATAAATAAAAAAAAAATAAAATTAAAAGCAATTCATCGTTAACTTAAAGGTAAAAAAACTTATAATTAAATATAAAAAGGCACTTTGAAACTAAATTAAAAATTAAAACTAGGTGTTTTTCATTATTTTTATGAACTCCTCTAAAGCCTCTGTTTGGCTAGTTGCAATCGCAACTAAATTTTTTAACTCTTCTGCAATACTCTTTGTGGCTTCTGCTTGGATTTTTGAACTGGCGGCCGTTTCTTTTGCAGCTTTGGCTTGCTCTCTCGCTGATTTTCCAACAACTTCCTGAAAGTTTCTCTTTTTTCGGAAACATATCCTTTGGTTTGGTGTTGCCGAAGGCGTAGATGAAGGTGTTGCCCGTGTTGGTGTCACTACTCCAATTTGAGTTGGCTGTCTTGTCGGTGTTATAATTATATTTGCTGATTCTTGCCTTGTAGGTGTTGTGTCTATTTCTATTGCATTTGAAATTTCCATTATTTCATGTGAAGTTGTTGGAAGTGTTATTGGATGTGTTATTGGATGTGTTGTTTGATGTGTTATTGTATGTGTTGTTGTATGCGTTCTTAGATGTATGGATGGATGTGTCGTAGGCAGCGTTCTTACCTGTGCCGGAGATTGCAATGAACGAAAGCCAAGAAATTTGCCACTGGGTGCTGCTGCCTTTGACATCAGTAGAACCCTATCAATGATTTGCTCTATTTCACTCAGAGGAGCACACTGAAATGGGCCACCACCTGTTGCTTCGATGCTGGCGTTATTTTCAGCAATTTTTTTTTTAGTTCTGCTTTTCAGATCAGCCCAAATCTAAAGCAAAAGAAAAATTAAGTAGTTCGAACATTCATAGCATTTACACTTGAATAACAATGTCTTACCTTTTTCCATTCCATCGCACTTCTTTGCGGTGGATCGTAGGAGTTAACTTTCGCAGCAATTTTTTTCCATTGCTCGTCGATGGTTACCCTAGCAGCTCCGAACGTATGGGCGCCTCCAGCCAAATCTGGATTATCCTCCAACTGCCTTACAAGCACATCAAGTTGCTGAGCAAGTTGTTTTTTTTTATTACTGAAAACATATAAAATTAATATTTTTGGATTTATTCATATATTTAAAAATATATTTACTTTTTCTTGCAGAACTATCCATTTTTTGAACAATCTAATTCAACGAACAAAACACAACGATAGCATTTGAGTATTCGTCTGATTTTGATGTTTGAATTCGCCATTTCATTGATCGTTAGGGATGCAAACTGCACAAATGTTACTCTGTTACGGCGTCGTTCGCCAGTTCAACAGCTGTTATCAGTTCGAATTGCAAATTTCAAAACCACTAAAGAGCAGTGTTTTGCACGAAACGAGTGTTCGGATAGGCATACAAAATAAGGCCATAAGACTTACTGTACACCATCATAATTCAATAAATAATCTATACTCATTGACTTCAAAAATGTTGTTTTCCAGAAATCGAAATGGTTCCGCAACAATAATTGGCAGTGAGAATAATGGAATGCATATAAGAGGGATTTCCTACGGTTCTTCCTGCCATTTTGAACATCTGGAAGATGAGATCCGACAAAGGCACCAGCGGCAAAGGGAAAAATTCAAAGACTACCTCATCGAGCTGCAGAATTTAATGTGACATGCAGATTTCTCTGAGCATATAAAGCGAAAAGACTTCAGGGACCTCGAGGAGCTGATTAGTCTAGCCGAAGATTTTGAAAGTCTGAAAAAAGAAGCTCTGCCGACCAGACCAGCCATACCACGACAGCATGAGCATCACCGCAGAATTACGCAACAAATCGAGTACCCAATTAATCCACAGACAGCATGTCGACGTTGTGGGCAAGAAGGGCACTACAAATACGAATACAGAAACCCCGCTATAATTTTCTGCTGGGCGTGCTGGCAAAGAGGGACGTTGATGAGAAACTGTTGTAGACAATCATCGGGAAACTACCAAGGGTACCGTCCCAGGCGAGTACAAACGGATACCCAGAACCAGCGTCCTCGCAATTAAACATCACGCAAAACGAAAACAACGTGGTCGCTATAGTCACAATAGGCAACCACACGACCAAGGCGACGATCGACACTGGGGCAACACGGAGTTTCATCAGCAGATCTCTGACAAGTAAAATAAAGGAATCAAGCAAACTCGAAAACATATCGACACGCATACGATTGGCTGACGTGACCACGAAGGAGGTTACTCAGCAGCTCGTAATAAACATAAAACTCGGAGGAAAGCAATGCAACATAGAATTAATCATCCTGCACGACGTGATCGACGACCTTGTTCTAGCCATAGACTTTCTAGTCAAAATGGAAACAAGATTGCAGTGCGGAGACTGCGCAATTATTTTAAAGGAAAACACGAACGGGAAGAAAGAACAAGAAACGGCATGCTGTACGGTTGTACGAACAGAGGTAATTGGATCAAAAACGGGTGGTCCACAGGAAGCAGCTAAAATTATACGAAAAGAAGAAACTAGATCATGCACGGGTGAGTCACATGAAGCAACGAAGGTCGTACGAGCAGAAGAAGTGGAATCAAGTACAGGTGATCCACAAGAAGCAGCAAAGAGGTTACGCTCCAGGGAAATCGAGTCAGGTACAGAGGGTCCAACCGACGTAGCCATAATCAGCAAGTTTGCGAAGGCAGATCTGGGAAAATTCAACGGTCTCAAAGGGGCGTCACATATCGCCATGCACCGAAAGGGCAAGTTACTCATCAAAGCAAGCGCTATATCACGACAACCGCAAGAAATATTGCTTAGAAAAGCAGACGCCTCTGCAAAGAATACACATAACTGCAAATGGTTATTGAAGAGAGAAGCAGAAGTTCAGCAGAATCCTGAAAAGTATCCGAACTACTTCAAAGAAAATGGTGTACTATACCGCTACATATCGCCAAACAAAAAACTGACAACTACTTACCCGGGAAACTGTGTGTCCCTAGTTTTCAGCGAGAACAAGTAATAAAAGAAAATTACGATGATCCAACCGCAGGCCACATGGGCATCCGCAAGACCATCGCCAGAATAACAAACCGATACTACTGGCCAGGCATGTTCAGAGACATAAGCCGGTATGTACGAAGGTGCTCTATATGTCAGCAATTTAAACCAAACTCATCGCAGCGGCATCTGCGTCACAAACTGCCATCGCAGCAGCATCTGCGTAATCAACTGCCCCGGCAGCCGCCATATACCGCCGTATACCGCCGTATACTCACCCTTCGAACTTTGTTTACTATAAGTTCAAAACGTAGCTATCTTAAGCGAAGGTGTACTCACCCTTCGAACATGGTTTAACTCTAAGTCAGGCGTAGTTATCGTAAGCGAAGGTGTACTCACCCTTCGAACTTTGTTTACTATAAGTTCAAAACGTAGTTATCTTAAGCGAAGGTGTTCTCACCCTTCGAACGTTGTTTACTCTAAGTTCAAAACGTAGTTATCTTAAGCGAATGTGTACTCACCCTTCGAATGTTGTGTACTCTAAGTCAGGCGTAGTTATCTTAAGCGAAGGTGTCCTCACCCTTTGAACTTTGTTTACTATAAGTTCAAAACGTAGTTATCTAAAGCGAAGGTGTACTCACCCTTCAAACATAGTCTTACTCTAAGCTCAGGCGTAGTTATCTTAAGCGAAGGTGTACTCACCCTTCGAGCGTGGTTTACTCTAAGTCAGGCGTAGTTATCTTAAGCGAAGTTGTACTCACCCTTCGAACGTTGTTTACTCTTAGTCAGACGTAGTTATCTTAAGCGAAGGTGTCCTCACCCTTCGAACGTTGCTTACTCTAAGTTCAAAACGTAGTTATCTTAAGCGAAGGTGTACTCACCCTTCGAACGTTGTTAACTCTAAGACAGGCGTAGTTATCGTAAGCGAAGGTGTCCTCACCCTTCGAACGTTGTTTACTTTAAGATCAAAACGCAGTTATCTTAAGCGAAGGTACCTCCACCCTTAGAACATAGTTTTAATCTGAGTTCTATCGTAGTCACTCATAGCGAAAGGGATCATAGCAAGTAACGGAATAAATATGAATAAGCAAGGATTAATTAAATAATTTTTATTTATATAATGCTTAATATTTAGTAATAATTAAGTAACGTAATCGTTAAGTTATAAATAAAACAAATGAAAATAATAAAGACTTATTCTACAGTTTAAAACTAAAACGCTGGCTTTCTTATTTGAAACAACGGAATCATTGGTAAATAAATTATTTTGTAAGAACCCCTGGTTTACTCATTGAGCCTACCTCAGCCAAAAACCAGTAACGAGCAAAAGGGTTCGTTACAACTATCGTAACGAACGTTCGTTACAACGTCTCCAAATAATGGGCTTGCATTTAATCCAAGGCCTTCAAGTTCTGAATCTGTAAGTAATTTTGTGTTTGTTGCTATTGATGAAAGTGATGTAGGCCGGTGTGTTAATAAAATAAAATCCAACGCAACGGGTGAAGATGGAATATCAATTAAGTTTATTAAAATTATTTTACCGTACATCATCAGCCCCCTCACCCACATATTCAATCATTGTTTCACAGTTCATGCTTCCCTGAAGTTTGGAAAGTAGCGACGATCATTCCCATAGCGAAAAAAACTAATGCTTGCGATCTGTCTGATTATCGTCCTGTTAGTCTATTGTCCTCCTTGTCAAAAGTTTTTGAGTCTCTCATGGCAATGCAAATCTCGGAACACATAAAAAGATTTGACCTGTTGTCCCCATTTCAGTCTGGTTTTCTCCAGGACATAGCTGCTCTACAGCAATAGTAAAGATCTTAGATGACATCAGAGTGTCTTATGATTTGGGGCGCATAAACTTGCTCTGTCTCGTGGATTTCTCCAAGGCATTTGATTCTGTTGACCACTCAATACTGTGTCAAAAACTTGAGGTTAACTTTGGTTTCTCTAGCATGTCGGTCCGTCTGTTAAAAAGTTACTTGATTGGAAGGTCTCAACGAGTTAGGGTGGGAAATAGTCTGTCCGCTTTCTGTTGTTTATCCTGTGGAGTGCCTCAAGGCTCAGTACTTGGTCCGTTGTTATTTTCAATGTTTATCAACGATATATTCATCATATGTCGTCATGTTACCATGCATGCATATGCTGATGACCTGCAACTGTATTTAGATAGTCCTATTGACCTTGTTGATAATTTATGTGTTAGGATGAATGAGGATTTAAAAGAAATAATGAAATGGGCTGATACAAATAAGCTCAGACTAAATCCACTTAAATCATATGTTTTGCCTATTTCCAAAGCAAAATATTCTGCTTCCAACATACAACTATTTATTTAAACGGTGTTGGGCTTAACTTTGTTGGCAAAGTTAAAAATCTAGGATATATTATTAACTCGTCTCTTTCTTGTGAGGATCACATTAATTCTGTTGTATCTAAGGTCTACTATGCCCTTCGGAGCCTAAGA
The DNA here is from genome assembly GCA_963920525.1 of Dichetophora obliterata. Taxonomy (NCBI): domain Eukaryota; kingdom Metazoa; phylum Arthropoda; class Insecta; order Diptera; family Sciomyzidae; genus Dichetophora; species Dichetophora obliterata. The sequence goes on along the minus strand of OY986438.1, from coordinate 69,718,816 downwards.
TGGACCGCGTCATTTGTACCTGTTGATACTAGGAAAAAATTAGTGATCCAGCTTTTAGTGCCGATCATTTCATATTCAGATATTGTCTATAGCAAACTTGATTCCAGGTCCAAACTTAAGTTACAACAACGAGTATATATCTATAAGAGATTTCACTCGTCGCTCGTTATTTTTTACTCGCCGATATTAGCCATCCATCGACAGGATAGGGTATTTTGATGTGACATTTATTTTATACCCCTTCAAAAGTGCGAGTTTGTTTACATTTTGTTTTCTATATTTTGATCATTTTGGCTGCGTGCACAAGGGAGCAAAAAGATTGGTATTTTTTAATGTGCTTGCCTGTTTCTTCTTATTTGAATATCTGAAGAAATATTGCAAATTTTATGAATGAAAATAAAATTTTACAGCTTCTTATTTGCATGTGCATGGTTGCCGAGTTTATTTTGTTTCCAGCTGGACATTTTTGTTGTGATTTTGTTGTAGCTATATTTTGTTTGCTGCTGCAGACAAGGATTTTTAGATATTTCATTAGTAGAATAGAAAGACAGAATTCTGATTCGGCTAATGAAATAATTATTGGATGATAAAAAATGTAGCAATAAAATAGAATTGGTCTAGCAGTATTTAATAAATTTAAAATAAAACAAAGAAATATTGTAGATTTAATTAATGAGAATAAAAGTTATATTTGATACAAATTTTACAGGTTATTATATATATATGTGTTTTTTTTTCTTCTGGACATTTTCCTTGTAGCAATATTTTGCTTGCTACTTTGGATACACAATCATAATTTTTAAATACTTCATTACACCAATAAAAAGATGAAATTCTGATGATTCGGCTAATGAAATAATTATCAGTTAGGACTTGAAAAAAAATTTTTAACAAAAATGCTTTTAATAAATAAAATTAACTTGAATTAACAATATACAAACACCAAATTTCTTCAAAATCAAAGAAGAATTAATTGTATAAAGATATGTTCCGGCAGACGTTTCTATATATTCCTGCCACCGCCTTACTGCCATATATGAATTTTCATGCTAATCGGAAAAAAAAATTTTGTTTTCACCATTTTGCGTATAGTTGCCGAGCGTATCTTTATAAACGAAATTAAAAAATTTTAGTCTAATACAACTAAAACCGTCCAAAATATAGCATATTTGTTGATTTGTAGACGGTAAAAGAGGGTGTGGCAAAATATTTTTCTCTTAAACCATCTAGAACTCAAAACAAATCGAGTGCCAAAATTTGAGCTTAATTTACTTTATACCTATCGTTTTAATATTTTAACTGTATTAAAATGTAGAACAATATATATTTACGAATTTCGTAATCATTTTTTTTACTTACACTTTTTACAAATTTAACAAAATTAAATAGTTTTTAATGCTTGTATTAAAATGTATTCCAAGATTTCTGACCATGAAGGTAGTATATTATTTTAAAAAAATTAAGAAAAATAAAAATTAATACAATATATGTATATTAGACCGTCCCACTTTTTCAACGTTTTTCGAAAAGTTTCCGGGACACGTTGATTTCTGATTCTACTCTTAAAAACATGAATTTTGGTATATAACACTTTAATATTAACTAACGGTCGCGCAATCGGCTTAAAGGCATTTTGGCTAAAAATTATATTTTCAAAAAAACAAGAAATTTCTTCTTCAGTATTTTTCATATCACTATGAAACTAATGAAACAATTTTTATCAATTTATACTTATTTAAAAGCTTACAAAATTTTCCATCTTATGCTATAAGAAACATTGCATTTTGTTCTGTACATTTTTTTAAAAAACTCTGCAAAGTGAAATTTTGATTAAATTTTTTTCGAAAATTTGATAACTTCAACTCCCATTACCCCGCTTTACAAGAGCATAAGGAAAAAGTTTTTAATTTTGTAAATTTCGTATTTTGAAAAGTTTTACAACAAAAATTTTGATGTATAATTTGAAGATATATGATACGGTATTTTTTCGAAAAAGCAACACAACTGCACAGTGAGTTTTTTTTAAAAAAATTCAATTTTATTTTTATTAAACGTAGCTACATAAGAATTTATGTAAATAACCATAATAAACAAAATTATACGACATTAGTTTAAGTTGCGAAGTATTGTACCAGGATGATTTTTATTGTAATGTCCAATTACTTGGATGACACAATTTTGCTGTCCATTGTCCACGTATTATTTACCATATTTAGAAGTCATATGATTCTTTCTGCTGGATCATTTAAAATTGTTACATTCTTAAAATTTTATTTATTTCTAAAAAATTTTCATTCGTACTCCAGGATGCATCTTAATAAGTTCCTTACAAGAAAAAAATATTGAAAAACTGTATAGTATTGTTAAGCCAGCGAAGGTGTCAAAGGCCAACTCATAGCAGAAAAGCTGCATAACAACAAACAAATAACATTAGAATGCAAAACAGTGCATCGTAATACTGATAACATACTAGGGCTATTCACAATCCAGTGCAAATGGTCTTGCACCATATCATTTGCAAAATGGTAAAATATATATTTACTCTACATTAAGAAAATAAAAAGAAATGCATTTACTACGCTATTGCATATATACAACACTAAAATCCATAGCTAAAATTTACTATACATTGCAATACTAAATTGCAAACTGACTGCTGATTATAAAAAAAAGTAAAGGCGAAAAAAACTGATATGGAAGATAAGCGAATAAAAAACCAAATAATTATGCTTAAAGAATTTTTTCTACATGAAATTGAGTTAAGCGAAATTTCCAAATTAAAATAATTTTGCTTTTCATCAATTGGCTGTGAATTTCACGTTTTACAACAACTGTAGCAAATTATATCAAAAAGGCCGTTCACAATTGATAGAAAATTTTTAAAATTTTTTATAAAAGCACAAATATCCAAAATACCCGAAATTGTGAATTGCCCTACTAAAAATACAAGCGCATTAAGATCCGTGCTTTTGTTAGATTGTTGTTGTTTCGGAGAATGATCAATATCAGATTAATAGCATAAAATCCGTAGTCACAAGGAAGAATGACTAAACTCAAGCTATCGTAAAAAAGCGATACGCCATTTTCTTTATTGCCATTCCTTGGAAGGATGAAGGAAAAAGCTTTTTAACCATAATAGAGTATCACTTATGTCTGCACATATTTCGTTTGTAACGGTTCATATATTTTAATTCAAATATTCATTAAATTCATAATATTCATTTTATTGACTATGAGTTTAGTCATTATTCCTTGTGACCACATAAATAGTCATTTAAATAATTGCATATTACAAAAATTAAGTTGAAGGTCTTGCAATTAAAGCTAATACCATATATATATATCTTTTACATACCTACTTATGTAGCTACGTTTAATAAAAATAAAATTAAATTTTTTTTAGAAAAAATTTACTGTGCAGTTGTGTTGCTTTTTTGAAAAAATTTCATGTCATATATCTTTGAATAATACATCAAAATTTTTGCAGTAAAATTCCTCAAAATACGAAATTTACATAATCAAAAACTTCTTCCTTATGCTCTTGTAAAGCGGGGTAATGTGAGTTGAAGTTATCAAATTTTCGAAAAAAATTTAATCAAAATTTCACTTTGCAGAGTTTTTTAAAAAATGTTCAGAACAAAATGCAATGTTTCTTATAGCATAAGATGGAAAATTTTTTAAGCTTTTAAATAAGTATAAATTGAAAAATACTGAAGAAGAAATTTCTTGTTTTTTCGAAAATATAATTTTTAGCCAAAATGCCTTTAAGCCGATTGCGCGACCGTTAGTTAATATTAAAGTGTTATATACCAAAATTCATGTTTTTAAGAGTAGAATCAGAAATCAACGTGTCCCGGAAACTTTTCGAAAAACGTTGAAAAAGTGGGACGGTCTAATATACATATATTGTATTAATTTTTATTTTTCTTAATTTTTTTAAAATAATATACTACCTTCATGGTCAGAAATCTTGGAATACATTTTAATACAAGCATTAAAAACTATTTAATTTTGTAAAATTTGTAAAAAGTGTTAGTAAAAAATATGATTACGAAATTCGTAAATATATATTGTTCTACATTTTAATACAGTTAAAATATTAAAACGATAGGTATAAAGTAAATTAAGCTCAAATTTTGGCACTCGATTTGTTTTGAGTTCTAGATGGTTTAAGAGAAAAATATTTTGCCACACCCTCTTTTACCGTCTACAAATCAACAAAAATGCTATATTTTGGACGGTTTTAGTTGTATTAGACTAAAATTTTTTAATTTCGTTTATAAAGATACGCTCGGCAACTATACGCAAAATGGTGAAAACAAAATTTTTTTTTCCGATTAGCATGAAAATTCATATATGGCAGTAAGGCGGTGGCAGGAATATATAGAAACGTCTGCCGGAACATATCTTTATACAATTAATTCTTCTTTGATTTTGAAGAAATTTGGTGTTTGTATATTGTTAATTCAAGTTAATTTTATTTATTAAAAGCATTTTTGTTAAAAATTTTTTTTCAAGTCCTAACTGATAATTATTTCATTAGCCGAATCATCAGAATTTCATCTTTTTATTGGTGTAATGAAGTATTTAAAAATTATGATTGTGTATCCAAAGTAGCAAGCAAAATATTGCTACAAGGAAAATGTCCAGAAGAAAAAAAAACACATATATATATAATAACCTGTAAAATTTGTATCAAATATAACTTTTATTCTCATTAATTAAATCTACAATATTTCTTTGTTTTATTTTAAATTTATTAAATACTGCTAGACCAATTCTATTTTATTGCTACATTTTTTATCATCCAATAATTATTTCATTAGCCGAATCAGAATTCTGTCTTTCTATTCTACTAATGAAATATCTAAAAATCCTTGTCTGCAGCAGCAAACAAAATATAGCTACAACAAAATCACAACAAAAATGTCCAGCTGGAAACAAAATAAACTCGGCAACCATGCACATGCAAATAAGAAGCTGTAAAATTTTATTTTCATTCATAAAATTTGCAATACTTCTTCAGATATTCAAATAAGAAGAAACAGGCAAGCACATTAAAAAATACCAATCTTTTTGCTCCCTTGTGCACGCAGCCAAAATGATCAAAATATAGAAAACAAAATGTAAACAAACTCGCACTTTTGAAGGGGTATAAAATAAATGTCCCATCAAAATACCCTATCCTGTCGATGGATGGCTAATATCGGCGAGTAAAAAATAACGAGCGACGAGTGAAATCTCTTATAGATATATACTCGTTGGTTACAACAAGCTTTTAATAACGCCGTAAGATATGTATTTGGCCTTCGTAAATTTGACCGCATCAGTCACTTGAGCAGCAAAATACTCGGTTGCAATATTTTCAACTACCTTGATGCGAGGAACTGCATATTTTTGCATAAACTGTTATACACAAAGACACCTAAATACCTTTTTGAAAAGTTACAGTTTTGTTGATCAACCAGAAATATGAACTTGATAATTCCATTATTTAATTTTGTAAACTCCAACAGACTTTTTTTTGTAAACGCCGTCAGAATTTGGAACTCGCTGCCTTTAAGAATAAAATGTATTCAAAATTATCGCAACTTTAAGTATGAAATTTTACTACACTTTTCCTAATAACTACTATTATTTTCTTCATCTTTTGGTATAAGAATAATTTTTAACTAATAATATTTTGATCAATTTGATAATTTGAATTAAATACTTAAATAATTGTATTAATCTAAATAACTTTATTCAGTTGCTTATCTTCTTGTTGATAATAATATATTAAATCAAACTGTTGCAATTAATTTATTGACTTTAATTAAATCCTTAAGTATTTGTTTTAAACAATATGTATTTATCAGTTGTTTATAAATTGTTATTATTATGTTATTCTTACTGCATTTAAAAGACTCTGTCTTATATGTGAACATTATTTCTTAATAAATTACAAATTACAAATATCAAACATTTAGAATTTGTATTTAAAGGCTGTGTGTCAAAAGGATACTTTTCAGTCGTGATAGGATAGAAAATATCAAGTTGAATAAAATTTGTGTGTGTTGAAATAAATTTGTCTTTTTTGCTGTGTCAAATGGACGATGAAATTTTGACAATTACAAATTTTGACGTTTCACATTTCGGTCGTGTCTTAGCGCAAATATTTTATTTAATTTGTATTCTATTCAATTTGCGACACATTTTATTCGAGTGCTTGTTCTTGCAACTTATTTCGCAAACTTGTAATATTGTAAACTTAAAAAACTTAAAAAATAACAAAATAATAAAAATAACGAAAGTGCTTGAGTTTGTGTGTGCGTGTGTGTGGGCCAACGATCTCGTGGTGCATCAGCAAGTGCAGCAAAGTTAAATTGGCTTTCTTTGCTGACGAACGTCCTCTAAGTGCCACCACCAGCAGCACAAGCAAGTGCAGTGCAAAATTTCTTGCTAGCCAACATCCTCCAAGTGCCATCACCAGCTGCACAAGCAAGTGGAGCGCAAATTTCCTGATTCTGTTGCTTGCCAACGTTCTTCGAGATTCGCCACGAGCAGCACCAGCAAGTGCAGCACAATTCAATTGACTGGTCAACTCTCCAATAATTCAGAAGCACTATTTCAGCATGTCTCAAGCGCAGAGGCAAATCTCTGCCATTATACTCCGGCGTGAATTAAATAAATTGAAAGCGGAAAAATTGCGCTTCATTTGTGCTGCTGGTGATGGCATTTGGAAGATGTTGGCTAGCAAGAAATTTTGCACTGCTTTTGCTTGCGCTGCTGGTGGTGCCACTTGGAGGATGTTGGCTAGCAAGAAATTTTGCACTGCAATTGCTTGTGCTGCTTGTGGTGGCACTGGGAGGACGTTCGCCAGCAAAAAAAGCCTGTTTAACTTTGCTGGACTTGCTGATGTACGCTGAGATCGTTGGCCCACACACACGCAAACACAAACTCAAGCTCTTTAGTTTTTTTTTTTTATTATTTTGTTATTTTTTTAGGTTTTTTATGTTTATAATATTATAAGTTTACGAAATAAGTTGCACAAGCACTCGAATGAAATACGTCGCGGAAATTGATGTTGTTTTTTTCTCTTTATTTTTGAGTGTGCCAAAAATTCGCTTTCGATTGTCAAAATTTGTAGTAGCCCCTGGGGCTAGCACAAATTTTGACAATTATATTCACCTCACAAATGCCAAAAATTGCTCTACCAAATGTCAAAATTTGATCATCCGACTGAAACGTTTCCGATTGACACACAGTCAAATCATATAAAATCAACATAATAAATAACAAGGTCATTTAGGAAAAAACTTTAATCAAATGGTAGAGCACGACCAAACAGAAACAGCTGAAAACAAATCAGCAAAAATCTTAAAACAACTTCAGTAAACATGCTTTGTTAATGGAAGACTTCCAGCAGGCTGTTGGACTCCATACATAATAACATAAGCATAAAGACTAAAGTAAAGCAAAAATACAAAAACAAATGTGAATATATAAAATTTGAGAAAAACTAAGAAATTGACACTTCAAATCTCATCACCTCTGTGGTGCAGTGCGTTAGTGCGCGCACAAAGATTTCTGATAAAGCCTTTAGCACGGCCGAAATTGCAGTAAAATCAGCTAGTGATTTTTTCCCTTTCATATTAAAAAAAGACACAGTTTCAATAGTATCGTAAGTATAGACGTAGAATTCCTTTTTATACAGTAATAGAGAAAAATTCTGGATTTTTTTATTTATATTTTTCAAAACTATTTTAAAATAAATAAAAATTATTCAAAAACAAATTTGTTGTTGTTGTCCTTCTTCAAACTTACCTGATCGAAAAAGCTCACAATTAACTTCATGCAAAAATTTGTTTTGTTTTATAAAAAGTTTTCGTTTGATATTTTTGGTGATAAATTTGTTGTTCTTGTTCATTTGTTTTGTTGATTAAAACTAAATGTAATTCAAAGTTATGTTAAATAATGGAAATAAATATGGATAAATTTGAATTATTTATTTTTCCTTTAGTGAAGAGCATATACATATAGTATGTATATTTTAAAAGTAATTAAAAATTAAAATTTTAGTTAACAAAATAAATTTTTAATATGGAAAAAATATAATGCATAATAAAAATATTCAAATTTATTATGGTATTTAAAAAATAAATGGAGTTTTTAAGCACAACGCATGCTTAGTAACGCATGCGCAAATTTGCGTAGTAGTATACATAAATATTGCCTTTTTAGCTACACGCATCTGCATTCTCTATTGTATTTATCTTGCTGAAAATAAAAATTCGTATTATTCGTACTCATGGCAGAACATCCAGGTAGGGCCGACTCGGAGAGGAATGAAGTAGAAAGCAGAGAAAAGCTAGCTATTTGTCAAAATCAGCTGTTCATGTCGAGTAAAAATTAAGAACATCTAAAAAAATTTCAGCTAACTGAACCAACAACAATTACCAAGCGAATCTAAAACAACGACGCACAGAGAAGAGCATGATCACAGCGGTTGAGCAGCGTTAGAGGCGATGAACCGAATCGTCCACAGAAAATAAACAGAACTTTGCTTACTATGTCCAGCTTTTCACTCGTCACCCACGAAAATTCTCGAGCTTGCGGCGAAAGCAATTATTGCTCCGAGAGTAATATTTCTCTTGCTCTGGTAGCAAGATCTCTTTGTCCCGCTTTTCACTCGACTATAATTGCCTTTGCCGAGGTGATTTACGAAAGTCCCCTTTAAACCCCAGTAGTCAACAAACTACTTGTGGCGAAAGCAATTATTGCTCATAGAATTTCCGAATGAAAAACGGTTCTTTGCAGCGCATGCAGAACCAAAACAAGATATCAGCAGCTAGTAGCAACGTTGCCAGTTATGTTGGAAAAATCCAATTCGTGGTAATTTTTAATTGACCTTAGGAAAGTAGAAGGGCTATGAGGCTTCTAAATCAAAAACGCGTGTATTTCCTTATGGGCCTCCAAATTCACAAAATTGTGAGAAGCAGCGCAGTCGGAAAGCGGTCAGAGGTGGCAGCACTGGCAGCGTGTTGTTGTTGTTATAAATGGGAGATAAGCAAGCATAGAAGACGTATGGGCAGACAGTCGGACAGATGGCCAGATGGATGGATAGATGGATGGGTAGCTAAAGCGTGTTGTTGTTGTTGTTGTTATAAATTGGAGATAAGCATGCAAGTAGGACGGACGGACGAATATATGTATATGTATGTCTATGTAGATATGTGTATGTATGTACACATATGAACTTTTTGTAGGATGGTTGATGTTGTTGTTGTTATAAATCAAATTTTAAGTTTAAGGTGATAAGCCTTCAGCTTCATAGCAAGCATAATGTTTATGTATTTAAGTCGCTACAAAAACTTCTGTGTTTTTGTTGTTGTTGCTATAAATAAAATTTTCAAGTTTAAGGTGATAAGCCCATGCTTCATAGCAAGCATAATCAAGCTCGTCGGAAGCTAATTTCATCTGGGGGGGGGGGGGGCAGTACAAATGGGGTGGCAGTACAAATGGTGGTGCAAAGAAGTTCACCAAAATTTCTTCAAAGAAATATGAATGTGAATAAACAAATTTTAATATAAAAATATATAAAAAATATTAAAATTTCATTATTTTTAAAAGTTCTTCCAATTTCAATATTAGAGATCAAGGTTCTTTCATATGGTAATATGAAAATATAAGAAATAATGGTTGCTTTTATAAAGCAAGACTAGGCATATCTTTACATGGTTTAAATGCAATAAGGTACAAAAAGTTATATCAATTTAAATTATTCCAAAATGTTTCTTTCTGTCCTTGCGAGAAACAAACTCTTTCACCAACTCCATCGAATTCAATTCTTCGGTTTTATCTTTGTGAATGTGTATAAGTGCTGCATGAGTGAGTCGTTTCTGTGTCATAGTTGCTCGAAGATACGTCTTAAGTCGTCTTAGTGCACTAAAAGAACGCTCAGATGAAGCTACTGATGCAGGCACAGTCAAAAGCAAAGCAATAAGTTTTTCAACTTCATTTAATAGTTTTTTTACAGTATCCGAATTTTTCGCAAATTCGGATACAATGCCACTACAATTTCAAGGTGTTTGGCCAGGCAATTGCTTCAGCAATTTCATCTGCATAAAGATCTAGTTTTGTTTTTAGATTTTGTTCAGAAGGCACTTTTCCGTTGAAGGCTTCGATTACAATATTTTCCAACGATTCCAGAGTGTCAAGATCTGCTTAAATGTACAATAAGATTTACAAAGTGCCACTTTACACTAACTTCACTCAACCGACTCACCGAATATTAAATCAAAGTGAATCGGTTGAATGAAGCTGGTATGAATAAAAAAAAAGTCAAATATCAACCTGTTTGATCAAATCTAGCCGTTATCTCATTTGAGAGAAGATCAAAAATTTCGAAATAATCTTTTCGTAGCCGATAATATAATGGTAACTATACTGAAGGAACCGGATTTGATGTTTGTTCGAAGCGTCGAGGTGGATTTTCATCAGCTTATTTACAGTAGGGGCTTTCGCATGGTCCAAAACATTGGACCAACATGGCAGATTGTACAACATGTAGTACCATGCGTAAGCTAAAACGAAAGTCGAAATTTTTGGTTTTTTTCTGCCGATTGTACAATATTGTAAAATTACTGCTCAATTGTTAGGGCATTTAAAAGTTGCTTAGCTATTAGCCGGATGTGTTCTGCTTGAGAGCTTGCAATTAATGATGTTGCTTTACAAGTTGGATCGTTCGAACGCTCAATCAAATAGTCCCATTAGTTTTCCATCTAACTTATCGTACAACATGTCGTCCAATAAGTGCTGTTCACATTTCAAACCGCTCATCAAATCATTTGTCAAATCGTTTGACCACAGAAGTGTTCTGACTCTTCAAATTTTTCGTGAAATTTTATTTTATCTTGAACACCGAAGTAAGCACATCGCGATGACGGAAAAATTTTAATACTTTTTGTTATTAAAATCGTATTGGAAGAAGAAGAAATTATTTTATAAATTATTATAAATTGTTTGCAACAGTTATTTATTATTATTTTGATATTATTTTCTTCCGCTCCTTCTTTTGCCGCGATGTGCACAGGTTGAAAACTTTTTTGAACTGACAAAATCGTACTACACGATTTGACCAGTGTGAACACTCGTCAAATCGTTCGGCAAATCAGCAGAAAAATCAAAAAATTTTGATTTTCATCAAACGATTTGACCAACGATTTGATAAGTGTTCAAACTCGTCAAATCGCCATCAAATCCATACAAATTCTGTTGGTCAAATCAATTGTCAAATCATTTGATGATCGATTTGATGGCGGTTTGAAATGTGAACAGCCCTATATGGAAAGCCCCTAAGAACATGTCAAATTTTTTCTTACCAGAGTTGCAAAATTAACAAGCATTAAGCTACATACTTAAGGGTGCTTTTAAAGTGAAGTGGTGGGTTTGCAATAGAAACTCTAGATTTTTTCTATATTTTTGCAAACACAGAGAAAGAAAATGGTTATCCGCAAGCATGCTTATGAAGAAGAGAGAAAGAAGAGGAAAATATATACTACAAAAATATTATTGTTGTAAAAAAATCTGATATTTTGAATAACTTTTGAAGTTTTCCTTTTAAATTGTTTATCTAGCTAAAAAAGTGGTGGGCAACTGCCCCCCTTTCCCCCCGCTTCCGACGCCAATGAGCATAATGTTTATATATTTAAGTCGTCACAAAAATTTCAAGTTTTATGTGATAAGCCCGAGCTTCATAGTAAGCGTAATGAGTGCACCCAAAACCGAAAGTTTAAGATAAGGAAACAGTGTAGAAGTCTAATGGTTTTTCTATGCTATGTTTATGAATTTAATATAATATGTTTATAAATTTAAGTCGCTACAAAAATTTCAAGTTAAAGATGATAAGCCCAAGCTTCATAGCAAACATTATAAGCAAGACAAAAACTGCATATTCATGATAAGGGGGCAGTGTAGTTGTTAACCCTTTCATGCCCGAATTAAAATGGGTGGGGCTACACATTTTTTGAGGTCAGATATGTGCTAGTCTTAACTCAAATAAGAACTGACAAAAATTTTAAAGTCCTGGAGTTAGTTACAGGATGTTGCTTATGTGCACCGTTGGGCAGTTATTGGACAAACTTAACACTTTTCTCATGATTTTTTTTTATCTAAATAACTCTCTCACCTTTATTTATTTACATTGTGCACTTGGTTTTACACTTAAACAATTATTAAAATGTTTTCAAGCACTTTTTGTATAAACACTTTTTTTGCGAAACGATCCTGATCTTGATTTGAACAATTCTATTCTACTGAGAACGGCTTCTGAATGGACACGTGCAAAGCATTCAATAGAACAAATAGGTTTAAGCTTGCACAACACATAAGGCTACATGAAGCAAAAAACCACGGGTCAAAAACATGAAAATATCGGGACTTAGAAGTCTATAAGTACAATGCTGCCTGTAGGCAACATCGGGCATGAAAGGGTTAAGCATTTTAATAAATTTAATATGAGTTGGTTGACTAATGTAAAAACAAAGTATGAAAGCAGCAACGGCGGCTGCGGCGGCGGCTTGGGTTAATGATAAGTTAAGCTAGAGATTGAAAGCGTCATCGTAACCATGACCATACGCAACTATGCTGATATAAATAAAACAAAACGAGTTGATTTATATATGAATCATTATTGTTCTTTTATTGATTTGTTATATATAAAGTTTGATAATTACATGTATAAAAGTAATAATTACATACATAAAAAGTAATTGATTTAACCATTCAGCTTCGAGTATAATTTTGCTCTATCTTCTTCTTCTGTTTCTGCATCTTTTTACTCCTTTACCAATCTTATTTTTAGCGTCTTTTTGCTCCTTTGCCCATTTTGCTAACTTTTGGTCATCCTTCTTCTTCTTACACTTCTCCTCTAAGTGCGAGTTGCTACCTCAGTAGTAGCAATAAATTAATTTATGATACCCTCTCAATCTATTCATTTTATTTTATTATGTTGATGGCTTTAGGTGAGTAGCTATGTTATTCCATTTTTATAATGCTCTCATCATATATTGGCTTTTGAAGAACATTTAATATCTCATTCATGCTTGTAGATTAAGTCTCAAGGATTTTAAATATTTTTTTGTCGAAATCGGAAATAAGCATAAAATGTATGAACTGAAGCATGAAATGTATGATGATGAAATTGGAGATAAGCATAAAACGTATGAGCTTATAAGAGCCTAAGTTAAGAGGATATATACTATATGTAGGCTAATTGTTCTAAGCTGATGGAATGGGGTTAGGTGGTTGAAGTGCTATGTTGTTGTTGGAATTGAAGATAAGGATTTCAGAATAATTTATTATTTGAATACGCATATAAATGATTGAGTCGAGAGTATTTCATTCATTCAATATTTGATCAGCAACATAAGTCGTTTAAACCTATTTCTAGAAGATTATATTGAATAATAATAAAATGAGTGCACGCGTCAATGAAATTTTAGAAAACGCGAAAGCATACGAAAATGCGCAAAAGAATCGTGATCTAGTTATACCGAGTATAAAGGAGTGCTCTATACATCTCATTACCCTTCGTGATATTTTACAATGGGCAACAAATGTTGCAGTGAAACAGAGTGCTACATGTGGAATATGACTGATTCAAGGTTACCGTGCCAAGTTAAAGGTACTCAACTCTACCACTGGTGCAGGCCTTTCCAGAACGGGTAACAGATCGAATTGGGCTTCTATTCGAATTCGATGGGAAGAAATCGAATCAACATTTGGTGGACGATAAGCTTAACTTTTAAATAATTTAATTACCATATTACTTATATTGATTTAATATAATATATTAATTTAAACCCTATTTTAATTTTCAGAGTACGTACCGGCGTTGTAATTAATTTAATGCATAAAGATCCCCAGAATTTCTTGGCAGATTGTGTAGATCTCTTCCAACGCACCGTTAAAAAATCCTTAGCGAAATTTACGTCCCTTAAGGTAAATACAATATTTTGTGGCGAATTTCGAGTTACTAGAGCTAATGAAGAAATTAGTGACTTGAAATTCATGAACACGAAAAATGTTGCTATTTACCAGGAAACGGATATTTGAGCTTTGTTTTTTTAAGCATGTTCAAAATGCAATTTTGAAAAAGCTGGAAGAATTCTAAGAACGCGATAGTGGATGGGCGTTGGCTGCAGTCGTTAACTTGGCAGTGCACATTAACAAATTCACGCCACAGCTAGGATCGTCATATATCCCACTACCACCACAGATTCATAGCAAGAAAGCATGCGTTAATGTGAAAAATGATGACAACGCATGTTTTGCTTGGGCAATCATATCTGCTCTGCATCCAGCGAATATAAATACGGAGCGCATATCAATGTATCCGAATTATCGTGATTTACTAAATTTGACAAATATAGTATTTTCAATGACGATGCGGCAGGTCCCGAGATTTGAGATGCAAAATAACATCTCAATTAATGTATACATTCTGCATAAAAAAAGAAGCAAATTTACAGTGCTACCGTCATATTTAACGAAAACTAAAATGGAATGTCACATAAATCTGCTTATGGTGCAGAGCAGATATCAGAATGACGATGATGACAATGGCCGCATTCAGCGCAGACAACTGTTGTGAACTGTAATGGTAGCGCTACCTTAGTTCATGATGTTTTTCTCTGAATGTGTTGCTCTCTACACGTCAGAAGTTAGATTCATTTTAATTCTTATGTAAATTTAATTCAATTGCAAAGGTTTCTCACTTAAATTTGCTGTGTTCTTTCTGCGTTTATTAATTTAACAGCGTCAGTAACAGCATCTGACAGTTAAGCAAACAGTTGTGTTCATGTAGCATAGAATTTGTTCGCTCGATTAAAAGGGGTTCGCTACTTTATCAGTTTTAGTTAGCGCTACCAAATTTGTACCATTCAGCGAATTTTTACACAACAGTTGCCAACTGTTGTCTGCGCTGAATGCGGCCAATGATAACAACAATGTCGCTGATAATGGAGATGGTAGCAGCAATGATGATGTTCCAATCACATGCCATTATGTGTGGATAAAAAGCCTTTCACGACTTTTATCCAGGCAAGTGTCGCGAAATAAAAATGTTAAATATTTTTGCGATAGATGTTTGCACTACTTCCACTCAGCACTCAAGTTGGAGCAGCACACCGAGGACTGCAGCAGACTAAACAACTGCAAAATAAGGATGCCCACAGAAGCTGAGAAGGAGGTTTGCTTTAAAAATTTTAAAAATAAGATCATGACCCCATTTGTGGTATATGCCGATTTGGAATACATTTTGGCAAAGTCCATTGTTGGAAATGCATACCAGAAGCATATACCATATAGTGTGGGTTTTTATGTTAAGTGTGCGTATGACCCCACGTTATCGTTTTATAAAAGCTATCGCGGGGCAGATTGTATTGAGTGGTTCGTTTCGGAACTAAATAATTTTGCCGAAGATGTTGAAACTGTCTTTCTTTGCCCTTGGATGACATGACTGTTGAGCAAGTTCAGAGTTTTGCGATCGCCAACACATGCCACATATGTGAGAAAGCCTTTACCAATGATGATGACAAGGTACGCGATCATTGACATCTTACCGGTGTTTATCGAGGCCCACCGCATGAGGGGTGCAATATCAACTTCAAAGACTCACACACAGTATCCATGATTTTTCATAATCTCATGAATCACATTTCATTTTTAAAAATTTAGCAACAGATTTAAAGGGGCGAATTGACCTT
The DNA here is from genome assembly GCA_963920525.1 of Dichetophora obliterata. Taxonomy (NCBI): domain Eukaryota; kingdom Metazoa; phylum Arthropoda; class Insecta; order Diptera; family Sciomyzidae; genus Dichetophora; species Dichetophora obliterata. The sequence continues at coordinate 69,703,067 of OY986438.1, read as the reverse complement.
CTAGCAATAAACAAGGAACGTTAAATTTCATTCACAAAGCGACTGGACGAATATGTAATAAAATATCGATTTATCGACTCATTCAGATTCATGGCGAGTAGCTTAGACACTTTAGCCTCACATCTACCAAATTTCAATATTCTAAAATCGGAGTTTAAAAATTTAAATGATGAACAATTAAATTTGCTGACACGTAAGGGTGTCTTTCCGTATGACTACTGCGGTGATGCATCTAAATTTTCGGAAACATCATTACCCGATATTACACATTTTTACAATAAACTTAATGATACAAACATCTGCCCAGAGGATTATGCTCAGCACAAAATGTCTGGGTTAAATTAAATATTAATAATTTGGGTGAATATTCAGATATTTACTTGAAAACTGACGTGTTACTATTATCTGATATTTTCGAACAATTTCGCACAAGTTGTCATAAAACTTATGGTCTAGATCCCGCACATTATTTCACTCTACCTGGTTATACATGGGATGCAATGCTTAAGCATACTGATATAACCCTTGAGCTATTGACAGATGTTGATATGCTCATGTTTGTAGAGAGAGGTATTCATGGGGGTCTTAGCCAGTGTACTAAGCGTTATTCGAAAGCCAACAATAAGTACATGGCTGATTTCGATGAGGCTCAACCATCCAAATTCTTAATGTATTATGACATTAATAATCAGTATGGTTGGGCCATGTCTCAATTTCTCCCCCACAGTGAGTTTTATTAACTTTCAGATTCTCAAAATTTTAATGTTGAAGCCATAGCTGACGATTCAGATGTAGGATATATTCTCGAGGGAGATTTAGAGTATCCAATTAATCTCCACGATTACCATAAAGATCTCCCCTTTTGCCCTGATCATATTACACCTCCAGGATCAAAGCAGAAAAAACTGTTGGCAACTTTGGGTGGTAGCGTGAGATATATTATTCACTACAGAAATCTAAAGCAGGCTTTGAAGTATGGATTAAGACTATCTAAAATTCATAAAACTTTGCAATTTAGACAATCTGCATGGTTGAAGCCATATATCGATCTAAACACGAGTCTTCGAACAGCGGCTAAAAATGAGTTTGAGAAGAACCTTTTCAAACTCATGAATAATGCTGTGTTTGGGAAAACTATGGAAAACATACGTAAACACAGTGCTGTTAAATAGGTGACGAGTTGGTTAGGTCGATATGGTGCCGAAGCCCTTATTTCTAAGCCTGAGTTTAAGGCCTCAACATTATTTTGTGAAAATTTGGTGGCAATTGAACTCAATAAAACTGAAATATACTTCAATAAACCCATTTATGTTGGTATGTGCATCCTTGATTTAGCCAAAACAACCATTTATGATTTTCATTATGGTTACATGGCTACACAATTTGGTTCCGATTGTAGCATTTGCTATACTGATACCGATTCGCTAATTTATGAGGTGGCTTGTAAAGACTTGTATGAGGTCATCAAACGCGATTGCTTTATACACTTTGACACAAGCGACTATCCTATTGAAAACGTGTGGGATATTCCTCAAGTCAATAAAAAAGTTTTGGATCTCATGAAAGATGAGAATAATGGCAGTATCATGACTGAATTTGTGGGGCTCCGTGCAAAAATGTAAGCGATACGGGTAGAGGGTGAAGATTCAACGAAAAAATCGAAAGGTGTAAAAAGAAACATAGTCAAGGCTAAAATAACGTTTAGTGACTATGTTGATTGCCTTGAAAACAACATTGAAAAGACAGTTCAGCAAAATTTGATTCAGTCGCGGAAACATGAAGTACATAAGCTCGATCATACAAACAAAACTTGCATTAAGCCCTCCCCTTAAGTAATGAGACATTACCGTGGGGTTTTTCAGCATTATGGAGTTAGAATAATATTACTTAAGAATAAATGTTTATTTTTAAGATTTTAAATTGTTAAAGATATATGATTAAGAAGAAAAAAAAATAAATTTTTAAACGTTGTACAAAATATATTTATTTTATTTGTTAAACTTTACTCTGCTGTTGGAATTTTATAATAATCTCTAGTATGGGTAAGTAGATGATGATGATGATGATGATGATGATTGCGATGACTTACAATGAAACAAAATGGATTTTAAGTAGTTTATTTTTTTCTTTATTCTTTCAGAATATTTTCGAAAACAAAAATTTCAAACATAAATGTCCACAATTTATTGTGTTAAAATTTTTATATTTATTATAATTGTAGTTTATATCTTTCCCTAAATATTTTATTATTTCCTTTGGTGGTTGTAAATTTCCAAAGCTATCAAAATATTCAATTTGATTACTGTTTTTCCAGTATGCTACCCAATGTGTGCCAGGGCCCTCTGATGTATCGAGATTAATTATCCCGCATTCTTTTTTAAATGGTTTGCTTGGAAGAGTATCACACATAAACACTCCTCTAAAATTTGGAATATCTTTAGCATATTTTCTTATACAGGGTCCGCCAAATAACTTTTTTTTTTAAAAATTCTATAAAAAAAACTACTGGATATATTCTCAAATTTCTTTTTTTATTTGAAAGTACAATTCTTCCGGTTAATAATGGAAAATAATTTTATTCAAATGGCTGCCTCGGCTGGCCATGCAGTAGCCTACAAAATCGGTCAAATTTTTAAGCACATTATCGATTGTGTGCAGCTGTATTTCACCAATGGCTTCACGAATATTGTCCTTTAAAGCGTCAATTGTCTCTGGCTTGTCGACGTAACACTTATCTTTGAGGGCACCCCACAAATAATAGTCCAACGGTGTCAAATCGCAGCTCCGAGGTGGCCAAACGACATCAGCTCTGCGGCTGATAATGCGATCTTCAAAAACAGAGCGCAAAACATCGAGTGTAGCTTCAGCTGTGTGGCACGTAGCGCCGTCCTGTTGAAACCAAATGTTGCCAATATCCTCCTCTTCAATTTTTGTGAACAAAAATTCGTTCAACATGGCCCGATAACGATCGCCATTGACTGTAACGGCCACTCCTTGCTCATTTTCGAAGAAAAATGGCCCAATTATTCCTCTGGACCAAAATTTGCACCAAAAAGTGACTCGTTTTGGGTGCAGCGGCTTTTCAATGTATGCGTGCGGGTTTTCTGTGCCCCAAATGCGACAATTTTGCTTGTTTACATACCCGCCAAGATCAAAATGAGCTTCATCTGAAAAGATGATTTTTTTTGGCAAAATCGGCATCTTCTGTAAGTCGGTCGCAGGCCCACTTCTCAGCGTTGTTCAAGCGTATACACAACCATATTCGTTCAGCGGAAGGATAAAAATAATTATCTGTTAAATCAGACATGAGCTAGGTGTTACCATTCACGAAATAAGCACTAGTTGAAAAAAAACGTTATATGGCGGACCCTGCATACACATCAGTGAGGGCTCTTTTAGGTAGCTGCATTAAAAATTTTGTTGATAAGGCTTTAAATATAATCCAAACCCCTTTTTATATGGTTTTAGGAACATGCCTTTTCCCATTGCAATAGCTTCCATTTTACTATTATGCCGTTTTACTTCATTTAACTGCTCTTTTCCAGTTTTTACTGCATTGATTGCTTTTGTAATGCCAGATACTCCACCAGCTAGACCACCAAGTGCACCCAGGGCAGCGAATATAGGTGCAAGCGAGAGAAAACCTCCAGATTTAGGTAGTGGAATTACTCGAGGAGTCTTAATCAGAGATTTTTTTCCCCTTGAAAATATTGTTTACAACTTTTCTTGAAATTTTAACTGCATCATCCAAGTTTTTTGTTTTCTTAATTATCATTTTAGCACTATTCCGGGCATGTCTAAATAGGCGATGCCCATTTATTTGAGAAGATCTCGCCGTTTTACTGGTAACGTTACCCAGACCAAATTTTGTTTTCGCTTTCATTGCGTTAGTAACAAGCCAAGCGTTTGATTTTTCAGCAATACTACTATCACTTGCGGTAACTCTTTGCCAAGCTTTTTCAGACAAGATTCTATCAGCAATATGCCTTTTTTCCAAATCTTTATTGTTTGAGTATAATATATCGTGTTGTCTGTAAGCAGCATCCAAAAGATTGATTCCTTGATCGCCTCTAACTAATCGCTTCTTTAATTTAGTACCGGGTCCACAAAACTGATATCCAGGTAAATGCAGTTCAATGGGAAGTTTATCGATTAAATTATTGATGAAACCTTTTCCAATGAAGGATGGACTAAGACTGATTGTCTTATTATAAATAATTGTCATTAGTATTTATTCTTTTCCAAGTAAAGGCTGAATGGAAAGTGAATTAAAATAAATAAAAGGACCCGATTATATATGAAAACAATTAGTAGTTTACAATATGCGATTCCTAAAACAATATAAGTCACTTAACGTAAAGAATATTGATTCAAAGTTAAATTCATCAAATAGAACACGGCACAGCTCATTACTGCCGAACTCTATTCGCGGTCTTATTGTTGGACCTTCAAACTGTGGGAAAACAAATGTGATGATTAGTCTTATTGAAAGTCCTAATGGACTGAAATTTCAAAGTATTTACTTATACTCAAAGTCGGCACAGCAACCGAAATACCAATACTTGGAGCGTCTAATTAAACCTATCAAGGGGATACATTTTTCACCATTTTCTAATAATGATGACGTCATATCTCCAGACGAAGTGCAGCCCAACTCAATATTTATATTTGATGATGTAGCTTGCGAGAAACAAAATCACATACGCTCATACCAAAAATTATATAGTATAAAGATGTGCCACGTAGAACGGTTAAAAAATAACAAATATTTTTCAGATCAATTCGTAAGCTTTTGTGAGCGCGATGAAAAAGCTTTCTTGAGAGAAAAGTTTCCAATCCTTGCAAGCACATTATCTCTGCAACACTCTTTCACTCCACAATGCTTCACAGCATAGATCACCACTGCATGGTTTCTAATAGCTAGCGAGAGTCGTGAAATTTAATGTTGTAATTGTTTTTGTCCATTGTTGTTGTTGGAACCAAGCAGGTGTGATCTCTGCTTGACAGCAACAGATGTTTTTGTTCGTTTGCATTATTTTTATTATGATTTCCTTATCTTGTGCGAATCAGATTTTTCTTATTCACTGCTTGCTGTTAATATTGACTATTTTTGATTGACTATATCAGCTAGAGCAGTAAAATCTGCATATATATTCAGAATCTTAAGGAAAACTGAATAACGACATACAAATCCATTCAATAAATTCAAAATTGCTTTTAAATAAAATTTTTAATTCACATTGAATTTTAAAAAAAATTGATTAGTAATTAATTTCAATTATTGTTTTTTTTTCGTTATTCAGAATATTTAATTTTTTTATTCATATGAATGCTATTTACAAAGAATGCAATTCAAAAAGAATTTAAAATTTTTCAATAATTATTTTTTTTTACATTACTATTTTCAGATTCATTGCCTATTTATGTGTTATTCATTATTAATTTTATAGTCATTATTAATTTTTTATTTATTATTAATTTGGTCCATTATTCAAAAGTGAATAACAAGTTTTTTTTTCATTTTATTTATTATTCAAAAGTAAATGAAAACTTGGAAATGAATACGAAATTTATAATGAATAAAAAATTAACAATGAATAAAAAATCAAAAATTAATAAAATATTAATAAAAAAATTAATAGCAATCATTTTATTCATAAAATAGAAGTGAATAACAAAATTTTTTATTTATTGAATTTTTTATTTAAAAGTGAATAATAACAAATTAATAACAGTGGTAGAAAATTTGAAAAAAAACAGTTTGCGCGACGAAAACGACATTGCTAGTTCGATTGAATATTTTTTCTAGATAATAAAAATCATTAAGACTTTTCCAGGTTGGTTCGAATTTTTTTTAGAAGAATTTTTCGACTTTTTTGAGTTTTGAAAAATATTTCCCCAGTTATGATCCTATAACTCCAAAAGTATTCATTTATTTTACAATTTTTAAACATATTTACAAATGAGACATTTATACCTTTTATTTAAGCTATTATTTATACGATTATTTGTACGATTTTTGTAGACATTTTCTGAATACTACATTTGTGAAAGAGTTTAAAATATACCGTTTATTTAACATTTCCCCCATATTAAAGTGCGCAAAAATATGACTTTGATATATATTTTGGTTTTATTTTTACTTTGTTGTTAAAAAATATTTCAACGAAAATATTAAGGTAAAAAGTATGATTGTAGCAGGTTGGATATTTATGTATTTTGGTTTTAGTAAAAATACTCAAAATTACCTGCATTAAAGTCGACGTGGTGAGTTCGTACTAAACAAGTTCTTCAGACTTTAAAAACCCAATTATCATATATTTAACTGAAGATTTTGTTTAAAACCAATGTTCTTAGCGTTTTTAGATAAATTTAAAAATCCTTAAACCGCAATTTTACGTTATAATAGGATTTGCAACTCTGTAAACTCTTTGAAATGAGTAAAATAACGGCAATAATGTAAACAAAGATACGTCAAAAATAAATCAAAACAAAACAACGAAATCTTCGCGCTGGTATAAATAACTAGCTGAATCACTGTGTGTTGCACCACAGTTTAATGCCCGTATTATGTACAATAACTCAACTTAAGTTGACTCGATTCAACTAATTTTTTTCATAAAACGTATTACATACATTTTAGTTGAAACATGTAGTTGTCTTAATCTTTCAAAAATTTACAAATTACATAGTTCAACTAGAATATATGTAATAAGTTATACGAAAAAAATTAGTTGAATCTAGTCAACTTAAGTTGAGCTGTCATACATAATAGGGGCCTAAACTCTTTCACAAATGTAGTATTTAGAAAATTTATACAAAAATCGTTAGATCAATACAAATGATAGCTTAAATAAAAGATATAAACATCTTATTTGCAAACATATATATATTTTTAATATGAAAAAATACTTTTGAAGTTATAGGATCATTACTGGGGACATATTATTCAAAACTTAAAAAAGTCGAAAAAATCTTTGAAAATTTTTCAATTCTTTTCGAATTGCATTCGTTCTATAATACTCATACAATTTAACACAAAGTCTATATTAATTAAACTTATTTTCTGGATTGTTTGCTTAATTGACATTTATACAAATCTAAATGGCTTAACGGACTTCGTTCAATTTGAGTACACGTATTGTGTGCATCCTAGATTAGATTGCACCCATTTTCACTTACGTAAATTTTGATATTGAAAATCTTTCTTGAAAAAAATTTTTCGCAAATTAAATTAAAAAATTTCAGTAATTTTAATACCAAAACATTCACATATCTTGAGAATTTCAGAAATTTTTGGTACAACGACTTTTTTATAAAACATCGTTCCCCAAAAATGAGAAAAAACGACATGAAAATCAAAACTATGACTTTCGATGCAAATATATCCGCTATTTTTAAATATATTTAATTCAAATTTTTTTGATCAAAGTTTTAATAAAAGCACTTTATAAAAATAGTTTCAACTGTAGCGTTAGTTCAGTAAATACATTCTTTAATTTTTTTCAAAAACGGTTCAAAATATTGAATTTTTACTCAAATGATGATTAAAAAAATGTTTTTGTTGTATAAATAAGAACAATTGAAAATTGCATTTCTGAATACCTTTCACATAGTAAGGCATGTATTTGCAATAATATAATAAAAATAAATAAAAGTAGTTAAATAAAAAAATTTTCCACAAAAAAACAACTTAAAAATATTGCTAACAACATTATTAGCGGCTAAGCTTCAACTGATGGAATCACCCTTACAACAATATAACACTAAAAATATCATATGGCAAAACGGCAAAAAAACCAAGTCAATACACAAAATATACCTAGATTATGTCATCTTTATGATATTATATTCTTAAAATAACATAACAAAAAGATAAGCGATAATGCAAAAAAATATAATAACTTTAAATTTTATAATGTTCGTAGGGTATTTTAGTAAAAAAATTGCCTACATTTTTTAAGTAAAACTTAATGAAATTCTGCTACATTTTTTTGGCAGCTACATCATTTATTAAGATGTTTTGTGCATCAAATCTTTACATATCATTTCTATTGCTTTTCAATATTATGCTCACATTTGCTCACATTGTCGCTAACTTATTCTCTCGCTCCCAAAAGCTTTAAATCGTTCGCTCGCTGACTCTCATAAAGGTTTTATGTGGATTTATGATAAATCCACATTCAAATTTTACTGTGCCACTTGCTTGTATGGCGGTGGCACATCTTTCTATTATATTATCTGTGCTCATACTTCTGCATGGGGCGCCACAAGGATGTTGACAGCTTTTACTTATGTCTAACTTATACACGTATACCAAAACACCTAATTCGTGATAATGCTAATATGATTATAATATTTAAACAGGATGAGATGAATATTAAACATATTTATAGCGATCATGTTGGTTCTGATATGTCTTTTAAGACATTTCATGACTTATGTTCAAAGTGTTGGAAAGAAAACTATAGCTTTCTAGTTATAAACAAGGATGATCCCCTAAATAATGGACGCTATAGGAAAGGATTCAATGTTTTTATTAGTCTATAAAAGTAAACAGTATAGATATTTTAAAATCAGTACAACAAATGCTGCTTAACTGATGACATTAAACAGCTAACTGCTTAACTGATAACATTAAACAGCTAACTGTCAAACAGCTAACTGCTAAACAGCTAACTGCTAAACAGCCAACTGCTAAACTGGGCTATACTGTTAAACAGCCAACCGCTAAGCTGGGCTGCACTGTTAAACAGCCCACCGCTAAACAGCTAACTACTTAACAGCCAACTGCTAAACTGGGCTATACTGTTAAACAGCCAACCGCTAAACTGGGCTGCACTGTTAAACAGGCAACCGCTAAACAGCTAACTGCTAAACAGCCAACTGCTAAACAGCCAACTGCTAAACAGCCAACTGCTAAACTGGGCTATACTGTTAAACAGCCAACCGCTAAACTGGGCTGCACTATTAAACAGCCAACCGCTAAACAGCTAACTGCTAAACAGCCAACTGCTAAACTGACCTATACTGTTAAACAACCAACCGCTATACTGTTAAACAGGAAACTACTAAACACACCAACTATCAATATGAATAAGAAACCAAATCTAGTGAGCAATCTTATTAAAACTAGAAATATTTTGAAAAGGAAATATAAAAGTCTTCAGCTCGGAGAAGCTGCAAGTGATGAGCTTTTAGAAAAAACTTTTAAGCCAATATCAAAACCATTAAAAGAAATAATTCAATCAACTAATAGCAAGAGAACAATAATAAAAAAAATGAAAAATATTCGGATAACTCTTTTAAGGATATTAAAGTTACTACAAGCACACCATTTAAAAAGAGCAGGCATGATAATAATACATTTTCTCCAGGACTTGATAGAGAGGAAATCGATAAAAGTTTATCCACGTTTAAGTCATTTGATGTTGATAATGACGCTGATGATGATGATGATACTCATGATGATGATATTGCTGATAATGATTTGGAAAATGATGATGTCACCATTGCAATAAATCCGAATCAAAGTATTCAATGCAATTTATCAAGAGTTCATTTTAAAAAATTCGATAAAGTCTATGGTCCTCACAAGGATAAAAATCAGATATGGAGATTGGGTAATGAGCCAATTACTTTTGATTTAGCCAATGTAAATGTAGGTAACTCGCAATGGCCCTTCACACCAGGCTTATATGAACTATTAGTTTACAAGGAACCAATCAGTTTTAATGACTCAGATTTAAATACTTTTAAACAAATATTAGATATGACTAATACCATGTTCTCACTATCGTAATTTACGGCTCATTCTTAATTTATGCATAAATCATGACCAAATTAAGTAATTTCGCCGTGGAAAAACTGTCAAAGAAATTACTCTGAAATTAAGTAATTTATCATAAATTACCATTTAAATTAAGATGCAATCGGTGTCAGCACTAGTTTTTTCGATAAATAATCGAAAAAATCGCATCAAAAGCTGACATTTTTATAAATAACCAAAACTCAAAGTTCACAATGTTGTTCTGTCCAACTTGCGGTAATATTTTAATGGTAGAGGAAGAAACTACAGGTATCGGTTTTCATGCAATACATGTCCTTACATTTGCAACATCAATTAAAACATTTCAACGCGTACCTTTCCACGACTAAAGGTGAGTAGTGCTCTAAGTATTTGAGACGAACTATTATTAAGATTCCTGCAATTTTTTGGAAGTGGATCATGTTATGGGCGGTACAGCTGCTTGGGAGAATGTAGATTCAACTGATGCTTATTGTTCGGCTTGTGCTCACAAACAAGCTTATTTTATGCAGATGCAAAATCGCTCTGCTGATGAACCTATGACCACATTTTACAAATGCTGTAATCAAGCCCGAAGATGCTTACAATCGGACGAAGTTATAGCTCTACCAACCGACACTGTTTATGGTCCAGCCTGCAATGCCAACAATGAGAAGGCAATTTGTGTGAAAGACTTGGCTGCTCCTCGTTGCCATGGTAAAGCTGAGCATATAAGCGATGCGTTGTTGAAACTTTTGCTGCCGGGATCCAGAACGGTAGTTATCGAACGTTCACAGAACTTAAGCATTAGTTTTCTCAATCCAACTACTAGAAAAATTGATATTCGTATTCCCAAATTCCAATTCATTCACCAGCTGTGCGATGAGCATCCATTGCTCTGACTCGTGCAAATCGTTAGCCGAACCAAGCAGTTTGAATGTTGAAGAATTTTCGACGTTGTGGCCTCAGCTAAGGGGTGTCTTTGATGCAGGCCAGCTGGGACTAACCAAAGAGTGTCGTTCTGCATCAACGGTTATTGACTTGTCACAGCCGGAAAAATTAAAAGAGTACGTGCAGGATGTGCGATTAAACAAACCCTCGTATTATGCCTGGATTCGGTATTAGAAACCTTGAACTGCTAAGAACACTGCTAAGAACTGCTAAAACAATGATTCCCATATATAATTCTGCTGTCATATAAAGTGCTCCCATTTCGTCCAACATTAATCATATTTATCTCGTTGGAAAGACAATAAAAAACCAACATGTTACAGTATAGAATTTTTAAAATTAAAAAGCAACTATGGAACTTTTTATTTGTTTTTTTTAAATTTTAAGTACATAGTTGGACAGAATATATATTTAAAAATAGTGGAAACTTATCACTTTTTCCTGGTCGGACATGCTAAATAAAACAAAAACTGTTTAAATTCACGTTAATGCCTTGCGATGGTTTATTTACTTTCTTTGCTTTACTTACTTTTGCCACAAAATAAGCAAATATATGAGTTGCCAACGAACTGTCAAAACAAATTACGAACAGCTAGTTTGAACGCAGTTGATTTAAGTGAAGTAATTTATGGCAAATTGAGTAATTTATGCCGTAGTATGAACGTAGTATAATGCTCATAAACGAAATAACAGCATAAATGGGCAAATTAATGGAAATCGTTCGAAAAAATATACAACGATTATTAGAAAATTATTTAAAGAAAAAGTTCATAGAGGTGAAGGTTTGATGAAGTTGAGTACAAAAAAATCAAATTATGTATATTGGGATGACCCCAACGAGTTGGTTGATAGATTGCGTCTTTTAATAGCATCATCAATAGCTGGTCACTCGAATCATAATAATGAAATAGTCTCAATTATTGAGGAGCTGAGAGAAGCAAAGATTATTGTATAAATAGACTACAAAATATAGCATAATCAATATTCATAAAATGTCTATCGATAAGTTTCAACACCCGCACACCAACATTCATTTAGATAGCGATCGTCATTTCAACTTCAACTCACGTATAATAAAAAATATTGCTAATCCTGTATTGGAAAACGATGCTGTGAATAAAATTTATTTAAAAAGTTATTTTGAAGAAATAAAGAAACAATTGAATACATTTTATATGGAGAAAACTACGGAAGCAGAGAATCGATTTCATGAATTAATACAACAACAAAACACATCGCTTACGGCAAAACTTGCAGACTTAAAAGCAATTATAAATAAATCAACGCAAGATCTTACGCATAAAATTGATGTAGCTCAAGAACGTTTTTTAAGAAAAATAGAAGGCTATTACGAGTTTTTGAACGAGAAAGTAAACCGTGTTGAAAGGAATTCGCCAACTGAAGCTCTAAAACGTGTGTGGTCTAAGGTTGCAGATAGAGACGGGGAGGTACAAGCTCTTAAACGAGTAACAACTACTGAAGCCATTAGAAATGGAGAGACAAGCAGTGGTGCAGGAGCTTCATAAGCAAGCACGCAGAAATTTTATACGGCCACGCGTGGTAACCAAGGGTATAGGCGATCTTTGGCAAGCAGATCTTGTTGAAATGGGCGCTTATTTAAAGTACAACAAAGGCTATCGGTTTATTTTAACAGTAAAAGACACATTTTCAAAGTTTGCTTGGATTGTTCCCGTAAAATCTAAAGGTAGTGAAGATATTACTAGAGGATTCCAAAAAACTTGCAAACAGATAATGGCAAAGAGTTTTATAATAAAACATTTCAAAACCTGATGAAAAAGCATAATATTAATCACTTTTCTACATATAGCATCATTAAAGCCTCTATTGTAGAACGATTTAATAGGACCATAAAAGGTATGATGTGGAAAAAATTACGCTTACAAGGGAATTATCAATGGATAAATATTCATAAAGATTTAATTAATGAATATAATAATAAAAAGCATAGAACCATTGGAATGGCCCCAAAGTCGGTGAACACAAGAAATGAAGGCTCTATACTAAAACAAGCTTATAATCATCCTAAATTTTTTAAAAAAGGTAAACTAAAAATTGGCGACCTCGTTCAAATTAGCAAATATAAGCATATTTTTGCAAAAGAATATACTCCAAACTGGACAACTGAAGTTTTTAAAATTCGTTCCATACGAAACACAAACCCTGTAACATATTTATTAGACGACTATAAAGGAAACCCTATTCTTGGCGGATTCTATGAGCATGAAGTAATGAAGACACATTTTCCGAATACGTACTTGATTGAAAAGGTTATTAAAACAAATTGGCAGCAAGCTTACGTTAAATGGTTAGGAATTTCCAGCCATCATAATTCTTGGATTAATAAAGATGAACTAAAACACCTAAAATAATAAAGATAAATATCTGTACTTAATAAAGAAAAACATTTTTTTTTAATAATGAAAATTTGATTGGCTTTTTATTGAAATTTTATTTTATAAAATTTTTAAGTTGATTCCTTAAAATACGTTTTTTTCTACAACAACACATGAGCCATCTTCATCTTCTGCAGAGTTTTCATATAAGTTGTTGTTGTTGTTGCTGTTGTTGTTGTTATTGTAGAAACCGAAATTTATATTTTCCTTCTTCTTCTATTTAACTATTAAGGAAAATATGCCGTGCATATCTTTGATTTTCAGTAAATTGGAGTATCATTTAAGTAGTCCATCTGATTCTTAGTAATAATCAGAAATCTTTTCGGTAAATAAATGTAAAATTCTTTATTTACAAGACATCTGATACTTTCACCATATTTTGTATCTTTTCTCTCGATTCTGTTGACTTCATATGGGAAGTTTACTTCCATATCCTTTATAGGTAAGTAATTAATACTAGGATTTTGAAAAAGGTTTTGCAGACTGGCTTTCATCATTTTATTCTGTAAACTTCACGCTGTGATAGGTACTTTTAAACTGATTCTTAATATTCTAAAAATGGACTTATTAAGCATATTGCATCATATTATTTATCGATTTCTTATCAGTTGTCGTTATTTACATCCGGATATATGGTAATTTCTTATCAGTTGCGGTTAAATGCGTATATAAAATAATAACTTTTTATGATGAATGCATGTATGTATGCATATATTTTTGTAAATATATATGGGTATATATAAATATATATATATATATATATATATATATATATATATTAATATTTATATATATATATTAAATATATATATAAATATATATATATATAAGAGCGTCAACTCTTATCATGTCATTTAAAAATATACTGTCGACAAAAGAACACATCTGTTAGAGAAAAAGAAAAAACAAAATGAAAAATAATTTCATCATATTACTCCTGACATACCATAGTATTTCATCATATCCTGTAATATTTCATACATACATATTTCATACATATGAAATATTACAGGATATGATGAAAATGGTATTTCAGGAGAAGTTAGAAAGAATAGTAAATATGTATGACTACATTATTCTAATTTTATAGAGACGTGTGCAAGATATAAATAGAAAACTATGATAAGAGCGATTTAGTTGTATTAGATTCTTCAGTAAAATATGTATTGGGGGCAAGTTTTAAGAAGTCATGATAAATACTGCACTTGTCATGCACAGTGGAAATCTTTACAAATAATAAATGCTATAGTTTTGGATATTATGTTGCAGGTGTTTCTAGCCGCAGAAGGAGGGGTTAGAACACAAATTTATTCTCTTAATAGAGGCCAGCAAATGTCCACAAACATACCAACATTTGAATTTAGTCACAATCAGCATATAAAAATTGAGGTTACTGGTGGTATGATATCGTTAGTTGGTACAGTCTATGAAGGTGGTTATAAAGATACAAATGTATACTCATTCAAATCATCTTGCATTTTCCGTGAAATATATGGATTTTTTGGAGGTATGGATAAAATACTTGGTAAGGCCGCAGTCCGTCCGTCTCATAAAAACTACACAAAAACCCACACCCAAAAGAAAAATTTGAATGATGAGAGTCTAACTATCAAATTAGTTGGTGGTGGTGGTGGCAGCTCAGTTGACCGCTCATTTGAAGACGGGTATTATTAGATTATTCTATAAATACGAGCGTCAACTTTTATCATGTCATTTAAAAATATACCGTCGACAAAAGAACACATCTGTTAGAGAAAAAGAAAAAACAAAATGAAAAATAATTTCATCATATTACTCACTTATTTTTGCATTGTACAAGTATTTTCAGCTACAGTACCAATTGATTTGAGTGAAAATGAATTTAAAAATACAGAGTTTGCTGTAAAATTACCTAATAATGATACTGTAAGCATACAACTAAATTTTAAACTTTTAAAGTTTAGTAAAGATTTAAATGGAAACGCTGAGTCAGCAACAGAAGTAGAACCTCAGTCGGCTGGAGAGGAAGAGCGCCAGCCGCCTATTGTTCAATCGTTTACATCTGATGAGGCTATTGAAGCACTTAGGCAAGACTTAGTTAAAAAGGAGCAAAATATTGCCGGAATTATTGAAAGTTCACAACCATTTTACAGGCATTTTTAACTATTATACAAAGATAATATAAAATTGCGAATTCGCTGTACATATGATAGCAATTACTTGAAACGTCGATTAAATATTTCGTGTTTTGAATATCGTCAAGTTGAATACGAGAGATTTTTAAGTAACGGTGAAATTGAGGTGGTTACTGAGGATGATACTGCTTTCCGTTCAGATATGACATTAATCAACATTCAAGATTGCAAACACGATTTGGAAATGGAAATATACTAAAATGTTATCAATCAGTTATAAATTTGCAGTCATCATGTTAAGAGGTCTTTATTATCAAAGTATGAATAATGAGTTTCGTGCTAAATTTTTAAATGATTTCTTAAGTGAAGAAATACTTTTATGGCCTGAGCACAAGATTATTTTACAAAAATTAAAAGTTCGACTATATGAATATGCACTATATAAGATAAAAACGTCTAAATTTGGTGACCATTATAGCAATTGTGTATGGTCAAGGGATGAAACAACTTGTGGTCCTGATACATGTGGATGCTCCTTTATTGATGTATTATGGGATGATGCTTTGAATATAATAAACTTTTATTATTATATAAAAGTTCAAATTTTATCAAGTTTTCTTGACTCAACATCGAGATCTACACACATAGAAAAATTTTGCATAGTAAAATCATTGTGATGCATAGTTGATTTCATTTTACATGATTTTATATTTCATGGTGGCAGCGACATAAAAATCATTATGATTTCATGTAAAATCATTATGATTTCATGTAGAATTATTATGAAAACCAGTATAACCATTATTGCATCATGTAAAAAGTTAATCAACACGATTTCATGTAGAATCATTATGATTTAATGTAGAATCATTATGATTTAATGTAGAATCATTATGACATCATGTTGAATCATTACGAAATCTAGTAAAATTATTATTGCATCATGTAAAAAAAATTTTGCGTGCTGAAGAAGTTCCTTTGTTTCTAGCACATTAGAAGTTTTATCGCCAGAAGTAGCTTCCTTAAAAATTAAAATAGTTTGTAACAGCTGAAAAAGAAAAACAAGTGGAATGAAAAAGAAATACAAGCGGAAGTAGTCGAATCCATAAATTTCGACACAGATGAACAAGGTAATGTGATATGTGACTTATGTTACTATAACAAAATAATATCAAAATGCTGTATTACTTTTCAATAGAAACAGAAGCTTCAGTTGACTAGAAAGGTTTAAGGTACTTATCTAAGAAAGATAAACAGGAAGTTATACCACTCATAGGACTTCGTGCACGTTATCGAGAAAACTATTTAGTTGGAGAAAAATTGAGGTATGTTTTGTAATTATAAGTCGTATTTTTTTTTATTTTTCAATAAAAAAACTAAATAAAACCTTACTTGAAGTTCTTTTTATTTTAAAATGAGGTTAGGATTCAGCTGCATTTCATAATGATTCAACATGACCATCATAATGACTTTACATGATTTCATAATGATTCAACATGACCATCATAATGATTTAACATGATTTCATAATGATTCAACATGAAAATTTGTTGGGATGTTTACATGAAAATCACAATGATTTTACTATAAATCTCTATGAAGCAAAATCATAGGGGAAACATGTAAAATCATTATGTTTCTAGTTGATTTTACAATGATTTTTTTCTGTGTGCATAACACTTGACAATGTCTGAAAACAGAATTTTAGTTATAGATGTTCAAGGTTTCTACATCAATAATGAATTTAGTGTAAAAGAGATGAGTATTTTAGCGGATGATGACTCACAAGTTCAAACATTTATAATGAAACCGCCTCTTCAATATTCTATGCTGACATCAAGAGAAAAAGTTTCGTATAATTGGCTTTATAATAATCATCATGGGCTAAAATGGGAAGATGGCAATTCAACTTTGGCAAATATTATAGCATATTATATAGCATATATTAAGGATCAAAATTTTATTTGTTATGTTAAAGGTTTAGAAAAAATTAAGTGGATTAAAAATTTGTGTAAAGATGAAACTATTTATCGTTACCTAGATGATTTAAACTGTCCAAATTTAAAAACTCTGTACCAAAATGGTCAAGCAATAAATGCCTGTAGCTATCATAAGAAACATTTTATCTGTGCTGAAAAAAATGTATTACTCTTGAAGAAGTTTATAAATAAAGAACTAAAATTATAAAACAATTTGCGTTGTTATTGTATTAAGTACTTAAATTATATTAAATGTATATCGATCATCAGTTCATTACGAAAACTCGTCATGTCCATAACAATCTCTTTAAGCGGAAACACGTCAACTCTTATTGGAAAATATTTCCCACCAATTGAATTGGCTACAAAATATGTTTGCGGACTTGTAGACTTTGTAACATTTAATTCTATACCCAATGTAGATGTCTACAACAATTTATTTCATATTGGACCACATACTATTACAATACCAGTTGGTTCGTATGAGTTTGAGGATATTGGGTTTTTCTTGGAAGCAGCGGTAAGAGACATTGATGCATCAATTTTCCTGGAAATTGAATCAAACAACAGTGGATAGGCTATGACAGTTCTAAATCAAAAACGCGTGTATTTCCTTATGGGCCTCCAAATTCACAAAATTGTGAGGTGCAGCGCAGTCGGCGTTGCGGTTGATCGTCAAGTTGGCCGATAGTAGGGTGGCTGAAGCGTGATGTTGTTATAAATTGGAGATAAGCAAGCATAGAAGACGTATGGGCAGACAGTCGGACAAATGGTTAGATGGATGGATGGACGGAGGGATAGCTAGAAGGGGGTATGATTGGTCAAGCTGACTGAAGTAGGATGGTTGAAGCGTGCTGTTGTTATAAATTGGTGATAAGCATGCAAGATGGACGGACGGACGGATAGCTAGAAGGGGGTATGATTGATCAAGCTGGCTGAAGTATGATGGTTGGTGTTGTTGTTGTTATAAATCAACATTTCAAGTTTAAGGTGATAAGCCTTCAGCTTTATAGTATGCATAATAAGCGGACCCAAAACCGCAAGTTTAAGATAAGGAAACAGTGAAGAAGTCTAATATTTATTCTACGCTTTTTAATATAATATGCTTATGAATTTAAGTCGCTACAAATTTCAAGTTAAAGATGATAAGCCCAAGCTTCATGGTAAGCATAGTAAGCAAGCCAAAAACTGCATGTTCATGATAAGGGGGCAGTGTAGTTGTTAAGCATTTTAATAAATTTAATATGAGTTGGTTGACTAATGTAAAGACAAAGTAAGAAAGCAGCAACGGTGGCTGCGGTGGCGGCTTGGGTTAATGATAAGTTAAGCTGGAGATTGAAAGCGTCATCGTAACCATGACCATACGCAACTATGTTGATATAAATAAAACAAAATGAGTTGATTTATATATGAATCATTATTGTTCTTTTATTGATTTGTTATATATAAATTGTGAAAAAAATTGATTTTATATTT
Organism: Dichetophora obliterata; assembly: GCA_963920525.1. Taxonomy (NCBI): domain Eukaryota; kingdom Metazoa; phylum Arthropoda; class Insecta; order Diptera; family Sciomyzidae; genus Dichetophora; species Dichetophora obliterata. Next base: position 69,684,346 of record OY986438.1, on the reverse strand, counting down.
AAATTATTCTTATGATTTCATGTGCTAGGAGAAACTTTATTATCCTTAAAAGAGTTATCTGAATATTTTTCAGTTTTTACTATTGTATTATTATTAGTCGATTGAAGTATTTTTTTTAATGGGTCATTTATCATTTGCAACTACTCCGAGCTGAAGACTTTTATACTTCTTTTTCAAAATATTTCGAGTCTTAATAAGATTTTTAACTAAATTTTCATTCATTTTGATAGTCAAAACAGAAAAAAGGTAAACAGACCAGAGTAATAAATTTAGTATAAATCAGTCGTAGCTGATAGTAATACACCGTAGTATTGAATAGTTTGGTTGTCGGCTATTTAATAATGCAGGCCAGTTTTTGCAGTTAGCTGTTTAATAGCACAGATCAGTTTAATAAAAGTTGATATACTATTTTTAAAATAGCAATACTGTTTCTTTTATAAACTTATAAATAAGTCAAATCCTTTCCTATAGCGACCATTATTAATGGGGTCATCCTTAATAATTGCTAGAAAGCCATATTTTTCTTTCCAACATATTGGACATAACTCGTGAAATGTATTTAAAGACATATCAGACCCAACATGATCATTATAAATGTGTTTAATATTCATTTCATCTTGTTTAAACATTATAATAATATTAGCATTATCACGAATCAGGTGTTTTTTGGATACGTGTGTAAGTTTGACATAAGTAAAAACTATCAACGTCTTTATGACGCCCCATGCAGAAGTATGATCGTATATATTTTGTTTCTCACAAGCTACATCATCGAATATAAATATTGAGTTTGGTTGTGCTTCGTTTGGAGATATGATGTCATCATTATTGGAAAATGTTGAAAATTTTATCTCCTTAATAGGTTTTATTAGCCGCTCCAAGTATTTATATTTAGGCTGCTCTGCCGACTTTGAGTATAAGTAAATATTTTTAAATTTCAGTCCAGTAGGTCCAACATTTGAAGGTCCAACAATAATTCCGCGAATAGAGTTCGGTAGCAATGAACTGTGTCGTATTCCATTTGATGTATTTAACTTTGAATAAATATTCTTTACGGTAATCGATTTATGTTGTTTTAAGAATCGCATTATGAAAACTACTAAATTATAGCATATATAAACAGGGTATTTTATGGGTGATACTGATACTGCTGCAGCTACTGATACTGCTACTGTTACTGCTACAGCTACTGCTACTGCTACTGCTACTGATACTGATAATGATACTGATACTGAAACGTAATTCAAAAAGAATTTCCAGTTACTCCTTCTTCTACACTCAACCCGGGACATACAAAAAAGATGCTGTTGACTGCAGCTAATATAGAATATATAAAATCCTTGAGACTTAATCTACAAGAATGAATGATATATTAAATGTCCTTGAAAAACCAATATATGATGAGAGCATTATAAAAAAGGAATACCATAGTTACTCGCCATATTTGAAATCTTTTAATAATAATGATGAGATTCGTATACCAATTCAGAATCAGGACCTTTTTGTCTTACCAAGTGAGAGTATGATTTACATTCATGGCTTTATAGTAAAACATGAAGGGGGAAAAGATGTAGCAACAACAGGTGTGAAATTTAAAAACAACTTTGTTTCATATTTGTTTGATGAAATTCGATATGAAATTAATGGTTTTGAAGTTGATCGTACACGTAATCTTGGAATTTCATCCACCATGAAAAACTTTACATCTTTGAATACAGCTGAAAGCAAAGCATTAAAAAACGCCGGTTGGTGCTTGGAAGAGAATTTTGCATTGTAAAAAACCCATTTCAGTTGCTGTATACCTCTGAAAATGTTGATGGGTTTTGCCGAAGATTATACTAAAATAATATTAAACTCGAAGCATGAGCTTGTCCTTCAACGTTCTTCATCTAATAAGAGATCATTTCATCCTACTAATGCCTCAGATCAATTAAAATTTACAATATTGGATATACTATGGAAAATGCCTCACATACAATTATCTGACTTTGCAAAATTGGAGATGTACAAGACAACAAAATGTAATAAACAACAAAAACCCCATTTTAATGCCATTTCGAAGTTGGGACTGTCATATAAATCCAATGCTTCCAAAAAGTACAAAGGTTTTATGGAATGTAAAACTAGCTCCACAAAATGAAAAACCTAGATTTCTTATCATCGGTCTACAGAAGGAAAAAGGTAGAGAGGAAGGAAATACATTCGATCATTGCAATATCGCTAATTTAAAAGTATATCTAAACTCTGATTCATATCCCTATGATGATTTGAATAGTCGCTTTGAAATAGGGCAGTATGCTGTTCTATATGATATGTATGTGAAATTTCAACAAAGTTATTATATGCGAGAACCTCAACCATTGCTAGATGTCGTTGGATTCAAGGCTATTGCTCCGCTAATTATTGTTGATGTAACACATCAAAACGAAGCAGTTAAAACTGGACCTATTGATAAACGAATTGAATTTGTTACCGAAGCAAACAAACCGATTCCAGATAAAACATCAGCCTATTGTCTAGTAATCCACGATCGTTTAATTGAGTACTCACCTCTAACCAGCGAAATCAGAAGAATTATTTAAATGTGTGTGAATTATAAAAAGGTAACCAGTCATCATCTGATCTTTATTGTAGGAGGTATTTTGAATAAAGCCATCAACAAAATAAAATAAAATGAATAGATTGAGAGGGTATCATAAATTAATTTATTGCTACTACTGAGGTAGCAACTCGCACTTAGAGGAGAAGTGTAAGAAGAAGAAGGATGACCAAAAGTTAGCAAAATGGGCAAAGGAGCAAAAAGACGCTAAAAATAAGATTGATAAAGGAGTAAAAAGATGCAGAAACAGAAGAAGAAGATAGAGCAAAATAATACTCGAATCTGAATGGTTAAATCAATTACTTTTTATGAATGTAATTATTGCTTTTTATACATGTAATTATCAAACTTTATATATAACAAATCAATAAAAGAACAATAATGATTCATATATAAATCAACTCGTTTTGTTTTATTTACATCAGCATAGTTGAGTATGGTCGTAGTTATGATATCGTTTTCAATCGCTAGCTTAACTTATCATTAACCCAAGCCGCCACCGCAGCCACCGTTGCTGCTTTCATACTTTGTCTTTACATGAGTCAACCAACTCATATTAAATTTATTAAAATGCTTAACAACTACACTTATCATGAACATGTAGTTTTTGCCTTGTTTATAATGTTTGCTATGAAGCTTGGGCTTATCATCTTTAACTTGAAATTTGTAGCGACTTAAATTCATAAACATATTATATTAAACAAGCATAGAAAAAATATTAGACTTCTACACTGTTTCCTTATCTTAAACTTGTGGTTTTTGGCACACTTATTACGCTTACTATGAAGCTTGGACTTATCATCTTTAACTTGAAATTTGTAGCGACTTAAATTCATAAACACATTATATTAAACAAGCTTAGAAAAAATAAAAAATATTTTACTTCTTCACTGTTTCCTTATCTTAAACTTGCGGTTTTAGGCCTTAAACTTGAAGTTTTTGTAGCGACTTAAATACATAAACATTATGCTTGCTATGAAGCTTGGGCTTATCAATTTAAACTTGAAATTTGATTTATAGCAACAACAACACGCTTCAGCCATCCTACTTCAGCCAGTTTGACCAATTTTAGCCCATCTACATATCCGTCCGTCCATCCATACGCCCATCTTGCATGCTTATCTCCAATTTATAACAACAACACGCTTCAGCCACCCTACTATCGGCCAACTTGACGATCAACCGCGACGCCGACTGCGCTGCACCTCACAATTTTGTGAATTTGGAGGCCCATAAGGAAATACACGCGTTTTTGATTTAGAACTGTCATAGCCTATCTACTAATAACTTTTTCAATCAAGTATGTATTGGGAAAATGTGTCTTTAATACTTCATGTAAGAAGAATCCACCAATGATCGGGATCCCTTGGTAGTCGTTCAATAAATAAGTTACAGGGTTTGTGTTCTGTATAGTTCGAATTTTAAAAATTTCAGTTGTCCAATTTGGAGTATATCCTTTTGCAAAAATATGCTTATATTTGCTAATTCGAACGTGGTCTCCAACTTGTAGTTTACCATATTTGAAAATTTTTGGATGATTATAAGCTTGTTTTAGTACAGATAGTTCGTTTTCTATATTAACAGACTTTGGCATCATTTCAATGGTTCTGTGCTTTTTGCTATTATATTGATTAATTAAATCCTTACATATACTAATCCATTGGTAATTTCCTTGTAAACTAAACCTTTTCCACATCATTCCTTTTAAAGTTCTATTAAATCGTTCCACAATAGATGCTTTCATGATGCTATATGTAGAATAGTGTTTAATATTATGTTTTTTCATCAGGTTTTGGAATGTTTTATTATAAAACTCTTTGCCATTATTGGTTTATAAATTCTTTGGTATTCTCTTTAGTACAAAAATTGATTTCATAGCATTGGTAATATCCTCACTTCCTTTTGACTTTACAGGAATAGCCCAAGCAAACTTTGAAAATGTATCTATTACTGTTAAAATAAACCGATAACCTTTGTTATGTTTTGAATAAACACCCATTTCAACAAGATCTGCCTGCCAAAGATCGTCTATTCCCTTGGTTACTACTCATCGTCGGATAAAATTTCTGCGTGCTTTCTTGTATGCATTCTTGTCTTTCCATCTCTAGTGTCTTCTTAGATTTTATTTATTTAAGTGTTGCTAATATAGGATTAAAATCAACACGATTTATATTTCTATGTTCAAATGTTTCGTAATCATCTTTGTTCTCGTAATAATAGCTTCATTAAGACGTTTTTCAGCTGCATCAAATTTATAATTTAATAACGATCTTTCTTCTTTTAGCGATTGATTTAAATTATTTTGTAAGATCTTGTATTAATTTACTTAAGCGAGTTTCTAAATCTATGTTATTCTGTAAGCAAAAAGTTTTGTTGTTGTATTAATTCGTGAAAATGATCCTCTACTTCCTTAATTCTTTCTATATACAATGTATTAATTTTTTTCTTTATTTCTTCAAAATAAATTTTCATATAAATTTTATTTACAGCATCGTTTTCCAATATAGGATTAGCAATATTTTTTATTCTCCGCAAGTTGAAGTTGAAATTACGATCACTATCCAAATGAATCTTGGTGTGTATGTTTTGATATCTTTCAGAGGTACCGATGTAATGACCAAACTTATCGATAGGCATTTTATGAATACTGATTGTTTTATATTTGTACAGCATATTTATACAATAATCCTTGCTTCTCTCAATTCTTCAATAATTGAAACTATTTCATTATTATGATTTGAGTGACCGGCAGTTGATGATGAAATCAAAAGACGTAATCTATCAACCAGTTCGTTGGGGTCATCCCAATATATATAACTCGGTTCTTTTGTATTCAGCTTCATCAAACCTTTGCCCCTATGAACTTTTTGTTCTTTAAATAGTTTTATTATAATCGTTATATATTTTTTTTAGCGATTTCCTTTAAGCTGTCCGTTGGCGTTGTAATTTCTTCTATGAGCATTAGTCATCTCTAATATTTTTTTATAAGCTTTTAAATCCATTTCATTAAAACTGTTTGGTTTCTTATAAACTAATAGTTCATATAAACCTGATGAGAAAGGCCATTGCGAGTTACCTACATTTATATTGGTCAAATCAAATGTGAGGGATTCATTACCCAATCTCCATATTTGATTTTAATCCTTATGAGGACCGTACGTTTTATCAAATTTATTTAAATTGACCTGCGATAAATCAAATTGAATACTTTGGTTTGGATTAATGGTGGTGTCATCATCGTCTCATTTTCCATATCATTATCAACATTATCAACATTATCTTCATCATCATCATTACCATTTTCCATTTAAGTTTAAGTCTAATAATTCTTTTTCTAATGCTTCATTTACATGCTTATTTCTAAGCTGTTTTGGAAGAACACTTTTTAAATCCTTTTTAAGAAGAACTCTATTGTAACCTCTTACTTGTGATGTTTTATACTCTATATGGTTAAAAACTCCACTTGTTTTAAAATAAGACTGTATTGCTTCTCCCCGTTTAGGAACAGTGAGAATTTTTATAGTGTATTAAAACAAGATGCATCTTTAGAAGATTGCGAGCAATATGCTCTTATAATAAAAAATGTCTTTTTTGCGCATCTAACATCCTTGCATTCAAGGAGACATTTTTTAATTTGGTTTCCAAATAACCATTCTTAAACCCAAAAAACGTATTTTCAGCAAAATTTATGTCACTCGGTGGACCTATATCATGACTAGACCTTGCTTTATCTTCAACTAATTTATTATATTGGTCAATAGCCAACCATATATACTTTTTTATATAATACGAATAATTTCTATTAAATTTACCGTCTTTTTTCAAAAAATTGTCTATTTCCGTTAATGGAATCGAAAAAAAGAAAGGATCAATATTATTTTTGATACAATCAACGGTTTCTATATTTGGACTAAAACTTGAAAGCATTTCGTTTTTGTTTTTATCATGTTGTTCATAAAAAATAGTGGTTTTTTCAGGGCTGTTATTTTTTATTTGAGCAACTTTTGAACTTTTTTGTTCACCTACTATATTTGATATATTAATAGAAACTTGATCTAATGAATTTTGTATGCCAGTACAAACGAAATTTGGCAACAATTTCAATTCACGCAATATATCAGCTAAAACTGAGTGTATAGAGGCAAGCTTATTGCTTGCGAATGAAATTTGGCTGCTAATATTCTGAAAATATTCTTCATTTGGAGATTTAAAAATGTCTTTTTCAGTAATAAAGTTACTTTCTGAATGAACGTCACATTTAGAAAAGTCACTAAGAGAACTTGATTTTATAAGTTCTTCTTCTTTTGCTGAAAGCAAAACATTTGGACCTAGACATTTTCTACTTTTTATTTCACTCGCAATTTGAAGAAAATTTGTGCAATAGTATTTTTTTAATTATTGCATAGTTTTTAACTGTGCATTTAAACTTCATTTCAAGACATAAAATATTTAGAAAAGAGTTTTTATTTCTGTAATTCTTATTACATGTATTTTTTTCTATAACAACTAAATCCAAACTTTTTATAATATTATGAATACTAATAATCATTATGTTAAAATCAATTTTCTGTAAAGAACAAAACTTACGCCCTACAACTAGATAAACCAAAACTATAAAAAATTCCTAGGCCTATAAGAAACATACAATTTTTTAAAGGATTGTTAAATATCCAAGCTGCTTCGCCCATCATAAACAAATCTAAAAATCTAAATAAATTAAAGAAAGAAAAGAATATGTTATTTGTTGAAGTAAAAAATTTAAGTAAATATTCTACTTAATTTTTCTTGTTGAAGGTTAAGTCTTGCTAAAAGTTGTTCGACTGCAGTTGGCTTAAAAGTTTTTAAAATATTAGCATATATCTATAATAACGGCGTTGTTCTGAGTATCAAAGGCAAAAATTCTTAGTTTTTGTAGTTTTTTTTTTTGTGAAAATTTTTATTTTGTTCATATACACAACATTTTAAAATTTAGTAAAAACGCATTTTACTATTTTTGGAAAAATATTGAAAAAATTTCAAGAGCTTACTTTACACTTCTAAACCAAAAAATTTTCGATTTTTGAATCAGAACAACGCCTTCAAAATATTGATTTTTTTCCGTGTGATTTTACCTTCATACAATCTCTCACAATTACAAGTCTTGATACTTTTTTTGGTACTTAAGGTTTTAATTAATTAATATTAGCGTACACATTACTAGTTTTTAAACTCGACATTTTTTCGAATGGAATAACGTGCATCTGCTACCCATTAAACATGTATGACTACGGTTTGATGGGAAACCAATACATACCGTAACCCATTAAACCAAAGTCAAGAAATACATACAGTTACCCAGCAGATCAATCTCAGATACAATTTAATCATATGAAATTGCCTTGACTTTTTGTGTGGAATTTCAAAAGGCACAAAAGTGTAAATTTGAATAGTTAAATTTTCGTATGTACGTTAATAGGACTTTATGGTGAATTCAATTTCTTTGTAAAAAAAATTGCATTTCTTATTATATTCGCGTTAGAAAACAAACTATACAGATAAAAAAGTTAAAAAGTGTGAAGTTTAGTTATTACATTATATTGACCATACAAATAAAATTATACATGTAGATAATTGAAAAAAATAAACTAAGTATGTTTTTGTTGGCTAGTATGGTTAAGTTTTTTATTCTTGTTTGATTTTTGGGTGCTCAAAGTTTAGAGAAACATTTGTCAGAGACGAAAATTCGGGATTATAATGTTATCAAAATGGATAAAGCTATCGATAATCTTATGGTATTGATCTTTATCAATATCTTTAACGAACCAAATACTCTACACGTGGCTTTTTACTCAAATCAAATTCTTTTCTAAAATTTCTATTTGGAAATGTCTTTTGGTTTGCTGGGTATATTGGGTTTGCTGGTAAAATATGCATCTTTATAGAAAAATAATTTTTTATTCTTATTAGGATTATTCCAATATAAGTGACGTAATGTTAACGGTATCAAGAAAAAAGAGCATTTGGATATCGTAGCAATAGCGAACTTGAATAAAATTCCTTATTTCTGCCAGGGACCGCCAATAACAATTATCGCTATTAATCAATCATTTAATGACATTTATTTTTTAATCGATTATTTTATCAGAAAAAAATTTATTGTTAGACCGTTATTTTTTAATCAAAAATAAAAGTTATTTCTTAGTCATTATTTTTTTCGATCAGAAATAACAGTTATTTTTATCGTTATTTTTTTCATTCAGAAATAAAATTTATTTCTTGGTCGTTATTTTTTCGATCAGAAGTTTGTTATTTTTTGACCGTTATTTTTTTCGATAAAAATAACACCTATTTTTTGATAGATTTTTCTCGAGCAGAAGAACAAAATCATTTTTTGATTGAAATAGTTTCTATCAAAAAACTAACATATCCATTAACGAAAATATTTTTAAATTTTGTATTGTAAGAGTGCTAAGAGCTAATCTTATTTTGAATATTAAAAAAATTACAAAAAAAAAATCTAAATAGAACTTAAAGTTGGAAAATGGTGACAAAAGTTGAATTTGAATTAAAGTTAGCATTTTATTAGTATTTACGCGTATAATACAAAATTTAATTTGATTTTTCAGTTTTCTGTTTTTTCGGTTCTGAATTAAATTTTACATTTTTTTTCTAGTTCAATAATGTAAAAAACTTATAAAAAGTTGTACTTTTTTGAAGAGAAAAATCTTAACATAACGTTTATATTCAAATGTAGCATATTATAGTTTGCATACGAAATTCCTTAAAAGATTTTTCAACAAAATAGTTATGAATATGCAACAGTATTCCACATTTAATTAAAATAATTTTCATAAGAGACTTGTTTACTCTCCGCAGATTTTTGTTGTTTTATTGATATAGACATAAACCTTTTTTCTCTGTTACGTAACGCGTCCTTTTTTGCCTTCTAATATCTTTGGATTACTCTTTCGATCGCTTCCATCCTTTACACTAAAAATAGTGCTATCCAAAAATCGAAACAAGCCAAAAAAGTTTAGCCAAAATCAAGTTTTATTTGCAAATCAAAAAATTAAAACAAGCACATAGACATTTAAAAGAAGTACCGGATAACATTTTCTATTTTTCCTGAATAGGGCTGTAAGAAGTAAATATAATTTTAAAATACACATATCGGTCATTCCATGTCAAATCGGACGCTTTTGTCTAAAAACTAATTTTGATGATTCCGATTTTTTTAAAATTTTTCACGTCGACAGAACTTTAAAAATAAAAAATATTTTCATACTTTTTAATAATTTTTTATTTTTTTTTTTGGAGTTATACACTGTGAAAAATTAAAAAGAAAATCAGAAATTGTCATTCAAACATGTAGTCAAACAACTATATCTTTTAAACCGTTAGCCCTACAAAAAAATGTTGAAGACATATTTTAAACATCTTGAATTGGTCTTTATTGTGGTTTCCTTTTTTACAAACACTTTCGTAAAAAATTTTAAATTTTTTGACCGCTAAAAATCTCCTTCACATTTTTCATAGACAGCACCACTATTTTTTGGCATTTTGAAAATATTATCGTATTGAGGCATTCATTCTTAATGCATTCTCATAATTTGATGTTGAAGAATCAATGTTTACTATTTTAAACGAAATTTCAAAAACTGACTACACAATTTTTAAGTACGAAATACTTTAATTTTTAATTAAAAATGGAATTTTTAGTATTTTTTCTAAGCTAGGAACATATTGTCGCTGTGTCAACAAAAACAGTTATATGTAAATCAGCAACTTTTCAGGAGAGCAAAAACACAATTTTTTTCAGAGCATTTCTAGTACTGCGAGCAATAAGTATTTTTAATCACTTCTAAATAAAAAAATATAAAAACTGCAAATGCAGAAATGTGGGTAAGAGATAGTGTAAACAAAAATGATATAAAAAGAATTTAAAAAAAAATCATATAACTGTCTTTGTTGGCGCAGCGATGATATATAAAGTCACATTGAAAAATTTTAAAAAATAGAGTGTCTGCCGAGGAATGGTAGATTTTAACGAGTTGATAGAATTTTCCAATGTCAGTGATTTTACATATCATCGCTGCTCCAGAAAAAACAGTTATGTGATTTTTGTAAATTTTATTATTGCATACAGGGTTGCCAATATTCAAAGCGCCCATTTTATTTTTAAATAAATCAAAAAAACCAAAATTTTTTGTCTGTTCGTCATAAATATCATTTAATTGGGTTCAAGTAGATTTGCTTACATTATTTCTTGAATATGATATCTCGTAAATGGTCGCCATTGGCCTCTACGACATATTGTGCCCGTTTTGCAGCATTTTCCATGGTTTTCTTCAACATTTCGATGGGAATGGCGGTTATTTCTTGACGGATGTTGGTTTTCAGCTCTTTTAGGGTCTTTGGCTTGTTGACGTAAACCTTTGATTTCAAATAACCCCACAAAAAGAAGTCTGGAGGCGTTAAATCTGGTGATCTTGGCAGCCAATCGAAATCACCATTTTTTGACATCAAACGGCCAGGGAACAATTGCTTCAAAAAATCGATTGTAGTGCGGCTTGTGTGTGGTGGCACGCCGTCTTGTTGAAACCAGTAGTGCCTGATACGCTTTCGACGAACGATTGGCATGAAAAAATTGTTTATCATATCGCGATAACGCTCCTGATTGACAGTAACTCTGTGGCCATTATCATCTTCGAAAAAGAACGGCCCAATGAGCATTTTAGCACAAACGCCGCACCAAACAGTGACTTTTGCATCGTGAAGAGGTACCTCTAGAATCTCTTGTGGATTTTCAGTGGCATAAATACGGCAATTTTGTTTGTTTACCGTTCCGTTCAACTGAAAATGAGCTTCATCACTCATGATAATTTTATGCCAAAATTGCTCTTACTATTGACTTGTTTTGTTGAATGTAAATTTCAACAATTTTAGAGCATTCGCGTGGCGTGTACTGTTCCATTGTAAACATTTGCTTGGAATGACGCTTCAAACGCGGTATGTCATTAGTCGATTTGGCATCACTGCGGAAAGTTACAGTGTTGCCAGATGGGCACTTCGAATATTGGCAACCCTGTATTTCATTCACACTATCTTTTGCACACATTTCTGCATTTACAGTTTTTTATATATTTTTTTTTTTAATTTAGAAGTGATCAAAAACAGTTATACAGAGCACTAGAAATGCTCTGAAAAATTTGCTTTATTGCTCTCCTGAAAAGTTTCTGAAATACATATAGTTTTTTTTTTGTTGGCGCAGCGACGATATGTACCTAGCTTAGCGAAAAATACTAAAAATTCCATTTTTAATTATAAATTAGAGAAATTTGTACTTAAAATTGTGTCAGTTTTTTAAAATTTCGTTTAAAATAGTAAACATTGATTCTCCAACATCAAATATTGATAATGCTTCAATACGATAATATTTTCAAAATGCCAAAAAAGTGCTGTCTAAGAAAAATGTGAATGAAATTTTTAGTGGTCAAAAAATATTAAATTTTTTACGAAAGTTTTTATAAAAAAGAACACCACAATAAAGACCAATTCAAGATCTTTAAAATATGCCTTCAACATTTTTTTGTAGGACTAACGGTTTAGAAAATAAAGTTATTTGAGTACATGTCCGAATGACAATTTTTGTTTTTCTTTATAACTTTTCACTGTGTAAAACTGAAAAAAAAAAATTGAAAATTACAAAAAAAATATGCAAATATTTTTCTTTCTTAAAGTACTATCCACGTGCGAAGTACCAAATTTTTACAGAAACGTGAGTTTCGAAAAGCGACCGATTTGACATGGAATGACCGATATCCATAATTAAGTAAATATATTTTTCAGTACAGTTTAAAAAAAAATATTTTGACTTTTTTTATTTATATAAAAAAAGAATTGTTTTGACAGCAGTTTGGCTTTTTCCTTGTTTGTATATCGTTTGTTTCCAAAGAAGAAAATCAGATTCATTTGCTTTGTTTCGTTGCCACTGCTGCATTGTAATTTCGCTAATAGAGATTATGTTATGAGAAGAATTGAGTTGAGAAAAGAAAAGTCATGAGTCTGATCGAGAAAATAACGACCAAGAAATAACTTTTCTTTCTGATTGAAAAAAAGAGATTGTGAAAATTTTTAAAAAAATCGCGTGATTTTTAAAACATTTTTAAAAACACTTTATATTTTCTACATCACAAAGCTATTTATGCACTAACCTTGTTTAATGCTTAAACTTCAGTTTTGCATTAATTTGCGACCATTTCAAGGAAAAAACTTCATATCCATAAAGAGTAATTTTTGTTTTATTAAAAACGATGCTTTTTTAATGCAAAAACTTCGGTTCTGCATCAAATTTGGACCATAAAACGGCAAAAATTTCATATAGCAAAAACATCTTCAAACGTAACATTGTTTAAAAGCTGCTATCTGAGATAGCATACAACTTCTCGTAAGATCTTCCAAATAATAAAAGTCCGATTGTATGAATCAAAGAAGAATTACCCAGGTAGCATTGACAATTTTTATGGTGACTTAAACTGTAAAAAAAAAGGAGAGCTTTCAATCGGTCATTGTCAATGGCCGCATTCAGCCACGACAACTGTTGTGTAAAAATTCACTGAATGGTAGAATTTTGGGAGCGCTCACTAAAACTGATCAGGTATTGGACGCCATTTAAACTATGAAAAATCAATGCTACATAAACACAACTGTTGAGTCAACTGTCAAATGCTGCTAATGACGCTGTTGAATTAATAAACACAGAAAGAACGCAACAAATTTAAGTGAGAATCGTTTGTAATTGAATTGAATTTACATAAAAATTAAATTAAATCTAATTTCTGACATGTAGAGTAGCATCATATTTAGATAAAAAAAAACACAACAGCTGTCTCCGCTGAATGCGGCCAATAACTGAAAACATAAATATTTTTCGCAAACAAACTAGTACTGAAGAGCTTTTCGCAGAAATCACACGCGATGTTCTTACACCTTTCATGATTTTAAATGTTTATTTAAACGAACAAAAATTCTAATTTGATTTATATGTTATTTTTCGACACTTGATTTAATTTTCGCTTTATTTCACTAACAGATTTTTTTGACAGGCTATGTTTTCGTTTTGAAGAGAAAATAAGCAGTTGTGAATAGCTGCGTTTACAGAAATCAACTTGTCAACATGTTTTAAGTATCACTTTTCGCAACTTTCTGTGTCTTGTTACAAAAATTGACAAGAATTTCACTCATTTCTTTAATTAAAAGTAGTAATTAAATAAAATATTGATATATTGTACTTTTCACCTAATTTTGTGTTATTCGACGTTTTATACTTTCACTTCCAAATTTCAAACTTTGCAATTGAAAAAAAAAACATGTTGTTGAGTAAATGTAGCGGAAAAATAAAGCGGGGCGAAATATAGACAACATGTTGTGGTTAGCAGAAATAATACTTGCCATTCACAAGACTTTTACACAACAGTTGCAAAAAATGTAGTTCTGTAAACGCAGCCAATGAGAATAGTTGCAGTTTACGGCCCACGCGTAAATATTTTTTTTTTTTTCTTATTTTTAATAAACGTACTTGGGCCTCTTGAGTCCAAAAATCTGAGGCAGCTCAGCCTCAGAGGCAGCTAGATAGCACACTCAACTTTTGTTGAGTGATCTCAAGTTTTATTAATAGCCTCAGAGGCTATAGTCTCAGAGATCAGCCTCAGAGGGAGCTCAGCCTCAGAGGCAGCTAGATAGCACACTCAACTTTTGTTGAGTGATCTCAAGTTTTATTAATACGAAATAAACAAAAACTGAGTGTACTGGAGGTTGCGATGTTTATTCTGAGTGAACACTCAACGTCAAATAAAAACATGAGTAGAGTGGAGTTTAGTTATTATTATTAATATGCCTTATTCATACCAATCAGAGTAAAAGCTAGTAGAGCTCACTCCACTAGACTCGCTTTATTAATACGACCCAGTGTCTTCACTTACAAATTGAATTTCATGATATATATCTCAAGTGTTGACAACTATATCATGAAATTGTTCATATCATGAAATTTATCTCTTTAAATATTTATTTTTTCAGTTTGTTCTCCAAAAGCCTGGATTTTTTTTTCTGAGATGTACAGGATTTAAAAAATATATGGCAACACTGACTTTGATCTACTCTTAAAACAAGCAATGGAGGACAGGGTTGATATTTTCGGTACAATTGTACTTCTTTGGTACAATTTTACTTTGTTTCTACTTTCCTACTACCAAAGCGTTTTTGGTACATTTTATTTACTCAAAACATTTTTTACTAAATACAGAATTTAGAGCTCTTAGTGAGCAAACAGAACTAAAAGATTTAAAAAAAGTTATCTATTTCTGATTTTTGTCACTCTGTAAAAACTATATAAATTGAATTTAAGGAATAAATTTTCTCCAATCATATAAAATTGCTCAAGGAATTCTTTCAATTTCTCACTCTTCAGCAAAAGTTAACAAATATTTTTTATTCAAAAATTCAATAGAAAAATTCAATAGAAATGCAAAAAGAGACGGCATTTATTTTTTAATGAAATAAATTTTTTAATATCTAGTTAAAAAAATGCCACAATATTGATATCAGAGAAAAATTTCAAAATATATCAAAGAAAAATTTCATAAAATTTAACTGAAAGTGAAGAATTGCTTGACTTAAAGATTTTCACATTAATTTTTTTTCGTTGCCTTAATATAGAAAAGCCCCACCTTACATTTTTAAAAATCTATTTTTCAGCTGGATTGTATCAGATTGCGAGTGGATAGGTGGTTGACCTAGTGGCATTTGCAAAGAATTTGATTTAAAAAAATGTTAGTGGACTTTCTACATAAAGGTAACGAAAAAAATTCTCATGTTTGTTCATGTTTGTTCAAAATTCAATTTATTAATTTTTGTTTTTTAATTATAAAAAAACCTCTAAACTTTATGCTTTTATTAATAGATTTTATTCATCTCTTTTTCTGAATATTAAAAGACCACTTGATTAATTAAAAACTAATGAAAATCTTTGACCTTTTTGTTTATAAAGTTTATTAACTGAATTGTTAAAAACACACTCTATAATTTTAAATAAAACAAAAATTTATTTCATACTTTCTTTTTTCATTCAGTACAATTTTTTCTAAATTTTTATACTAAAATGAAAAAGTCATTTATCAACCCTGATGGAGGAAACTGGGTTCACTATCTGTTGCTTCTTGTCTGTAATGACAACGTAGTTAGAGAAAAGGAAACGACACTATTATGTGCCGTAAAGCTTATATCGAAAGCAAGTTCAAAATTTACTGTTACTTTAAAAGTATACATACCCTTTTCTAAAAGTTATACTATTTCAATTTAGAATTTATTCTAAAAGCGCGCATACCAAATCTTTGGAAATAGCAAACAAAATTCAATTTTAATTAAAAAAGACTTTAAAAAGACTCTAAAAGATTTAAATAGACACAAAACAAATTGACTATTGAAGGTTGAAACTTGAGCTTAATTAATATTTATTGTTTTTCGAAGTGATTCAATCTCGTGCGGGATCTCGATACTTTGTGCGGTACGTTCCGGCTTTTTTTTTGGAACATTTTACCTTAAGTTGAAATGGTATTTTATTTTTCCTTCTAAAATGCGTGTTTGGAGCTTAAAGAGCTAATAGTGAAAAATGTAGGGCCTCTTTCAAGCCGGTTAAAAGTTATAGGGGTCCGAAATTAGAAAAAATTTAATTTAAAAACAAGTTTTTTCAATGGCATAAGTGCAGTTTACAGCCCACGCGTAAATAAAATTTTCTTGTTTTTATTAAAAGTATTTTAGTCAACTTAGTCCAAAAGTGCAAAAATAAAATGTCGGTTTCAAATGGCTTAGGAGATAAAATTCGCGAAAGTTTCAAAATTCAGTGCAAATTATGAAGTGTGCGGAACAAAGCCCAAAATAAAAAATTAAATAAAAACCAAAATTAAAAAAAAATTATATGATATACGAAATCCTATTATATAAACGAGAATTTTATCCAGAAATACTGTAGGCAGCGAAGCCGGTGTTGGACTTACTGAGGGTTGTAATTTCTAAGCAGCTACCGAAGGCCGCCTATTAAAAAAAGAAAACTGCATACAGTTAGTTTTTTTCATTAAATTTGAATTAAACAGATAAAATTATTTGCCCTTTTACGGAGTGGTAAAAACAAGCTTAAAATTGTAATTTTTCAAGTTTTCACGAATTTTATCTCCTAAACCATTAGAGACCGACATTAAATTTTTAGATTTTTGGACTCAAGAGGCCCAAGTACGTTTATTAAAAATAAGAAAAAAAAAAATATTTACGCGTGGGCCGTAAACTGCAACTATTCTCATTGGCTGCGTTTACAGAACTACATTTTTTGCAACTGTTGTGTAAAAGTCTTGTGAATGGCAAGTATTATTTTTGCTAACCACAACATGTTGTCTATATTTCGCCCCGCTTTATTTTTCCGCTACATTTACTCAACAACATGTTGTATTTTTCAATTGCAAAGTTTGAAATTTGGAAGTGAAAGTATAAAACGTCGAATAATACAAAATTAGGTGAAAAGTACAATATATCAATATTTTATTTAATTACTACTTTTAATTAAAGAAATGAGTGGAATTCTTGTCAATTTTTGTAACAAGACACAGAAATTTGCGAAAAGTGATGCTTAAAACATGTTGACAAGTTGATTTCTGTAAACGCAGCTATTCACAACTGCTTATTTTCTCTTCAAAACGAAAACATAGCTTGTCAAAAAGATCTGTTAGTGAAATAAAGCGAAAATTAAATCAAGTGTCGAAAAATAACATATAAATTAAATTAGAATTTTTGTTCGTTTAAATAAACATTTAAAATCATGAAAGGTGTAAGAACATCCCGTGTGATTTCTGCGAAAAGCTCTTCAGTACTAGTTTGTTTGCGAAAAATATTTATGTTTTCAGTTATTGGCCGCATTCAGCGGAGACAGCTGTTGTGAACTGTTATGGTAGCGATAACTTAGTGAGCGATGTTTTTATCTAAATATGATGCTACTCTACATGTCAGAAACTAGATTTAATTTAATTTTTATGTAAATTCAATTCAATTACAAACGATTCTCACTTAAATTTGTTGCGTTCTTTCTGTGTTTATTAATTCAACAGCGTCATTAGCAGCATTTGACAGTTGACTCAACAGTTGTGTTTATGTAGCATTGAAAAATATATTTACTTAATTATGGATATCGGTCAATCCATGTCAAATCGGTCGCTTTTCGAAACTCACGTTTCTGTAAAAATTTGGAACTGAGCTGCCTCAGATTTTTGGACTCAAGAGGCCCAAGTACGTTTATTAAAAATAAGAAAAAAAAAAAAATATTTACGCGTGGGCCGTAAACTGCAACTATTCTCATTGGCTGCGTTTACAGAACTACATTTTTTGCAACTGTTGTGTAAAAGTCTTGTGAATGGCAAGTATTATTTCTGCTAACCACAACATGTTGTCTATATTTCGCCCCGCTTTATTTTTCCGCTACATTTACTCAACAACATGTTTTTTTTTTCAATTGCAAAGTTTGAAATTTGGAAGTGAAAGTATAAAACGTCGAATAACACAAAATTAGGTGAAAAGTACAATATATCAATATTTTATTTAATTACTACTTTTAATTAAAGAAATGAGTGAAATTCTTGTCAATTTTTGTAACAAGACACAGAAAGTTGCGAAAAGTGATACTTAAAACATGTTGACAAGTTGATTTCTGTAAACGCAGCTATTCACAACTGCTTATTTTCTCTTCAAAACGAAAACATAGCCTGTCAAAAAAATCTGTTAGTGAAATAAAGCGAAAATTAAATCAAGTGTCGAAAAATAACATATAAATCAAATTAGAATTTTTGTTCGTTTAAATAAACATTTAAAATCATGAAAGGTGTAAGAACATCGCGTGTGATTTCTGCGAAAAGCTCTTCAGTACTAGTTTGTTTGCGAAAAATATTTATGTTTTCAGTTATTGGCCGCATTCAGCGGAGACAGCTGTTGTGTTTTTTTTTATCTAAATATGATGCTACTCTACATGTCAGAAATTAGATTTAATTTAATTTTTATGTAAATTCAATTCAATTACAAACGATTCTCACTTAAATTTGTTGCGTTCTTTCTGTGTTTATTAATTCAACAGCGTCATTAGCAGCATTTGACAGTTGACTCAACAGTTGTGTTTATGTAGCATTGATTTTTCATAGTTTAAATGGCGTCCAATACCTGATCAGTTTTAGTGAGCGCTCCCAAAATTCTACCATTCAGTGAATTTTTACACAACAGTTGTCGTGGCTGAATGCGGCCATTGACAATGACCGATTGAAAGCTCTCCTTTTTTTTGACAGTTTAAGTCACCATAAAAATTGTCAATGCTACCTGGGTAATTCTTCTTTGATTCATACAATCGGACTTTTATTATTTGGAAGATCTTACGAGAAGTTGTATGCTATCTCAGATAGCAGCTTTTAAACAATGTTACGTTTGAAGATGTTTTTGCTATATGAAATTTTTGCCGTTTTATGGTCCAAATTTGATGCAGAACCGAAGTTTTTGCATTAAAAAAGCATCGTTTTTAATAAAACAAAAATTACTCTTTATGGATATGAAGTTTTTTCCTTGAAATGGTCGCAAATTAATGCAAAACTGAAGTTTAAGCATTAAACAAGGTTAGTGCATAAATAGCTTTGTGATGTAGAAAATATAAAGTGTTTTTAAAAATGTTTTAAAAATCACGCGATTTTTTTAAAAATTTTCACAATCTCTTTTTTTCAATCAGAAAGAAAAGTTATTTCTTGGTCGTTATTTTCTCGATCAGACTCATGACTTTTCTTTTCTCAACTCAATTCTTCTCATAACATAATCTCTATTAGCGAAATTACAATGCAGCAGTGGCAACGAAACAAAGCAAATGAATCTGATTTTCTTCTTTGGAAACAAACGATATACAAACAAGGAAAAAGCCAAACTGCTGTCAAAACAATTCTTTTTTTATATAAATAAAAAAAGTCAAAATATTTTTTTTTAAACTGTACTGAAAAATATATTTACTTAATTATGGATATCGGTCATTCCATGTCAAATCGGTCGCTTTTCGAAACTCACGTTTCTGTAAAAATTTGGTACTTTGCACGTGGATAGTACTTTAAGAAAGAAAAATATTTGCATATTTTTTTTGTAATTTTCAATTTTTTTTTTCAGTTATACACAGTGAAAAGTTATAAAGAAAAACAAAAATTGTCATTCGGACATGTACTCAAATAACTTTATTTTCTAAACCGTTAGTCCTACAAAAAAATATTGAAGACATATTTTAAAGATCTTGAATTGGTCTTTATTGTAGTGTTCTTTTTTATAAAAACTTTCGTAAAAAATTTAGTATTTTTTGACCACTAAAAATTTCATTAACATTTTTCTTAGACAGCACTTTTTTTGGCATTTTGAAAATATTATCGTATTGAGGCATTATCAATATTTGATGTTGGAGAATAAATGTTTACTATTTTAAACGAAATTTTAAAAAACTGACACAATTTTAAGTACAAATTTCTCTAATTTTTAATTAAAAATGGAATTTTTAGTATTTTTCGCTAAGCTAGGTGCATATCGTCGCTGCGCCAAAAAAAAAAAACTATATGCATTTCAGAAACTTTTCAGGAGAGCAATAAAGCAAATTTTTCAGAGCATTTCTAGTACTCTGTATAACTGTTTTTGATCACTTCTAAATTAAAAAAAAAATATATATAAAAAACTGTAAATGCAGAAATGTGTGCAAAAGATAGTGTGAATGAAATATGCAATAATAAAATTTACAAAAGTCACATAACTGTTTTTTCTGGCGCAGCGATGATATGTAAAATCACTGACATTGGAAAATTCTATCAACTCGTTAAAATCTACCATTCCTCGGCAGACACTCTATTTTTTAAAATTTTTCAATGTGACTTTATATATCATCGCTGCGCTAACAAAGACAGTTATATGATTTTTTTTTTAAATTCTTTTTATATCATATTTGTTTACACTATCTCTTACCCACATTTCTGCATTTGCAGTTTTTAAATTTTTTTATTTAGAAGTGATTAAAAATACTTATTGCTCGCAGTACTAGAAATGCTCTGAAAAAAATTGTGTTTTTGCTCTCCTGAAAAGTTGCTGATTTACATATAACTGTTTTTGTTGACACAGCGACAATATGTTCCTAGCTTAGAAAAAATACTAAAAATTCCATTTTTAATTAAAAATTAAAGTATTTCGTACTTAAAAATTGTGTAGTCAGTTTTTGAAAATTTCGTTTAAAATAGTAAACATTGATTCTTCAACATCAAATTATGAGAATGCATTAAGAATGAATGCCTCAATACGATAATATTTTCAAAATGCCAAAAAATAGTGGTGCTGTCTATGAAAAATGTGAAGGAGATTTTTAGCGGTCAAAAAATTTAAAATTTTTTACGAAAGTGTTTGTAAAAAAGGAAACCACAATAAAGACCAATTCAAGATGTTTAAAATATGTCTTCAACATTTTTTTGTAGGGCTAACGGTTTAAAAGATATAGTTGTTTGACTACATGTTTGAATGACAATTTCTGATTTTCTTTTTAATTTTTCACAGTGTATAACTCCAAAAAAAAAAATAAAAAATTATTAAAAAGTATGAAAATATTTTTTATTTTTAAAGTTCTGTCGACGTGAAAAATTTTAAAAAAATCGGAATCATCAAAATTAGTTTTTAGACAAAAGCGTCCGATTTGACATGGAATGACCGATATGTGTATTTTAAAATTATATTTACTTCTTACAGCCCTATTCAGGAAAAATAGAAAATGTTATCCGGTACTTCTTTTAAATGTCTATGTGCTTGTTTTAATTTTTTGATTTGCAAATAAAACTTGATTTTGGCTAAACTTTTTTGGCTTGTTTCGATTTTTGGATAGCACTATTTTTAGTGTAAAGGATGGAAGCGATCGAAAGAGTAATCCAAAGATATTAGAAGGCAAAAAAGGACGCGTTACGTAACAGAGAAAAAAGGTTTATGTCTATATCAATAAAACAACAAAAATCTGCGGAGAGTAAACAAGTCTCTTATGAAAATTATTTTAATTAAATGTGGAATACTGTTGCATATTCATAACTATTTTGTTGAAAAATCTTTTAAGGAATTTCGTATGCAAACTATAATATGCTACATTTGAATATAAACGTTATGTTAAGATTTTTCTCTTCAAAAAAGTACAACTTTTTATAAGTTTTTTACATTATTGAACTAGAAAAAAAATGTAAAATTTAATTCAGAACCGAAAAAACAGAAAACTGAAAAATCAAATTAAATTTTGTATTATACGCGTAAATACTAATAAAATGCTAACTTTAATTCAAATTCAACTTTTGTTACCATTTTCCAACTTTAAGTTCTATTTAGATTTTTTTTTTGTAATTTTTTTAATATTCAAAATAAGATTAGCTCTTAGCACTCTTACAATACAAAATTTAAAAATATTTTCGTTAATGGATATGTTAGTTTTTTGATAGAAACTATTTCAATCAAAAAATGATTTTGTTCTTCTGCTCGAGAAAAATCTATCAAAAAATAGGTGTTATTTTTATCGAAAAAAATAACGGTCAAAAAATAACAAACTTCTGATCGAAAAAATAACGACCAAGAAATAAATTTTATTTCTGAATGAAAAAAATAACGGTAAAAATAACTGTTATTTCTGATCGAAAAAAATAATGACTAAGAAATAACTTTTATTTCTGATTAAAAAATAACGGTCTAACAATAAATTTTTTTCTGATAAAATAATCGATTAAAATATAAATGTTATTAATTAATTGATTGATAGCGATAATTGTTATTGGCGGTCCCTGGCAGAAATAAGGAATTTTATTCAAGTTCGCTATTGCTACGATATCCAAAAAATGGAATTTTTAGTATTTTTCGCTAAGCTAGGTGCATATCGTCGCTGCGCCAAAAAAAAAAACTATATGCATTTCAGAAACTTTTCAGGAGAGCAATAAAGCAAATTTTTCAGAGCATTTCTAGTACTCTGTATAACTGTTTTTGATCGCTTCTAAATTAAAAAAAAAATATATATAAAAAACTGTAAATGCAGAAATGTGTGCAAAAGATAGTGTGAATGAAATATGCAATAATAAAATTTACAAAAGTCACATAACTGTTTTTTCTGGCGCAGCGATGATATGTAAAATCACTGACATTGGAAAATTCTATCAACTCGTTAAAATCTACCATTCCTCGGCAGACACTCTATTTTTTAAAATTTTTCAATGTGACTTTATATATCATCGCTGCGCTAACAAAGACAGTTATATGATTTTTTTTTTTAAATTCTTTTTATATCATATTTGTTTACACTATCTCTTACCCACATTTCTGCATTTGCAGTTTTTAAATTTTTTTATTTAGAAGTGATTAAAAATACTTATTGCTCGCAGTACTAGAAATGCTCTGAAAAAAATTGTGTTTTTGCTCTCCTGAAAAGTTGCTGATTTACATATAACTGTTTTTGTTGACACAGCGACAATATGTTCCTAGCTTAGAAAAAATACTAAAAATTCCATTTTTAATTAAAAATTAAAGTATTTCGTACTTAAAAATTGTGTAGTCAGTTTTTGAAAATTTCGTTTAAAATAGTAAACATTGATTCTTCAACATCAAATTATGAGAATGCATCAAGAATGAATGCCTCAATACGATAATATTTTCAAAATGCCAAAAAATAGTGGTGCTGTCTATGAAAAATGTGAAGGAGATTTTTAGCGGTCAAAAAATTTAAAATTTTTTACGAAAGTGTTTGTAAAAAAGGAAACCACAATAAAGACCAATTCAAGATGTTTAAAATATGTCTTCAACATTTTTTTGTAGGGCTAACGGTTTAAAAGATATAGTTGTTTGACTACATGTTTGAATGACAATTTCTGATTTTCTTTTTAATTTTTCACAGTGTATAACTCCAAAAAAAAAAATAAAAAATTATTAAAAAGTATGAAAATATTTTTTATTTTTAAAGTTCTGTCGACGTGAAAAATTTTAAAAAAATCGGAATCATCAAAATTAGTTTTTAGACAAAAGCGTCCGATTTGACATGGAATGACCGATATGTGTATTTTAAAATTATATTTACTTCTTACAGCCCTATTCAGGAAAAATAGAAAATGTTATCCGGTACTTCTTTTAAATGTCTATGTGCTTGTTTTAATTTTTTGATTTGCAAATAAAACTTGATTTTGGCTAAACTTTTTTGGCTTGTTTCGATTTTTGGATAGCACTATTTTTAGTGTAAAGGATGGAAGCGATCGAAAGAGTAATCCAAAGATATTAGAAGGCAAAAAAGGACGCGTTACGTAACAGAGAAAAAAGGTTTATGTCTATATCAATAAAACAACAAAAATCTGCGGAGAGTAAACAAGTCTCTTATGAAAATTATTTTAATTAAATGTGGAATACTGTTGCATATTCATAACTATTTTGTTGAAAAATCTTTTAAGGAATTTCGTATGCAAACTATAATATGCTACATTTGAATATAAACGTTATGTTAAGATTTTTCTCTTCAAAAAAGTACAACTTTTTATAAGTTTTTTACATTGTTGAACTAGAAAAAAAATGTAAAATTTAATTCAGAACCGAAAAAACAGAAAACTGAAAAATCAAATTAAATTTTGTATTATACGCGTAAATACTAATAAAATGCTAACTTTAATTCAAATTCAACTTTTGTCACCATTTTCCAACTTTAAGTTCTATTTAGATTTTTTTTTTTGTAATTTTTTTAATATTCAAAATAAGATTAGCTCTTAGCACTCTTACAATACAAAATTTAAAAATATTTTCGTTAATGGATATGTTAGTTTTTTGATAGAAACTATTTCAATCAAAAAATGATTTTGTTCTTCTGCTCGAGAAAAATCTATCAAAAAATAGGTGTTATTTTTATCGAAAAAAATAACGGTCAAAAAATAACAAACTTCTGATCGAAAAAATAACGACCAAGAAATAAATTTTATTTCTGAATGAAAAAAATAACGGTAAAAATAACTGTTATTTCTGATCGAAAAAAATAATGACTAAGAAATAACTTTTATTTCTGATTAAAAAATAACGGTCTAACAATAAATTTTTTTCTGATAAAATAATCGATTAAAATATAAATGTTATTAATTAATTGATTGATAGCGATAATTGTTATTGGCGGTCCCTGGCAGAAATAAGGAATTTTATTCAAGTTCGCTATTGCTACGATATCCAAATGCTCTTTTTTCTTGATACCGTTAACATTACGTCACTTCAATTGGAATGATCCTAATAAGAATAAAAAATTAGTTTTCTATAAAGATGCATATTTTCTACCCAGCAAACCAAAAGACATTTCCAAATAGAAATTTTAGAAAAGAATTTGATTTGAGTAAAAAGCCACGTGTAGAGTATTTGGTTCGTTAAAGATATTGATAAAGATCAATACCATAAGATTATCGATAGCTTTATAATCCCGAATTTTCGTCTCTGACAAATGTTTCTCTAAACTTTGAGCACCCAAAAATCAAACAAGAATAAAAAGCTTAACCATACTAGCCAACAAAAACATACTTAGTTTATTTTTTTCAATTATCTACATGTATAATTTTATTTTTATGGTCAATATAATGTAATAACTAAACTTCACACTTTTTAACTTTTTTATCTGTATAGTTTGTTTTCTAACGCAAATATAATAAGAAATGCAATTTTTTTTACAAAGAAATTGAATTCACCATAAATTCCTATTAACGTACATACGAAAATTTAACTATTCAAATTTACACTTTTGTGCCTTTTGAAATTCCACACAAAAAGTCAAGGCAAATTTTATATGATTAAATTGTATCTGAGATTGATCTGCTGGGTAACTGTATGTATTTCTTGACTTTGGTTTCATGGGTTACGGTATGTATTGGTTTCCCATCAAACCGTAGTCATACATGTTTAATGGGTAGCAGATGCACGTTATTCCATTCGAAAAAATGTCGAGTTTAAAAACTAGTAATGTGTACGCTAATATTAATTAATTAAAACCATAAGTACCAAAAAAAGTACCGAGACTTGTGATTGTGAGGGATTGTATGAAGGTAAAATCACACAGAAAAAAATCAATATTTTGAAGGCGTTGTTCTGATTCAAAAATCGAAAATTTTTTGGTTTAGAAGTGTAAAGTAAGCTCTTGAAATTTTTTCAATATTTTTCCAAAAATAGTAAAATGCGTTTTTACTAAATTTTAAAATGTTGTGTATATGAACAAAATAAAAATTTTCACAAAAAAAAAAACAACTACAAAAACTAAGAATTTTTGCCTTTGATACTCAGAACAACGCCGTTATTATAGATATATGCTAATATTTTAAAAACTTTTAAGCCAACTGCAGTCGAACAACTTTTAGCAAGACTTAACCTTCAACAAGAAAAATTAAGTAGAATATTTACTTAAATTTTTTACTTCAACAAATAACATATTCTTTTCTTTCTTTAATTTATTTAGATTTTTAGATTTGTTTATGATGGGCGAAGCAGCTTGGATATTTAACAATCCTTTAAAAAATTGTATGTTTTTTATAGGCCTGGAATTTTTTATAGTTTTGGTTTATCTAGTTGTAGGGCGTAAGTTTTGTTCTTTACAGAAAATTGATTTTAACATAATGATTATTAGTATTCATAATATTATGAAAACTTTGGATTTAGTTGTTATAGAAAAAAAAATACATGTAATAAGAATGACAGAAATAAAAACTCTTTTCTAAATATTTTATGTCTTGAAATGAAGTTTAAATGCACAGTTAAAAACTAAGCAATAATTAAAAAAATACTATTGCACAAATTTTCTTCAAATTGCGAGTGAAATAAAAAGTAGAAAATGTCTAGGTCCAAATGTTTTGCTTTCAGCAAAAGAAGAAGAACTTATAAAATCAAGTTCTCTTAGTGACTTTTCTAAATGTGACGTTCATTCAGAAAGTAACTTTATTACTGAAAAAGACATTTTTAAATCTCCAAATGAAGAATATTTTCAGAATATCAGCAGCCAAATTTCATTCGCAAGCAATGTGGTTTCATACTTAAATTATTGCTATTTCAAAATTTCTCGAAAACAAAGTATAGTAACTGACAAAATTGTTTTTAAAATTTGCCATGCTCACTTTCAAAAGAATGTATTTAATAGAATTAATTCCCTTTTTACGGATATTCTATAAAAAAGCAAATAAAAAATATATTTATTGATATGTACCACGAAGCAGATTATGTTCGGATAAAAACTTGGTTTACTCACTTTTGTTTCGTTCTTGGCTCTGAATTTGAAACAAATGACGTTAAAATGTCTTTAAAATTTTTAAATGAAATGTCTTCTGTAGCTATTCAGAAAAAAAAACCAAGATAAGGATTTTGAGCAAGAGATCCCTGAGGAATATATTTTATTTGAAGTAAATTATGTTGATCAGAAGGAAAAATCTAGTTATAAGCATAGCATGTTTTATAAAGACTTGTGGAATATTTTTAATGAGCAGACATTTAAACATGATTATGTTTCCTGCGTTATACAAAATTATTTTTATTCCAAACAATTCTTGCAATATATTATGCAGTATTGTGCTCCATATTTGCCAATGTGGACATGCATTATTTCAGATGGATTTATTGGATATATCACAATTACAAATGGAACTGTTGAGGGCTGGTTCCGCGAAGTCAAGCATGACATTATATCTACTATAGAATTTGGACAAGGTAGATTAAAGTATGGGAGATTTATAGAAGCTGTAAGAGCTAGTATAGAAAGTGAAACTAAACAGGTTTTATTAAATATTCCGTCAAGTAAGCGTACAAATTTCGGGCGAAAATTAAAACTAAGTCAGAAATCAAAAATCGATTTTAAGAAAAATAAAAAATTCTGTCTAAATTACCAACACCAAAGGTTGATATTAACATCATGCATTTTACAGAAACGTGGGGTCGTCAGGATACTTCCAGTCCAAGAACGAGTTTTTTAGTTAATCTTAACTCCGTTAAGACTTGAGGTCGTATTCGAATGAAAGACGATGGTACCTTTCCGTGATGTTAACAAGCAAAGTGCTAGAAAATGTTTAAATCTCTCTCCACTCTCCGAAGAACGTAGCTCATTTAATGCAATTGGAAACTCCCCTGGGAGCGTTATTAATTTAGATCTCATACAAATTAGTTCCTCTTCAGAGTCCTCGATTTCTTCACCCACATTTACTTCACCATATATTCCGAAAAACTTGAAGAAACTAAATTTTTTTCCTCAAAATAAAGTTGTTAAACTTTTACAACATTATCAAAGGATTTCTTTACCGAATGGAACTTTCCTTAATTATTTAATTTTAAAGAGAGGCTTATTTTTTTTTAAATATGAAGAGTTTTCAACTTTGGCCATTAATTTCAAACATTCAGTAGATGTTTGGTTACATGATTCAATTATAAATTTTTATATCGGTACTTTTGTTTCAGGGCATGCACATTACGCATTTTATGGTCCAAGCTTCGCTTATAATTGCATTTCTAATAAACTAGAGCAAGACATTGATAAAGTTCTTTTTTTTTTTTTGGATTCGCCCGGAGGTATGAAATTTTCCAAAGATACGTATACCCGTCCTATACGCATGCACGATTTACATTCTAGATCCTGCCCGAATCAGCCGGGACAGACAGAATGTACCTACGTACTAAAACATACCCCCTACTAGCAATTAGGATTTTCCACTAAGCACATTAATTGACTTTTCAGCGGAATTTAAAAATTGAATATATATAAAACGCGTATTTAAATAAACTTGATTCTATATAAATAAGCAACATCGAATTAAATAATAGTAATTATCAATTTAATGTACCCGAAAAACAATCCTGATTTCAAAAACAATCCAAAACACTAAACTCATTTTAACTGGTTTGCGGCCATTGTCCAACCCAAGGACCTACGTGGAAATGAGATAAATCCCGCCAAATTAAAATCCCAATTAGTTGGATATGCATTTGGGCCAACGCAGGCATAAACTTGTGTGGAAAAGAGATATACTCTGGCACACCAATCCGGAAACCACGTGAGCACGTAAATCCCAATTCGATTTAAAATTAAAATATTGAATAATTAAGAAGTAAGTTTTAAAAACGATTCATATTTGATGGTGCTTATTTTATAAAACATAATATCGAGACAAAAAGGAGAAACAGAACAATCTCAATTACCAATATTACAGTTATAAAACTGTGTTAGGTATAATAGGATGAAGTTATATTGATTTAATTATTTAAATGTAATATAATTTTCCGTTTTAAGAGGTCTACCGAATCAGAAAAATTAATTATGTTGAACTTATCATTGAAATCACTGCATATACATCGTAAAGGTTCACGAAGAGCGTAATTAGAACTGCACTGACTCAACTTGAAAAACAGAAAATGTCTAGTTCCTCTCCTTGAGATGTTAAAATTTAGAGCTGAGATGAGATATTCCGAATTAATCTCGCCACGAAGTAATTTATATAGAAACATGACATTAAGCATCATTCTTCTGCTTCTTAGGGAAGGAAGTAAAATAATTTTAAGGCGTATTTCATACGATGGAAGCATAATATTGGGGTTCCAACGACTATGACGTAAAGCAAAAAGTAAAAACTGTTTTTGAACGGATTCTATGGCGTCGATGTAGACATTATTGTGGGTTCCATATAACTGATGCATATTCAAGAAATGGCCTTACGAGAGAGGTATATAATAATTTAGTAGTAAAGGGATCATTGAATTCTTTAACTCATCTTTTAATGAAACCAAGGACTCCTCTTGCCTTATTTATCACCATATTAACGTGGAGATTGAAGCGAAGTTTTGAATCCATCATAACACCAAGATCGAGAAAACTGTAAACTATTTCTAAGTTAGTGTTATTTATAGTGTAATTTATGTTATTAGCAGATCTTCGCGAGAATGTCATTTGCTTACATTTTTTTAAAGTTGAGATTTAATATATTTAAGCTACACCAGTCCACAAGTCTATTTAGATCAGATTGTAAAAGATGTCATTCTGCGGGTGATTTGTAACAAAGAAAAAGTTTCACGTCGTCAGAGTACATTAAGACGTTACAGTGTCTTATTACCGAAGGAAGATCATTAATGAATAGTAAAAACAAAACCGGTCCAAGATGACTGCCCTGAGGAACGCCAGAAGTGACCGAAATACTTTTTGAAAGAGAATTCTTATATAAAACCTTTTGAGTACGTCTAGATAAATACGAATTTATACAATTTAATAATGTGACAGGAAACCCAATAAGGTGGAGTTTTTCAAAAGAAGATTATGATTAACACTGTCGAAAGCTTTGCTAAAGTCCGTATAAATAACATCAGTCTGCAGTCCCAAAGTAAAACCATTTATAACACGCGTAGTAAACTCTAAGAGGTTTGTTGTAGTGGACTTACCCTTCAGAAAACCATGTTGAAAGACAGCAATGGTGGAAGACACGGAGTGGGTTAATTGGTCAGTTATGATTTTCTCAAATAACTTAGGGATTGCACTTAATTTTGCAATTCCTCGATAGTTAGAAACATCTATAACTTTTATGCAACGACGACATAACTTTTATGCCTGTTAATGTAAATTGTTGTCATTGGTGCTTAGCAATAATAGTAAAACATTCTTCACTTCTTCAATTTTATGATCCTCAACAAATAAATGATGGTTAACTATGTTTTAATGATTTCAAGAACTCATTTATATGTTCCTATAATAAATTTGCTAGAAACACAAACGTTGAAGAACTTAAATCAAAAGACAACTGGCAATTAGAAGTAGTAAACTACAAAATTGTTCAAAAAGATAGTTGGGCTTGTGGCTATTTTATTTTGAACTATGTTGAGGAGCAAGTTTCAAATATATATCATAGTCGCCATGAATTTGATCCCGAACTTTACAGAAGCAAGTTAGCAATGATGTGTTTGAAAACTTCGGAATGCTTAAATGATATTTGTATATATTGCAGTCGTGTGCAAAAATCAATGCATAACTATTTAATAGAATGCATAAACTGCAAATATAATATGCATTTATATTGTAAAGAAATATACCACAAAAAATATCTGTTAAATATAATTCGAGTCTATATTAGGTTTGCCTCATTTGCACGCACGATTTGAAAGAGTATGCTGAATAGTTTGCGTGATTTTGCGTTGCAGAAAATTGGTTCATCTGCCAGTTTACTTCGATACAAAACTAAACTCTATGTAGTTTACTTAAAAACCTCGGTGATTAACGCTAAATTTCTGAAACTGTTTAGAAAGTAAGCTGTTCGTAATCGGACAATTTTTCATTTCAAGTGCCATATCAAAAAAATCCAAAGTTTTTAACGTAAAGATTTGGTTTAATTTATATATGTATTATCATTTTACACAAATACTTAAAAATCAATTTTCTTCAAGAGATTTACAGACGACTTAAAATTAAAGTCAAAAAGTTCAGCATAGGTTTGATATATATAGGATTTTATAAATAGAATTGGGCAAAATATATTGATATTACTTGACTGATGACTTATACTGAAGCTTGAACGATAAAGTTCTGACGGCCTCCGGACAAAATACCTAGGAGACTGAGGAGATGTTTAGCGGATTAAAGTTTCGCACTGACTAAGGTTTTCGATGCTTTTACTCCTCGTTAAAAAAAAATAAACTCACTCTCGAAACTTACACATTAATCTTGTTCCGGTCCCTGTTCCCTAATTGATCCTGACTTAGGCAGGTAAAGCGAAGGGTTTTGTGGTTTCAAGAATTCCGGCTACGTGGGTTCTCCTTCGCTTCGAGGTCCCGAATACAAACAAAAAAAAATATTTATATAAATAATAAATAAAGGCATACAGAAAAGGGGAGCATGCGTGTTAGCTCCTGACCTGCCCACCCCCTTAGATTCACAAAGAATCTCCTGTGTAGTCGCTTGGTCCTCGTTTGGCGACCACCCTACTCTCACTTAC
The DNA here is from genome assembly GCA_963920525.1 of Dichetophora obliterata. Taxonomy (NCBI): domain Eukaryota; kingdom Metazoa; phylum Arthropoda; class Insecta; order Diptera; family Sciomyzidae; genus Dichetophora; species Dichetophora obliterata. Next base: position 69,652,717 of record OY986438.1, on the reverse strand, counting down.
TCTGTTAGTCATTTTCATCCATACCGGCGGTCTCCATCCCCAAACTGTCCCACTCTAAATTAAGATTCCTACTGCATAAGAACAAGTTTAAATTTTTTTTATATTTATTCCATATTACTTCTTTTATATTGAATAATTCATTAAAGTAAAAATTTTATAAGGATTTAATTAAGAAAACTATGGTACTTCTAAAATTGAATTCATCCAAGCAAAATCAACAAAAAAACTGACTATCGAATTTATTCTGTTTTTCAATTAAGCAAAAAAAAAAACCAAACCCCGACCCATGTCTCACCATCTTATACGTCTGCGTCTCAGCATGAATCACCACAGACAAACTAAACACAATATAGGTTTTTAGAGAATTTATGGCTTACATGTTTAAATCCATTAGTATGGATAACTCAGTTTGTGATATTGACAATAAATTTCTTTGCGCTCAAAATCATGGTTTCTGGTTAACGCGGGTGAATACTTTGCGGACTTGAAGGATGCTGAGCTGTGGGTGGTATATAAAAGAATTTTAGTACACAAAATGGAAATATGAAATTTTAGTTAAAATTATTTCTTATAAAATATAAGATATTATATACTATATAACACACCATACATCATATTCTCTATATGACCTTTTATATCTTATATAGTATACACTACATAGTATATATTACATAGTATACACTATATAGTATATACCCTATAATATATAAGTTAAGGTAACAAATATTTAAACTAAGGAAATATGCTGACACTATGTCTACGAGTGCACGCGTATTCGATGCATTCGTCACACCGTGAGAATGCCAACGTAATCTACTACAATAACCACTACAATAAAACACAACAACAACAGAGTCCACGTGCATCCGCTAAATTCGTCAAACCGTGAGATCGCCAACGTCAGCTACTTCAACAAACACTACAATCAACAGCAACAACAACAGCAACAGCGGCAGCGCAGGTTTAGGTGTAATAATAAAGCTATAGAAAATGTTAAGTTAGTTTTAAGTACGATATCAAATAATAAAGTCGCTCATAGCGAAGAAAAAATATTTTTTTATTAATTTAAACTCGCAATAAATTAACTGGCGCCCGAGCAGGGACATGTTAGCCGCAAGTGAAAAATAAAATAATTGCCTTCGAAAAATAAATCCACTCATCAAAAAATCGAACTCATCAAAAAGCCGCGAGTCGCCCCGATGTAGTTATCGGAAAATCCGCGTTAAAAAAAGCCGAAAAAAATATTAATCCTTGTGTGTTTAACCGGTCCAAAAAAATCTAAGGAACGAGGCCCCCAAGTAGTCAAACTGACAAAAGGGCGATAACGTAGAGTATCAGCCGCCTTGGTAGAACATTTAAAAAAAAAAAAAATCAAAAATCAAACATATCGACAATCAGCCGCAACAAAAATATTTCATAACATAAGCAACGAGTAAGAGGAACACCAACAATATGGCGTATTTTATAATAACTCTGTAAGTTAATTTAAGTCTTAAAAGACGAAAATTTTTGTATAAAATGAAATTATAAAAAATTTTTTTAAATTAAAATTAATTAAATGAAAATGAAATTGAAAGGAAAATTTAAAATTAAAAAGTGAATTTAAAAGAAATCTTAAATAAATTTAGAAAGAATAAAACTTGAATTAAAGAGCTATTTAAAATTAAAGAGTTATCAAGCAAAAATTGAATTAATAAGAAATCCTTAAGGAATTTAGAAAAAGTAAAATTTAAGAGCTATTTAAATAAAAGAGTTATTAAGTGAAAACTGAATTTTAAAAAATCTTTAAGAACTTTAAAAAAATAATTAATTTTAAACAAAATAAATTGTTCTAAATTTTTAAAGAAACTAAAGCGTTAATATCCGAAAACGTTTATTAAACAATTATCTTATAAATATTTGTAAATTAATTAAGACGAAAATATCTGAACTCAAGAAAACATTTATTTAAAAATTATCCAACTTTTGTGATTAAATAAAAGTGAATTTATTTGAATCTAACGGAACACGGATCTGAAAATTATCCAAGGAATTAAAGCAAAGATTATAAATTAAGTCTAGGTGAAACATTAAGTGCAAATATATTTTCCTATCCATTAACAAAACATGTCGACTCCAGAAGAACAGTTAAGCTAGAAACTAGCTAAGCTTAGGTTCAATAACAATCCTACTCCTAATGATCCCAATCAACACCCATCTAGTGCACCCCCCGATCCCCAACCTATCATTCTAAGCGAGAATTTAACGAGATAGATTACGCAATTAATTACATCAACTATCCAAAATCTTAGTAACCCATTTTTGGAACACGATGACACCGACTATACAGTACCATTTAATCCAATTAACTTGAACGAACTTGATAGAATACCAGATATAGTAAAGTGTCTACGCGAATTTTCTGGACAACCAGGAGAATTAAACTCCTGGGGCAAAACCGTCGATAGAATCTTTACCGCTTACGAGAATGTAAAAGGAACACCGAGGTACTATGCTATCTTGCACACTGTTAGGCATAAGATCATAGGCGAGGCGGACACAGCCTTAGAATCGTACAGAACACCGTTAGACTGGCCTAAAATCAAAAAGGGCTTAATGATGCACTATTCAGATAAACGTGACATAGGCACGCTCGAACACGAAATGGTTACACTAAGACAAAACAACAAGACAATAACTGAATTTTACCAGCTAGTATACCAATACCTTTCTTTAATATTAGACAAGATCGCATGCTTAGAGCTAAGCGAAGAATCGCTTCACACTATGACTAATGCATATCGGGACAAGGCATTAGATACGTTCATTAGGGGACTCAACGGTGAGCTCCCTAAGCTCTTAAGTGTTCGTGAACCAACAACACTGCCGCAAGCTCTGCAACTGTGCCAAAAACTAGACAACATGGCATTCAGAATAAACTCCATGCAGAGGGCGAATACCACTAAGAAATCCAATTATCCGTTACCACTATTTAGACCAAATCATCAAAATCATCTCCCCATGCCAGCGTTTAGAAATAGATTTTTCCCAGAACTAACGCACATGCCCCAATTCAGATATAATAATAATCCATATGGATTCCAGAACAATAATAACAATTTTTCACGTAATAGCTCGTTTGGGTTTCAACCAAAGCCACCATTTGATCATTCCGGATTCAATAACCGACCATACTTCCCACCGAAACCGCCCGTACCTATGGAAATTGATCATTCAATAAACTCTAGACAGGTTAATTACCAAAATCGACCCCAGAATAATTTTAATAGACCTCAGAATAATTTTAACAGGACTCAGAACTCCTTTAATCAACATCAAACCCCAATACAAAAACGACCACTTCCTCATTATTCCCAACAAAGCCACCAACCCAACAAAATTCAACGAACATTCTTTACACACACTGAAGGAGCGGAAGATCCTTACTACGATCCCGAAGGATTTTATTCCGAAGAATGCTATGAAGAAAATTTTGAACCAAACCATCAACCAGAAGTAAATCAAGAAGACACGAAACAAACCGACGACGTTCATTTTTTTTCTCTTCGCTACCGTATTACGAGTTCACAGCGAAGAACGGACGCAGATACAAATTTCTACTTGACATGGGTTCGAATAAAAATTATATTCAACCAAATCTTATTAGAACACCCCAAAAAAATATAAAGCCATTTTTGGCAAATTCTATAGCAGGAAAGGTCAAATTTTCATATCATGCCTACGTTGATATATTCCATGAATAAATGGAAAAAATAAAATTATTTTTACTACCAGGACTCGAAACTTTTAACGGTATCATTGGTAATGATACCCTTAAGGAGCTCAACGGAGTTATCCATACAGATAAAAATTACTTTATCCTAAAAAACAAACTATTGGAGGAATATAATTATGAGTTACAATACAAAGCAGGTACAACAAACGTTGTAGCAGACTCGTTATCTCGTCCTCCACCCACACAGGTTTTACCCTTACGGCTACCGAACACAGCGATGAAAGTTCATCTCATAACCTAATTCCCTCAGTCCCATCAATGCTTTTAAAAATCAAATATTTCTAAAAATAGAGGAAACACCAACATACCAGTTTAAGATAATTTTCCCCGGATATCAGCGGCATATAATTACAGAACCTCAATACAATCAAGAAAATTTAACAGATCTCTGCAAAAGATACCTCAACCCTTCGGTCATAAACTGTATTCAAACATCAGAAAGAGTTATGGGATTATTACAGGAAGTTTATGCACAACATTTTAACAATTACAAAATAAGATTTACGCAAATTGTCGTAGAGGACATAATTAACGAACAACGACAGGAAGACATTATTATCGACGCACATAACCGAGCACATAGAAACGCAAAAGAAAATAAACTACAAATCTTACAAAAATACTATTTTCCAAGTATGAACAGCAAAATTCAGAGAATAACAAAAAAATGCGTAACGTGTAAACAGAATAAATACGAAGGACACCCCAATCAACCAAAATTAAACGAAACACCCATGCCTAATCACCCCGGTCACACGGTACATATAGATATTTACTCGACGGACAAGAAATTAGTTTTGACTAGCCTAGACAAGTTTACAAAATACGCACAAACGAAAATAATTCCCGGAAAATCAATAGAAGAAATAAGGAGACCCCTTAGAGACTTAATATTTTTTTACGGCGTACCGAAATCAGTAATAATAGATAACGAAAAATACCTAAATTCAGCAACGATAATGTTCATGATGAAAGACGAGCTAGGAATCAATGTTTATGTAACTCCCCCATATAAAAGCGAAATCAATGGACAGGTCGAACGGTTTCATTCAACCTTGTCCGAAATTATGAGATGCCTCAAAAGCGACGGAACAAATAGAAACTTTGAAGAACTACTCGAAAGATCAACAAACGAGTACAACCACAGCATTCACTCCACAACAGGCAGGAAACCGGTAGATCTATTCTTTGGCAGAACCGTGGATTTTAGCCCACATGACTATGAAAAAACACGAGAAGACAATATAAAAAGAACTTACCGAAAAACAACAAACTGACCTACGACACCATAACAAAAATAGACACACAATAAAAGAATACTTGCCAGGACAAGTAATATATGTAAAACAAAACAAGAGAATAGGAACGAAATTATCAGCAAAATTTAAAGAAGAAATAGTGAAAGAAAATAGGCATACCACAGTAGTAACAGAATCAGGGAAAATAGTACATAAGAGTAACATACGGAACTAAGACAGCTAATAAAATAACTTTTTTTACAGAGTACTACTGTCCATGTCCAGGTACAAATACTGGACTTTTCGAGATCTCAACTTATTGAACTAAATATTGGACAAGCAAAAGTACAAAACGGCAACTTCAAATTAATTCATATAATTGACCTGGAACTGTACCGAAATTTTTTGGAAAGAACAGAACTCACAGTTAAACAAAATATAAGCACACAAAACACACTATTTCCTTTCATATCGCTCCAACTCTCCCAGATACGCTCCCTCCTCAATAGATTGCAACCTAAATAAAAATCGAAACGTTCACTCAACTTTATTGGAAGCGCATGGAAATGGATCGCAGGTAATCCAGACCATGACGTCTTCAAAATAGTACAAAACAAAATGAATAATCTCTTAAAAAATAGTAATAAACAATTTGTTATTAATAAAGTTTCAATTGAAAGAATAAATGAAACTTCTAATGTAACGAATGAAATATTAAAAGAATTTAAATCTAATCCAATCATAAAAAATGAATACGCAACCGATATAAAATATAAAATAGATATTATAAAAGAAGAAATTCTTAATATTGACTATGCAATACAATAGGCCAAGTCAGGTATTATAAATACCTACATTTTGTCAAACGCAGAAATAAATGCTGCAAAATCAATTTTTGATACAGAAGAAATGCCCTATATTAATATAATCGAAGCATTAGAATTTAGTGAAGTAAAAATAGCATCTAATAATACTGCTCTAATTTATATTATAAGTTTACCCATTACTAAAAAGAATCATGCGAGAAAATACTTCTAAAACCTGTTAAAAAAGAAAAAAAAAACGAATGAAATACCGTTTGAAAAAATTTTAAAATGTAATAAAGAAATATTCGGAATTAAAACTAATTGTAAAACTTTCAGCAAATTGTCCATTTGTAATAGCAAAAATATTGTAGATATAAGCAAAACTAATTGTATACAAAAATTACTTAAGAGTTTACCACCTAACTGCACTGTAACAAACAATCAGCACCTTCCGACCGTCGAAGAGATAACGGATGGCACAATTCTGCTAAACCAATACAATGGCTCGTTGAAAATAGACGACAACTTACTGAATTTAACCGGATCTTTTATCCTGCAATATAAAAATACTACAATAGAAATTAACAACACAATCTACACCTCCAACGAAGTAATACAAGTCAAACCACTTCCTAAAGAACTCCACATCAATAACACAGAATACATCAAATCGTTTGAATCAATCAATGGAATCCATTTATGGACCAACGGAAGCTTCGCAATCATAATAGTTACACTAATAATTACAATAATACTAAGATTTCTGCTGGCAAAAAAATCACAGGCAATAAAAGTCATAACGAAAATAGAGAAAGAAACTACTAACACCATCAAAGAACCTCCACAAGGAAAAGATACCTCTATTAACTTAGCAGAAAATCCAATAACACCAGAAGGTCCCAGGCCAAAAACTCCGAAATTTTCACATTCTACAATAGAAGGACTAAATCATATTTTTAATAAAGAAAAACCATCCAGCGAGGACGCTTGAATTTAAGAAGGGAGGAGTTAAGGTAACAAATATTTAAACTAAGGAAATATGCTGACACTATGTCTACGAGTGCACGCGCATTCGATGCATTCGTCACACCGTGAGAATGCCAACGTTATCTACTCCAATAACCACTACAATAAAACACAACAACAACAGAGTCCACGTGCATCCGCTAAATTCGTCAAACCGTGAGAACGCCAACGTCAGCTACTTCAACAAACACTACAATCAACAGCAACAACAACAGCAACAGCGGCAGCGCAGGTTTAGGTGTAATAATAAATCTATAGAAAATGTTAAGTTAGTTTTAAGTACGATATCAAATAATAAAGTCGCTCATAGCGAAGAAAAAATATTTTTTTTATTAATTTAAACTCGCAATAAATTAACTTATATCATATATTATGTATATGCTTAACATAAATCTGCGTGATGGATGTACTCTAAGCGTCTCTAAGTACACGTAATGAGTATTGTCTGTCGGTGCTCTGTGTACTCTGCAGCTATGTGATGCTTAGGTGCTCGTTGTAGTAGCAGCTGGATGCAGTTTGGCGGTGCCTGAGTGCACTTGATGGTACAGGGCAGTGCCTGTGTACGCTGCAGCAATGTGATGCTTAGGCGCACGTTTTAGTAGCACCTGGATGCAGTTTGGTGGTGCTTCAGTACCTTGATGGTACAGGGCGGTGCCTGTGTACGCTGCAGCAATGAAATGCTTATGTGCTCGTTGTAGTAGCAGCTGGATGCAGTTTGGCGGTGCCTGAGTGCACTTGATGGTACAGGGCGGTGCCTGTGTACAAGGTGGTGCTCAAACGAACGACGTGGTTACAGGATGGGTGCAATCGTCCTAGGCCCACGTGGTGGCACACTTGATCCGTCTTGCTTGAGCCCACTTTATATCTTCCGGTTATTTTGCAGGTCCACACTCGTCCGAATTCCAAAACGAAAAAAAAATGCAGGCAATCGGAAAAGACGCCATTAGACAATTTTCGTTTCTCAGGTTGAACAACTTTTACATGTCTACGCGCGTATGTTCGTTTACATAGTAATCGAGGCAGTGTTCGTGGTAGCCCGACTTTACACACGTAACAATCTTTATACGTGTTATAAAGCTTTCTTAATACCTTAAAAGAACTTTTTCAAACAATAAAATACGATTATATTCATGTCTGGTAATATTAATAAATAAATATATATACTAGTTGAAACCCAACGCGTTGATGCCACGAGCCCTTGTCCAACACCCATAAAATGTTAATAGTGAGACGGCACGTGCAAATTGTGTTTAAATTCCGCAGGAGTGTGATCTATAATTCCAAAGCAATTCTATATCAAATATTTCGGATGTATATGAGGAGACACGCCCCTTTTCAATATAAAAACCTTCCATGTGTGTGTTTAATAACTTCCTGAAGTGGTAAGTTATTATAATTTGGTAATTGCATACCTTTGTGGTAAGTAACATTCTTGGTTTAGATGCAAGTTTCTTAAAATTTCCAAGAAATTGACAACATTTTTTGACAGAAATTTTTGGTGAAATAAAAAAAAATCAATCAAAAATGAAAGTGCCGGCTTTGAAAGTGAATACCTCGGTCGTGTTACAAAGGATTGCATTCATTTTTTTAAAGATTTTCATTAATTGTCCCTCCAATCGTGGTTATACCTTTTTGATTTTCATTTCCCTTCTAATTTGTATAATTTTTTGTAAAAAATTAACTTAAAAAAAACTTAAAATATCTTTATTTCACAAAAATATTTGTTTTTTTATTTATTTTTTTTTTATTTTTTTTATTTAAAAATATTGTTGGCATTTAAGACTTAAGTCTTTTGCACGCCGCATTCATAGAATAAATAACAACAATATAATACTTATATACTAAACTATTTGAAATTTTATAACTAAGATTATTATCATTAATGACAGAAATTCTCAACTCATAAAATGATACCAATAATTTTTTTTTTATTAGAGAAAATGTTAACATTGAATAATTAATTATCATGTGCATGTCACAGTGAAAAAGATATTTAAAACTATTGAAAATATTTTTAAAAGATGTGACATTAATATAAATTGACTAAGCAAATGAACGACCTGCGGTGAAAAAATGCTAGAGGTAGAATAAGAGGTTGTGTTAGAGCTAAGACTAAAAATTAAGTTATGTGAAGTTAAGAAAAATATTTGAGTATCAATTGCTTAAAGGCTAATCTATTGGAGACTAATTTTATATGGTTGGGCAGTGAGTTCCACAGCCTTATTGCGCTAACGAAAAATAGTCTACTTGATGCTGTATAATTAAAACGCGGTATTAAGAGATTCAGATTTCTACTTGATCTGCAGAACTGAAGTCTTGCAAAGAGATATCGTGGACATTGCGAGTATATTATTTTATGCAAGAAAATGCAGTTCCTTGCTTCGAAAAGATTGTTCAGACTACGGCCAAGTAATCGAATGGAAAATGAGGAGACATGGTCATGCATCTGCAGACCATAGACATAGCGAGCAGCATTATTCAAGGCAACTAACAGTTTATGTGAGGATTTTGAGTCCAGCTTGCTATACACGACTTCTGAGTATGTAATTATTGGCACTAAAATCTGCAGGACAAGTTTACGTTTTGTTTCGGTGGGAACAAACGGTGCAGTCATTCTTAAGTTTCTTAATACATAATAGACCTTACTTACACACATATTAATATGATCCTCGCAGGAAAGAGATGAATTCAGGATAAAACCTAGGTTCTTTACCTTTCTTACAACTTTTAACTCAGTGTTATTTAGAATAATCGGAGGAAACTCAAGATTGAAGAAAGGTGTTTTGGTTATTGGCAAGACACATGATTTCGAGGGGTTTAGTGCAAGCAAATTCTCCCTAGCCCACTCCACTACTAATTTTAAATCATCATTAACTCTTGCGCACAAATCCTCAACAAGCCCTGTGGGTCTTGACATATATAACTGTAAGTCATCAGCATAAGCATGCATGGATACATTCTCACATTTCACAAAAATGTCATTGATGAACATGGCAAACAAGAGTGGTCCCAAGACTGACCCTTGAGGGACACCGCAAGAGATTTGATTATACGCAGATAAGTTGTTGCCTAGGCTGACTCTTTGGGACCTTCCATTTAAGTAACTACTTAAAAGGCGAACTGATGGCTCAGAAAATCCGAACTGCAATTCAAGTTTTTTGCATAAGATACTATGGTTTACAGTGTCGAAAGCCTTAGAGAAATCGAGAAGGCAAAGCAAGGTTAGATCACCATTATCGAAGGGAGCTCTAATGTCATCCAAGATATTAACTATAGCTGTTGAACAACTATGACCTTTACGGAAGCCTGACTGAAAATCAGACATAAGGCCCAGAGATAGAATATGTTCACTTATTTGCTCCGCCATAAGAGCCTCACATGCTTTCGAAATCGATGACAACAAGCTGATTGGTCTGAAATCACTAGGCTCGCGTGCATTTGCAATTTTCGCAATCGGAACAATTGTAGCCACTTTCCAGCTGGCAGGAAAGCACGAGGTAGTGATGCAATGGTTGATGATATGAGCAAGTGGACTGACCACATGGGGCAAAATAAGCTTAATGAACTTGATCGACACACCGTCTTCACCAATGGAATTCGAACTGATTTTTTTAATGCAGCGGGCAACATCTAGCTCATTTATAGCTCTAAAACTGAAATCATGCGGTAACTCAACAGGCACTATGCTATTAATGTATTCGGCATTATCATCTCTCAACGAGCTCGCAGTGAAATAATCATTCAGTAGATTTGGATCAGTACGGCAGACTTCAGAGCCTTTATTGCAGATACCAATACTTTTTAGATTTTTCCATAACTGTTTAGAAGATAGATTTGGGCTTAGTTTAGATATATAATATTGTTTTTTGGACAGTCTAACTGCCAAGGTAGCTTCATTTCTTGCTTGCCTAAATCTTTCCCAATTGGCCTCAATTGGATATCGTTTCCACTTGTTATAGGCTTTGTAACGTTTTTTTATGATCAACTTAACACGCGTGGTTAGCCAGGGGCAGGTTGTGTTGGTGACCTGTCGTGTGCACAGGGGAACATTGGATTCAAAAAGATTTAAGATATTATCAACAAAAAATTTTAACTTGTCATCAACTGAGCTAAAGAACCAACAATCAGTCCAGTTAATTTCAGATAAATCCCCATAAAGTTTGCCAATATCAACAGATTTAAAGTTGCGATATGTGAAGCAAGTTTCAGAAGCAATAGGTGCAAGATTAATGTTAAATGTGCAGAAAATTAGGTCATGATCTGAAACAAATGATATCTGGTTAAAAAGGAGTACAGACGATACATCAGATGTTACGAAGACATCAAGCAAACTGGGGCAGGCATTGTTGGAAAACCTTGTTGGCAACGTTGTGTTTACTAAACTTAGTCCAACTTCGGCAAGGCAATCTAAAAAATCAGTGCTAAGATTATCATTAGCCAGAATATTTATGTTGAAATCACCACAAAGGATATAATGATCAAAATCAATAGCACATCTAGATATATCATCAAACAGTGGTTTAAGGCTACAGCTGCGGTTCGGGTTGTACACACAAGAGAGAAACACTTGGGTCCTATTGTCGAATATTTTAATATTTAAGTATTCAACATCGGTGCCACAGGATTTCCCTAGCACTGAAACATTTAAATTTTCCCTGCAGAAAATTGCTACTCCTCCACCTTTTTTATGAGACCTATCATTACGGTATAATTTAAAATGATGCATGTTCATAAACGAGTTATCAACATCCTCATGAAACCAGGTTTCTGAAACACATATGACGTCAACGGGAGAATTTTCAAAAATATACTTCACGTAATCCATTTTATCATCATTTAGACTTCTTGCGTTGAAGTGAACAACCTTGAGTCCAGATTTCTGCCTGCACAGAACCTCAATCATAGTTTTACTATTTTCGTTAGCGCTGCTGCCTGTATTATTGGCACCAATCATATACATACATAAACAACAAAAAACATGCAAGCACAGTAAACAATTGATTTAAAAATAAAAAGTTTAGAGAAAGTATAGATATAAATATAAAAGAGATAAACATTCACAGTAAATAGATATAAATCATACATTAACATAAAATACATAAAGAATAAAAATCTGCTACTCGTCGCAGCCACCTCCAGCACCATCATTACATATGCATCTCTGCAGATCATCAAAGCTGGTGATTTTAATTTTATCTGCATCTCTCTGCATTCTAACATAAACAGAGCCGCGAAATGTAAAAGCATTGAATATGCTCTTCTTGCGCTTGAGTCCAATCGCAGCTTGAAGCAGCTTTCTTGTTTCTTCAGAGAGGCTCTCATGAAAAAAAACGTTGTTGTCAAACTCAAGTCCGGCATTACGCAGGTTGACTGCAGTTTTAGCGCGCCTGCGATAGTCGCCAAATGCCTTCAAAGCACGATTGCGGTCGAATGGCGTGTAAAATTTCACAATCGCCACAGGTACTTGATTTTGCGACTTAGGCTTAACACGAAAGATATCTTTTAATTGAGGAGATAAGAAATCTATTGACCTGCAAATTAGGTTGAAAGTGCTCTTTAAGTTTTCTCCCTGAGAAAAAGGTACGCCAAACAAAACTGCATCAGCCGAGTAGTCGACAATACTTCCGTTGTTGTAGGTATTTAATTTAATTTCATCCGCTAGCTCGTCGCATCGAGTTCTAAGAGCACTTATTTCTCTTTCCAATGAGTGCATTTTCGAATCGTACTCCGTAAATTTAGCGTTTATGTTTGCAACATCAATTTCTAGTTTGCAGAACTTACATTCAAATTCAGCGGAGAGAGTGGTAAGAAGCTTTTCGGAGTGCTGCCTTAGACGATCTTCCAAAAGTTTAAGCTCACCTTTGTTGTTCGCACTGAGCCGCTCTTCCAATGCATAGAGTTGTGCGCTAAGAGAATCGGGGTTGTTTTGCTTTGGTGTTGCATCAGTTTTGATGTTCGAGCGGGGAGCAAGCAGATCACGCTGTTGGCGCGTTAGCATTGGAGTGGGAGCCATGACTTTGAAGATTAAAAGAGTGCAAATAGGAGAATAGCACAGTTCAAGATAATTAAGAGCACACAATAGCGGTTGAACAAAAGCACTTGTGCTTTGGTTTTATGTTTAGTTCTTAGTATTGTTTTTATTTGAGACGAGCTATGATCATCGGCACCGGCTACTCGGCACAATTATATATACGTACACAATTTTATTTTTGTTTTGGTTTTTCAACATGTACAAATATTATTGTTTTTGGTTTTCTACTGTTTTTACCAAGTTATTTTAATAAACAATCAGCCCGAGAAAGTCAATTACACCACCGTTTATGCACAAACCGCACAAACTATGACAACAAATTTATAAGTGTTCGGTTTTTTGATTTTATTTATTTAATTTTTTGAAATTTTGCAACATTAAGTAATAATTTAGCAATTGTTAATACCGACGCAAGTAAAACACGTCCATCATCGCTGATGTCTCAAACAAAAAAGAAATTTTGTTGTCGAAAAAATATTCAAAACCAAAAATATCTTTTTTAATGTTCTTTGAAATGGTATGCATAAATGTAGGATTAATTTAAAGTTTCTATCGTAAAAATTTAAAACCGTATATACGATCGAAAAATCAACCCTATCATAAAGATTTAAGCATTGCATTTTTTTTTTTGGTTTATTTTTATTCATTTTGAATTTTTGTAAATTTTTTTGCTTAAAAATTAATGGTGTAGTGAAAGAATCATGACAATTTCTCAATTCGTTTGAGTAATACTCTTAAATACCACTTTAAACACTGCCACAGCAACAACAGCGTCACCTACCGGGTCAAACTTCAGACCTTAAATATCTACAAACCAAGCCGCACACACACGCACCAAATTTCATAAAAATCCAGCCGTTTAGAAGGAGTTCAGTGACAAAGCCATGTACAGAAGAATTGTATATATGTATAAAGATATATATATATATATATATATATATTTAATTTTCATATGAAGCAGTCGTGAGATTTTGTGTAACAGTAAAAAATTTATTCTGTAACGTCTCGGTTAGATAATGATAAGAAGTATTGACTTCTTATGTTTACTAGGTACTTTGCTCATTTGCCGGTTTCTTTTCCAGAAGTTGTACATTTTCATGGTCCACTGGGTAGTCTCTTGTAATTAGTGTTAAGTGTTGCCTCTTTTTGTTAAATTAGCATTGCCTTACTATATCAACGGTGAACAGTCTCTCCCTGTTGCAATTCTGATGACCGGTGCTGCCAGCTCGATGACGGACAGGCGAATAAAAATTAAAATTTATCTTATGCAATATTTAATATACCATATTGAATTATATAAATTTCTGGTAGCCTATATAAGAAATATAAAGAGAAGTCCTATTAAACTTTATATATCATAGGATTTTTAATCATTGAATATTTTAATTGAATGATCAATGTTTTCATTAACTATGTATGTATTAAATTTGAGTCAAATTGAAACTATTTATTTATAAACACAATTTGTGTTTTTATTTTAAATAAATGTTTGTTTTTGAAATCAAAAAAGAAATTTTGAAGTAAAATAAAAACCGCTTGCATAATAACACAATGTAACTACGCATAGTATAAACTTGACACTTTATATGAATTCCCGTGTATATCACGCTTTAATTATTATTATAATGTAATGCTTGTATATAAAGCAATGTTTTAATAACAAAAACTGTAAAACGTTTTAAACCGAACTGTGAATAAAATAAATAAAATAAAACGAATTATTTTTATTGAATAAAAATAAGAATGAAAAATGTTTCAACCAAATCGATTCTGTTTTATTAATTTGGCATTGGATTAATTTTTTCAGAAGAGTTAAATTTTTTTTTATTTTAGCTAAAATTATTATTATCCACTATAATGATACTTATTTTTTTTAACACATGACTAGGTTACATTAATGATTTTTCTTTATTTTTGTCCACAAAAACCGTTGTCTGAATTCTACATAAAAAAATAGTTTTTATGACAAAAAACAACAATTTCACGTACAATATTAAAAGTAAGGAATTTCTGCAAAACTAATCATTTTAAAATCTAATTTTGTATGTAACTTTATTGTTTTTTTAATTATAACAAAAATTACTAAATATATTTATATATATGACGTGCCGTTTTAATTTTGATAAATAATCGATAAGAGCTGACTAAATCGGGTAAGCTAATTAATCCATTATAAGTCAGAGGGAATATTTTTCCCACCACAACAAGCAGTATATTTTAAGTAATATATTCTCACAACGTATTTTTCATCATATTTAATCCACTCTCACCAAAAATTGTAATAGGTAAATACTAGCTCTGTTAATAGAAGGTGAAATGTTTTTACATACAATATCTGTGGCTTTGGTCCAAATGTGAGCTTAGAAACCTTTTTATTTATTAACGCTTAGGTGCACAATGTCAAGCCATAATATTTTTAAAAGCTGTAAAAGTTCTAGATTTTCTTAATTTTAAGGCGTTGAAACAAATAAAACTTGAGACGTTAAAGATATTCAGAAACTTACTATTTGACTGTTAATTTTAAAGTTTTTTTAATGAATTTGTAAAATATAATTATGGACACTATTTTAAGGGTTTTTTGTAGAAAAAAGAACCAAAAAGAGTTGTCCTGAAGATATGGCAACACTGCTTGTGATGTACATAATCTGACACAAGTGCCATCGCGTTCAGCCTCATATTAATTGACTATTTAAATTGAAACAAAAATATGCAACGTTTAATTTAAATTACGAATTACATTTGGGTGTTCACACGTCTGCCAAATGATTGAATCAATCAAAATTTGTTGTTGCTTTCCTATGTTAAAAAAACGAACTCTTTGCGAGAGCGAAAATTAACTTCAAACTCTTCATCGAATCTGTCAAAATTTTGATTGAGCTCTAGACCTGCATCAGTCAAAAGGTTTACTTGTCTGTTGTTTAGTAGCAAATTATTTCTAAAAAAGTACTTATTTGAACACAAAAGCAGTTTTTTTAAGAGAAAAAAGGAAGAGTAGACAGAAAAGTAGGCAGAAGAGTAACAAATGCCTGCATTGGTACATCAATCAAAAAATCATGTGTGAGCAGAAATAAATCAAAAATTTTAAAGTGAGTAAAAGAGAGTAAAAAATCGCAATATACTTCAATCATTTGACAGACGTGTGAACACCTCTCATGTGGCATGCAACGATGGTATTGAGCCAAAATAAAGTTATTATAAGAAAAAAATCAATATATGTATGAATAGTAAACTCAGAAGACAGTTTAATTCATATAAACGATTCAATCAAGGTTGCCAGCCAAAATTCGGTACAATTCCCACGAAAATTACCTTTTTGCCAAAGTAACAAAAATTAAATACCAAGAATACCACGCGTTTTAAAAAAACCACTAAAAAACCCATACGTATTAAAAATACCTCAAAAAATCCCATATGTATAAGAAATTTTAAAAAAATTTAGAAATACCAGAAATTTTTGCATTAAAATAAGCAGAAATAGATAGACACGTGCATAGTTAAAATTTTGCAGTTATTGTCTTTGTTTCAAAACTATAACAAATAAAAAACATAGGGGAAGGTGGGGAATCACGATTCACACATTATAGGTTTTGGGCCACGTTTTTATTTTGTTAAATATCTTAAAAAAAATTTTTTTTTTGCAAATTGTAATATGGTATGTTCTTCTACATGAAATTAGGTAACTTTTGACTATTACACTTTCTTACAATTCTTTTGTTTTTTCCGACTTATCGTGGTTTGAAAAAAATTAGTGTTTTTGCGATTTTCAAAAATGGTGGGGAATCGTGGGCCACCGCCGTAATTAAGTAAAAATCAAACAATTATGATGCAAAACTTTATTCAATTAGTAGAAATGACAAGTACTGTTATTTTAATCGAGAAAATGAAGAAGGATTGTGCACGATCAATCAGGTACGCAATTTGGGCACGTGAATGTGTTGGCGGAGGTAGCACATTTTGCATGGACATCTCGACCACATTCCATGCATGCAACTGAATTGTTTTTGGTCAGTTTCTTTGGCATTGACTCCAAACAAAGTATGCAGAAGTCAACATCTTCATCGTCGGAAGAATCACGCATGGACTTTTCATTATTTTCCATCTGTTTGATAGCCTCCACAACAGCTGGGAAGTCAATTTTTTATCATATTTTCCATAATATCGTGGCATGATAGCTGAAAATTCACAAAGAAATAGGAAACACAGCCTCCATTTTGCACAAAACATCATAAACACAACATACCAATGTGATTGATATGAAAACTGTAAAAACACGGGTGGCCCACGATTCCCCACCAAAAGTGGCTCACGATTCCCCACAAGCTACTTTTTGCAATACAACGGCGTGTAATTGACTCGTTGAAGTGTCATGCAAAATTACTTTTTTATGTTGAAAGGCAAAGGTCTAACGATAATAATAAACATATTTACCTGTGTTTTGTCTTAGCAATTCCTCCAAGAATGATGGAAATCAAACACGCAAAAAAAGTTTTGCAGATACTTTTTTTTGGGCGAGTATTGTGCAAAGCAAATTAAACGCGTACGTTTGTCAACAACCAATGTAAAAATGATTTTAGGTTAAGAGAAAACAATAACAGTTGCATTTCACTATTTATCTCGACATACTGCCGAAAGGTAACGGTGTCTCACGATTCCCCATGGCCCACGATTCCCCACTTTTCCCTACAACTTGTTTCACATAAAGTTAATTGTTATACATATCTTATGTTTAAGTCTTATATTTGAGATCGCTTAAAAAAATAAAATAATAAAAAATAAACAAAATAAAATAAAAATATAAATAAAATGAAATAAAAAATATAACACTAACAGATCGATTCTGTGCGTTACCGGTAATAGTAATCTTGTTACCGAAATTCGTTACCGGTCTTAGCAATCGGTATTATGTGCACTCGGTAACGCTGTCAACCGTCGTGAACTCACCTCATTGAAATAAAGCACTCGCAGTTCTGTGTGAGAGTGTGGTGAAACAAAAATAAAGTAAAAAACAGAAGTAAGTGCGAAGAATTAGTTGAATTTTGCTAACTTTAAAATAATATTTGCTTTTCTTAGCAGGAAATAAGAACGAACTACGCCAGCACAGTTGCGGTTTTATATTAATTGTGGTCGCAGCCACTCAGAGCAGCTGCAAGCTATACAAATGCCAGCTGTCACCTAAAGAGATGGTAACAACATTCATCGGTAACGCTTGGTTGCAGCATACCAAAAGATTAGCGTTGCAGCGACAGAATCGATCTGTAAGGGAATTATTTCTTATATCAAATAATAAAGTTGTAACGAACCCTTTTGTAACGAATCCTTTTGCTCGTTACTAATTTGTGCTGAGGTAGGCTCAGTGAGTAAACCAGGGGTTCTTACAAAATAATTTATTTACCAATGATTACGTTGTTTTAAACAAGAAAGTTTTAGTTTTAAACTGTAGAGTAAGTCTTTATTATTTTCATTTTGTTGTATTTATTACTTAACGAGAACTTTACTTAATTGTTATTAATTATTAAGCATTACATAAATTAAAGTGATATAATAAATCTTGCTTATTCATATTTATTCCGTTATTTGCTATGATCCCTCTCGCTGTGAGTGACTATGATAGAACTCAGATTAAAACTATGTTCGAAGGGTGGATGTATCTTCGCTTAAGATAACTACGTTTTGATCTTCGAGTAAACAACGTTCGAAGGGTGAGGACAACTTCGCCTAAGATAACTACGCCTGAGCTTAGAGTAAATTATGTTCGAAGGGTGGATGTACCTTCGCTTAAGATAACTACGTTTTGATCTTCGAGTAAACAACGTTCGAAGGGTGAGGACAACTTCGCCTAAGATAACTACGTTTTGAACTTATAGTAAACAAAGTTCGAAGGGTGAGTACACCTTCGCTTACGATAACTACGCTTGAGCTCAGAGTAAAACTATGTTCGAAAGGTGAGTACACCTTCGCTTAAGAAAACTACGTTTTGAACTTATAGTAAACAAATTTCGAAGGGTGAGTACAGCTTCGCTTAAGATAACTACGCCTGAGCTTAGAGTAAAACTATGTTTGAAGGGTGAGTACACCTTCGCTTACGATAACTACGCCTGACTTAGAGTAAACAACGTTCGAAGGGTGAGGACACCTTCGCTTAAGATAACTACGCCTGACTTAGAGTAAAACTATGTTCGAAGGGTGAGTACACCTTCGCTTACGATAACTACGTTTTGAACTTAGAGTAAGCAACGTTCGAAGGGTGAGTACACCTTCGCTTAAGATAACTACGTTTTGAACTTAGAGTAAACAAAGTTCGAAGGGTGAGTACACCTTCACTTACGATAACTACTCCTGACTTAGAGTAAACAATGTTCGAAGGGTGAGGACACCTTCGCTTACGAGAACTACGTTTTGAACTTAGAGTAAGCAACGTTCGAAGGGTGAGTATACCTTCGCTTAAGATAACTATGCCTGACTTAGAGTAAACAACGTTCGAAAGGTGAGTACAACTTCGCTTAAGATAACTACGTTTTGAACTTATAGTAAACAAAGTTCAAAGGGAGAGGACACCTTCGCTTAAGATAACTACGCTTGAACTAACTACTCAGTCTGAAAGCATGTGTTTGCTACTGCGCCTGCGACAAGCCTGCCTGTCCTAAGCAAACGCGACTGCTTTATGTTCTCCCGTTGCCTTTCTGTTCCGTGTTCACTTGTTTTGTTTTCCCTGCCTGTGTATATGTGACTGTGTACATGGATTTGCATGTTTGTATGTGTGTATTTATTATTTGTTTACTTATTTCTTATTCAATACATTATTATTTCCTCAATAGAATATTTATAACATTAATATTATATATTTTACCTAATAAGATATAATATAATACAATAATTTCCATACATCTTATTCATAATATATAATAAATCTTTAAATTTAATAAAGATAGTTTAATTTACATTTCATGTTTTGGTTGTTTACATTTTCCATATTTCAAATTCAGTTAACAAATCATTTATATACTTTGTGAGACCCAAAATGTGTAACAATTTGAGTCCTCACACCCCCCTTTTCTTTCCCCGTCAGTGGTGACCATCACTTGTCCGTTCTTGCCAATTCGAACACGGTATCGTCTGCCTTCGATTATTATTTGAAATGAAAGCCGCTGCCGCCTCGTCTTCCTGGTTACTGCAGCTTTGATTTCGGAAACCAGTGGCTGTGGTGGTGGTCTTCCAGTCTCGCTGGTGCGGTTGCGCAGGCTGCACTTCTGGCTCAGTCGGTGCAACTGTTTGACGCCCCGTCAATTGCGTCACTAGCTTTAGTTGGCGTGCTGTTGCTAAGGATGCTCTCGATAAAGGCTGGCGAATCGCTTGTGCCTGCTATGGTGCTATTGATAATGTATGCTGTTACGCCGCTGTCGACACCTGATGTTGCTGATAATGCAGCTGCTACTTCGCTGCTTTGATTATGCAGCTGCTACTTCGCTGCTTTGATTATGCAGCTGCTTCTGCGCTGCCGTGCTGATTTTGTTGACACAGCTGTTACTGCGCTGCTGTGATGTTTTGTTTACACAGCTGCTACTGCGCTGCCGTGATGCTTCTGATGACGTAGCTTATACTGCGCTCTTGTAATGCTTTTGATGTTGCAGCTGCTACTGCGCTGCTGTGATGCTTTTGATGACGCAGCTGCTACTGCGTTGCTGTGCTGCTTTTGATGATGCAATTGATACTGCGCTCGCAGTTGGTTACGCTGATGCTGCTGCGATGGCAGTTTGTAATGCAGATGCGGCTGCGATGGCCGTTGATTATGCAGTGGCGGCTGCTGTGGCAGTTGGTTACGCAGATGCTGCTGCGATGGCCGTTAGTGAAGCAGATGCGGCTGCGATGGAAATTGGTGACGCAGGTGTTGCTGCGATGGCAGTTTGTGACGCAGATGCGGCTGCGATGGCAGTTGGTGACGCAGATGCTGCTGCGATAAATTTGATTTAAATTGCTGACATATAAAGCACCTTCGTACATACCGGCTTATGTCTCTGAATATGCCTGGCCAGTAGTATCGGCCTGTTATTCTGGCGATGGTCTTGCGGATGCCCATGTGGACGGCGGTTGGATCATCGTAATTTTCTTTAATAACTTGTTCTCGCTGAAAACTAGTACTATCGATAACCATTTGCAGACAGGAGTATTCATGGCTGAGGCATCTGATTTTCTAAGCAATATTTCTTGCGGTTGTCGTGATAGAGCGCTTGCTTTGATGAGTAACTTGCCCTTTCGGTGCATGGCGATATGTGACGCCCCTTTGAGACCGTTGAATTTTCCCAGATCTTCCTTCGCAAACTTGCTGATTTTGGCGACGTCGGTTGGACCCTCTGTACCTGACTCAATTTCCCTGGAGCGTAACCTCTTTGCTGCTTTTTGTGGATCACCTGTACTTGATTCCACTTCTTCTGCTCGTACGACCTTCGTTGCTTCATGTGACTCACCCGTGCTTGATCTAGTTTCTTCTGTTCGTATAACCTTAGCTGCTTCCTGTGGACCACCCGTTTTTGATCCAATTACCTCTGTTAGTACAACCGTACAGCATGCCGTTTCTTGTTCTTTCTTCCCGTTCGTGTTTTCCTTTAGATTAATTGCGCAGTCTCCACACTGCAATCTTGTTTCCATTTTGACCAGAAAGTCAATGCCTAGAATAAGGTTGTCGATTACGTCGTGCAGGATGATTAATTCTGTGTTGCATTGTTTTTCCTCCGAGTTTTATGTTTACTACGAGTTCCTGAGTAACCTCCTTCGTGGTCACGTCAGCCAATCGTATGCGTGTCGATATGTTTTCGGGTTTGCTTGATTCCTTTATTTTACTTGCCAGAGATCTGCTGATAAAACTCCGTGTTGCGCCAGTGTCGATCATCGCCTTAGTCGTGTGGTTGCCTATCGTGACTATAGCGACCACGTGGTTCCCGTTTTGAGTGATGGTGTTTAATTGCGAGGACGCTGGTTCTGGGTATCCATTTGTACACGCTTTGGACGGTACCCTTGGTAGTTTCCCGATGATTGTCTGCAGCAGTTTATTGTCAAAGTACCTCTTTTTCAGCATTCCCAGCAGAAAGTTATAGCGGGGTTTCTGCATTCGTATTTGTAGTGTCCATCCTGCCCACAATGTCGACATGCCGTCCGTGGGTTAATTGGATACTCGGTTTCTTGCGTAATTCTGAGGTGATGCTCTTCTCGCTGTCGTGGTATGGCTGGTCTGGTCGGCGGAGCTTCTTTTTAGACTTTCAAAATCTTCGGTTAAACTAATCAGCTCCTCGAGGTCCCTGAAGTCTTTTCGCTTTATATAAAGCTGATAGTCGTGGAGACTGTTGCGGTATATGCGCTCTAGTTTGCCTTGCTCAGAGAAATCTGCATGTCGCATTAAATTCTGCAGCTCGATGAGGTAGTCTTTGAATTTTTCCCTTTGCCGCTGGTGCCTTTGTCGGATCTCATCTTCCAGATGCTCGAAGTATTTGGATGGCAGGAAGAACCGTAGGAAATCCCTCTTATATGCATTCCGTTCTTGCCACTGCCGATTATTGTTGCGGAACCATTTCAGCGCGTTATCTTTCAACAGTTCTGGCATTGTTCGTGGTAAGAGATCCTTGTTTAACCCGTATACTTCGCCTAGCTGCTCTACTCTTTCAATGAAGGCCAGTGGTTCTTTTCCGCCATCGTATTTAAAAGACCACTTCCTGATCTGGTCTATTTCCGTGGAATACGGTATTTGATGCGCTCCTGCGTGTTCTACGTATCCTGTATATCCTGCGTGCGCGGCTGCTGGTTACTCGTATGACATTGTCGGGGGGTTGAAACCTTGTTGACCGTCTGTGTGTGCTACCGGCACAATTATTTTGGGTATCTCGGGATTTCTTACTGGTGATGGTGACCTCCAGTGTTTTGCCTCTAATTCTGCAAGGCGTGGTTGCAGCTCCGGTTTCTGCCCTTGATCTGTGATGAAGGTAGCAAAATTTTTCCTTGCTTCTTGCACCCTTCCTGTGCTATCGAATCCAAATTCTTCTGCGTACCCTTGCAGCTCGTCTTTCCGTAGAAAGTATTCCCAGGAGGAATTGACAATTTTTATCATGTGTTGTGTTACGCTGATGTTTTCTCAGACTTAAGCTTTCTTTTCTAGCTTTAGCTTTGTTGTCTGTCTTTTAGTTTTTCTCTCTGTATTTATTTTTCTTCTCTAGCTTTCGTGTTTTCTTTGTCTTTAGAGTCCCTGCTCGGGCGCCATTTGTAACGAACCCTTTTGCTCGTTACTGATTTTTGCTAAGGTAGGCTCAGTGAGTAAACCAGGGGTTCTTACAAAATAATTTATTTACCAATGATTCCGTTGTTTTAAATAAGAAAGCCAGCATTTTAGTTTTAAACTGTAGAGTAAGTCTTTATTATTTCATTTGTTTTATTTATTACTTAACGATTACGTTACTTAATTATTACTAATAATTAATCATTATATAAATTAAATTGATATAACTAATCCTTGCTTATTCATATTTATCCCGTTACTTGCTATGATCCCTCTCGCTGTGAGTGACTACGATAGAACTCAGATTAAAACTATGTTCGAAGGGTGGAAGTACCTTCGCTTAAGATAACTACGTTTTGATCTTCGAGTAAACAACGCTCGAAGGGTGAGGACACCTTCGCTTACGATAACTACGTTTTGAACTTAAAGTAAACAAAGTTCGAAGGGTGAGTACACCTTCGCTTACGATAACTACGCATGACTTAGAGATAACAACGTTCGAAGAGTGAGTACACCTTCGCTTAAAATAACTACGTTTTGAACTTAAAGTAAACAAAATTCGAAGGGTGAGTACACCTTCGCTTACGATAACTACGCCTGAGCTTAGAGTAAAACTATGTTCGAAGGGTGAGTACACCTTCGCTTAAGATAACTACGCCTGACTTAGAGTAAAACTATGTTCGAAGGGTGAGTACACCTTCGCTTAAGATGACTACGTTTCGAACTTAGAGTAAACAACGTTCGAAGGGTGAGTATACCTTCGCTTACGATAACTACGCCTGACTTAGAGATAACAACGTTCGAAGAGTGAGTACACCTTCGCTTAAGATAACTACGTTTTGAACTTAAAGTAAACAAATTTCGAAGGGTGAGTACACCTTCGCTTACGATAACTACGCCTGAGCTCAGAGTAAAACTATGTTCGAAGGGTGAGTACACCTTCACTTAAGATAACTACGTTTTAAACTTAGAGTAAACAAAGTTCGAAGGGTGAGGACACCTTCGCTTACGATAAATACGTTTTGAACTTAGAGTAAGCAACGTTCGAAGGGTGAGGACACTTCGCTTACGATAACTACGTTTTGAACTTAGAGTAAGCAACGTTCGAAGGGGGAGTACACCTTCGCTTAAGATAACTACATGTTGAACTTAGAGTAAACAACGTTCGAAGGGTGAGTACACCTTCGCTTAAGATAACTACGTTTTGAATTTATAGTAAACAAAGTTCGAAGGGTGAGTACACCTTCGCTTACGATAACTACGCCTGACTTAGAGTAAACAACGTTCGAAGGGTGAGGACACCTTCGCTTACGATAACTACGTTCTGAACTTAGAGTAAGCAACGTTTGAAGGGTGAGTACACCTTCGCTTAAGATAACTATGCCTGACTTAGAGTAAACAACGTTCGAAGGGTGAGGACACCTTGGATTAAGATAACAACGCTTGAACTAACTACTCAGTCTCAAAGCATGTGCATGCTACTGCGCCTAAGACAAGACTGCCTGTCCTAAGCAAACGCGACTGCTTTATATTCTCCCGTTGCCTTTCTGTTCCGTGTTCACTTGTTTTGTTTTCCCTGCCTGTGTATATGTGAATGTGTGCATGGCTTTGCATGTTTGTATGTGTGTATTTATTATTTGTTTACTTATTTGTTATTCAATACATTATTATTTCCTCAATGGAATATTTATAACATTAATATTTTATATTTTACCTAATAAGATATAATTTAATAATTTCCATACATCTTATTCATAATAAATAATAAATCTTTAAATGAAATTAATATAGTTTAATTTACATTTCATGTTTTGGTTGTTTGCATTTTCCATATTTTAAATTCAGTTAACAATTCATTTATATAATTTGTGAGACCCAAATTGTGTAACAATTTGAGTCCTCACAAAGTGACTTCAGAATACCAAATAAATAAGATAAAATATGTATAAAGTTTTCAAAGATATTTGTGCTTTGTTAAGAGATAAACAGTTAATTTCAACACAATATAATTTTTAAAAAAATTATGTACTTATTTCTGATATAAAATTATATACATACGTGAATTCAGAAATAAAAAAAAGAAAATAAAATAAATATAAAGTTTTTAAAAATATTTGTGCTTTGTGACTTCAGAAATAATTATTTTAAATTCATGTGGAACGTTTTAGAAT
The DNA here is from genome assembly GCA_963920525.1 of Dichetophora obliterata. Taxonomy (NCBI): domain Eukaryota; kingdom Metazoa; phylum Arthropoda; class Insecta; order Diptera; family Sciomyzidae; genus Dichetophora; species Dichetophora obliterata. The sequence goes on along the minus strand of OY986438.1, from coordinate 69,627,412 downwards.
AATATTAGTTTTGTTTTTGTGTTCGTATATATCAGGAATGGAAAACGTGCGAACACATTTTTTAACACTTCTTTTACACTAACTTTTTACAACTAAAAAACCAAAGAAATAATAGTGGTATTTAATGAACGCCGTATTTGTGATGTTAAAAGCGTAAGAACAATATTTTTTCAGTAGCTTATTTTGCGACGTGCGCATGATACGATACAAAATCGTGGTGTAAACAGAGCATATAAAGCGTATAATGGCAACTGTGATTTAATTTTTTTTTTAAAAGATAATTGCTGACCAATGGATTCGATAAGTAAACTTGCAAATATTATCTATTATTGATTTGGTAGTACTTATATATTTCACTTTATTTTGGAATTTTAAAATAATTTTTTTAAGCTTAACACTTGCATGCAGAAATGTAGAATTTTCAGAAAATGTCAGAATTGAAAGGTCAGAATTCTTTTCAGAAAAGAAAGCGCTATTAGTTTTTATGCAATTTAGTGATATCAACTTGTTCTTAAAATAACTATGGAATTTAATCGTATATATTAAGGGTAAGTTCGAAGAAATGTACAGCGTAAACATATAGCTTTACTCTTCTGTATATATACTCAATCATCGAATACTATGATTAAGATTTTGCTCAATAAAAGTGAAAAACAAATTTTAAGAATAAATTCCCAAATTCCCATTCAATAAAAAATACCACTCTGAATTCCCACGCCAATTAAAAAATACCACGCTGAATTAAAAAATCCCAATAAAATAAATTCCCAAGACCAATTTAAAATTACCAAGAATGGGATTTTTCTCACAATGCTGGCAACCTTGGATTCAATGCATATCCCGCCATTTGCATTTTTGGTTCGTTATAAGCTGAGTTTTACATTCAAGTGCCGTCTCATTTTAACCAATTTACATATAAACAAACTTTTTGTTCATTCAAAAACAAAGAGTTCCAATCCTTTCTCTCCTTTGAAATTATTGCAGAAATGCAGCATATAAATCAGCGAACCGGTGTGGCACACGGCAGCCATGTCAGCTTAGGTTCGTTAATTTTTAAGAGAATCAAACCTTAGCTGCCTTGACGTTATTTATCTTCCTTCTTTTCGTTATTATGAGCGATATAAATTTTAGAATAAGGATTAAGGCCCATTTCCAATGACGCGTGAGATGCGTTGCGTTTTACGCTGCGGAAAAAAATAAATTTCCAATGGAACGCGTGCGTGAACATATGATTGCCGGTCTTGTGCTTAGCGAAGCATAATTTTAATATGTAAAAGTTTAACAAATTTATTCAAAATAAAACACACTGATATTTTATGTTTTGTCTGCCTGCATACTTTTGATCCCGCAAAAGGTTTTGCTGCAGTATGGACAAATAGGGCGAGTTCAAAAATGCATTTTGACTAAGCATCAGTGTGTTTTATTTTGAATTGGTGCTAAGTTTAAATACAAAAACTGCGCAGCTGTGTTGATATTCTTAAAAATAGTATAATGCGCAGTTTTGGCTAATAATCTCCAAACCAATTCAAAATAAAGCACACCTTTGAATTGGTGCTTTTGTAAAAATGCATTTTGGAACTCACCCATATAGTTAGACACTCGGCATGTCGCTGCTGATATATCGTGAGTGTGGAGCACGTCTTAAATACCTGTGACCATTTGCACCACAGACTGTTATTAAATACATTTTTGGACTCGCCCATATAGTCAGGCACGAGTATGCCGCTGCAGATATGTTGTGAGTGTGGAGCACGTCTTAAATGCAAGTGACCATATGCACCACCGACTGTTCTAGAATGCAGTTTTGGACTCCTCGCCCATATAGTCAGGCACTCCGGCATGCCACTGCAGATGTGTCGTGAGGGTGGAGCACGCCTTAAATGCTTGTAATAATTTTTTAGTTTTTCTCATATTCTACTAACCTTTTTCAATTTTTCCTTTGTAAAAATGAACAGCTGTTTCGCTGTCAAACTTCACGCGCATGAAATACTAAATTTTTCGAATATTTTACGCTGCGTGCAAACGCATGCTGTTCATTGGAACATGTTAGGTATGTCTTCATGTATTGAATATTTGCGTCAATTTACGAAACGCATCTCACGCGTTATTGGAAATGGGGGTTAAGTTAGCACATATCCAAAATCCAGGATATGTGTGTCCATGGTATTAGACCAGTGTTTGACACGCCATAGGCACGCGTGCTCGGCACAAATCGTTTTTTTCACACAGACATGATCGGAAAAGCACACAAACGATGCGGCGTAGCAGAGAAATACTGCATAGCTGAGGTGTAAAGCTTAGCAGCGTTCACAAGCATACATTACGTTTGGGTGTGTCCGCTCGTATTTGCCAAACACTGTATTAACATATCCGTAATCTAACCGAAAAAAATTGTCCTGAAGATATGGCAGCACTGTTTGTTAAAAAATTATCCAAAGAACTAAAACTTTTTTCAAATAATCTCTTACAAGTGGCATCTCTTTCAGCCTCATGTAAATTGAATATTTCCATCGAAACAAAAAATATGCAAAAAGTTATGACTCTTTTCAATAATTGCATTGTTGACGGTCAAATTATTTTGCCTAAAGTAGTGAAAACAATTGAAAATTTATTTGATGAACTAATATATTGCTTTCCAATGATTTTTAAATTGTTTCTTTTCCATTTAGCAACTAGGTTAATACATACTTAATATAATAAACCATATTCTCCTGTAAATACTATTTACATAATTAGTTGATATACAGTTTTCAACTGGTTTTGAAAATGGTTGTATGGCTCAGTTGGTAGAACTATTGACGCTAACGGCGGAGGCCCAGGTTCGATTCCAGCCAAAATTTGTTTTATAAATATTTTTGGAGCAAGTTAATTTTTTTTTTTTTAATATTTTAAGCAATACTTCAATTATTAACTCCATCCACACAAATCCTATGCACGCAGATTGTTTTATTATCTCCTATGTTTCCAAAATGGGGAAATATGAATAATTATGATCACAGTCCAGGGTTCAATCCCTAACTAAGACAATAGCTTTATTTAATACGTTAAGTTAAGTGTATATTAAGTTTATAAAAATTTTTTAAGAAAATAATTTTTTTATTTATTTTTTAGCAATAACAATAATTTATTCAACAAATATCGTAAAAATGACTAATCATTTATTGCAAGTTTTGTGGTGTGGAAGTCTTACTTTCATAAAAAATTACGATTTTTTTACACTTCAGCCCAAAATTAAGGTAGCAAGGACGATAGAGCGGGACTTGAGCATAGTGCCGTTCGAATAAACAATTAAAAATGCATTTTTTGAACAAAAATTTAGAGTGGAACCTTTTTGGCTTCCATAGTTTTTTTAGTTTTAAAAATTAATTTTTTTCTAAACTGATTTTTATACTTCAAAACCATTTTACGGTAGGAAGGACGATAGATAGCAATTTTGGGATTAAGGACTAAAATCATTAGTTTGTTATCAGCTATCATATATTTCAAATCAAGGATGGAACTATTTATATAATATGTTGGGGATTTGCCGAAGCAGACCACAGTGGGTCCCTTTTCGTCCCCCATTGGACAAAGGGTACTACTGCTCGGAGTACTCGTACGTGAGCATGCTCCTTGTGTAAGCATCCTTTGTCACCTCAAGCATATCCTTATAGGTTAGTTGACCAATCTCGGCTTCGCCAATAAATGGGCGTCCCAGAGTGGTCAATCTTATGCTTGCCAGCGCCGGACACTGGCACAGAATGTGTGTTGCTGTTTCCGGCTCCTCTAGGCATAACCTACACGCATCGTCTTCGGTCAGAGTCATCTTCCCGAGATGGTACATGAAGGGACCGTGTCCTGTGACCAGTGCAGTAAGCCAGCTTAAAGTCCTTCGATTGTATCGGATAACTTTTGCTGCCTCACTACGAGACCACTTCACGGCCGCCTTTGATTGCCTGCAATTAACAGCTTCTTCCCACCTTTTACTGTGTTCCGAGTCCGTCCATTGTTTAATAAGGCCTGCCACCATATTGTCGCCTATGGCGATACGTGGTTCTGGTCCACAGAATTCTTCTGCTGATCCTGCTCTTGCTAAAGAATCAGCTTCTTCATTCTGTTCTATGCCAGAGTGTCCTCTCACCCACATAAGTGTGAGCTCATTCGTCTGGGCGCACCTATTGAGTTTTGTAAGACATTCTATGGCCAACCTGGAAGTGATGTCTGTCCGTTGCATACACCTAATCACAGACTGATTGTCTAGAGCGATGACAATTTTCTTGCCACTGATCCGGCCATCTATCAGGTTGTCCAGCGCATGCACTACGCCAAGCATTTCTGCCTGGTATACAGACACAAACCTCCCCAACCTCAGTACACAGGATAGGCTTAACTCTTTTGAGTACACGCCTGCCCCGGCCCGGCCATTCATCAGAGAGCCGTCTGTGAATATACTGATATCGATACCAGCGATTTCTTCACAAACGGGTCCATCCGTTATAAGAGTTTTATAACATTTTTCTGTTATTTTTACTCTCTGCCTTCCGTCCATAGGCATAAGCGCCTCCCTGACATCTCTCTGTACAAAATCAAGGATGCGAATATGACCATGCAGGGCCGTTGCCCCATGCCACGTAGCATTTCGCAACATCCTGAGGGCTGACAGCGCCACTGTTTTCTTTATTTCTAAATCCAACGGAAGCATACCTAACAGACCCTCCATTGCGCTTATTGGAGTGGTGCGTATTGCACCTGTTATTCCCACACACGCCAGCCGTTGGACTCTGTCCGCCTCTTCTTAATGGTTTTCTGGCTGACTTTTGTCCACCAAATCACCGAAGCATACGTGATGACAGGTCTAACCATCATAGTGTAAACCCATTTCATAGCCTCTGGGTTTAGCCCCCATTTGAGAATACAAACGCGTCTGCACTGGAACAGAACCCTCTTGGCTCTTTGAATCCTATCTTCTACATGCTCGTTCCAGTTCAGTTTGCTATCAAGGGTTGCCCCTAGATATTTAACTTTTGTGGACATGTTGATTTCAGCTCCAAAAAGTCTGAGTGGTTCTGTCCTCAGGCCTACCCTCTTTCTAGTAAAGAGAATATTGTCTGACTTGCCTGCGTTTACGGTAAGGCCTTGTTCTCGACACCACTCCTCCACCATTCGGAGTACTCCCTTCATGATGTCAGAGATGGTGTCAATGAACTTGCCGCGGACCACCAACGCAATGTCATCAGCATACCCTATCGTGTGTATGCCCGATTCATCCAGTCTAACCAGTAGTGAGTCCATAGTTATGTTCCACAGGGTTGGCGATAACACCCCGTCCTGGGGACATCCGCTACTTACTCTACCTCTAGTCTTTACTCTACCATTCTGCATGTTGACAGCCCTGTGTTTGAGCATATTGTCCACCCAATTTGCTATCATTGGGCTTACATTGCGTTCTGTCAGGGCTTGCCGCAGCCTTCCAAAGCATATTTTGTCGAAAGCACCCTCGATGTCCATAAATGTGGCCATCGCAATGCCTCCTGAAAATACCTCCTTTTCAGTCACTCTTACCAATTCGTGAAGAGCACTCTCCGTAGACCTACCTGCTCTATATGCATGTTGGCATCCACTCAGAGGATTTTGCATCAGCGAGGTGCTCTCAAGACAGTCAACCATCACTCTTTCCATCGTTTTCAAGAGAAAAGATGTTAGGCTGATCGGTCTGAACGACTTCGCCTCCGCATAATCTTTTTTCCAGGCTTCGGAAGAAAGACAACTTTCGCCTCTCTCCAGACTCTCGGAACATACCCAGTCGCTAGGCAAGTAACGAATATACCCCACAGCCTAGGTGCAATGAGATCATCCCCCCATTGCATCATAGCAGGGAATATACCGTCCATCCCTGATGTTTTGTACGGAGCAAATGAGCGTAAAGCACTCCTCACCCCGTCCATAGTGATCATCCTTTCGGCTTCCAGCCTGTCAACCCTGTGCATTCCTTTCTTCAAGGGTGTCCACGGGTCATCAGACTTAAAACTTCCAGGAAAATGCACCTCCATCAGAACTTCCATGGACTCCTCTAGGTTCTCTGCCATGGTTCCATCCTTCTTTCGGATCAGTCCCACTTTGGAGAATGGGTCTTTTGAAACCATTTTCTGAAGCCTACATGCTTCTGATATAGTTTCGATCCCAGAACAGAAGTCTCTCCACGACTGCCTTTTCCGTTGTCGTATGAGGTACTTCAGTTCCCTTTTCCGTGTCTTGTAATTTGCCTATGTTTCTGGGGTTCCCCCTCTCATGTGCAGATTTAAGGCCTTCCTAACCTTCTTCTTCAGAGATTCGAGTTCCGTGCACCACCATGGCGTTGGATCACCATCGTCTACTGAAAGTATTGGGCATGCTACCTCGTAGGCTTCGACCATGACCGAGCTAAGGTGTTTGACATGACTTTCTACTTCCACCGTATTCCCTGGTACTTTTAACGCTTTTTGTGGTCCGACATGGTAAGCCTATCCACGACCCTCCAATTTTTTATTCTGTTCAGAATCTTCCTGCAGATGAGAGTTACATCAATGACTACCGCTCGCCTCGCATCAACGAAAGTCGGTTGTGCTCCTCTATTTGCTACCAACAGATTGTACCTCTCCACAAACTCAAGCAATTGCTCTCCTCTGTCGTTGTTGTTGGTGCTACCCCACGCAGTATTGTGCGCGTTAGCATCACATCCTATCATCACTCTAATGTTCCTTCCCTCACAGTACTTTACCAGATTCTCCACCTCTTTTGAAGGTGGTTGGTCTGGAGAGTCGTAGGGAAGATACGCTGAAGCTACCATACAACCACCTGCACCATCCCCAATTCTCACAACGGTGAGATCCGGGGAACATAGGTGTGGCATATGTACCGCTAGTATACCATGTCTCACCAAGATACAAGTCCGTCGTCTGCCATCTGTTACTGGTTGGTACAGTGTGGCCTTTCGCTCTGAGAGACCTTTAATTCTATTGTGAAAAATCCAAGGTTCCTGAAGCATTGCTATGTCAATTCCATCCTCCTCCATGCAACGCATCATCATTGCTGATGCTGGTGTAGATTGAGTTGACACACAACGAGGTTTTCCTGGTACGGGCCCACCACCCGCCCTGGTGGTTCTTCCCTTGCAGGATTCCCCACTAGCCCCGTACCAGGGGTTCCATCGCACTCACCTTGCATCCTTTTTGAATTTGATGAGAGCTTGATCAAGGCCGCAGTTGAGTTTCCCTCCTGCCAACCTGATCGCCTCCACCTCATCCGTCCGGCACCACACGGTGAGCTTGATGCCTCCTTTCTTTGCATCTCCGAACTTCGTTACGTTACTAACTCTCCATTTAGAAGTGTCTGCAACGCACCGGTTCTGGGTCTGCAACCTCCTAAGGATGACCTCCTTGCTTTCAGAAGTTCCGTAAACAAAGATGAACATCCTTCTAACGTCCTTCAATGCGTACAGTCGGTCGATCCGCAACTCAGCCCCTTCCCATAAGTTCTTGAGCTTTGTCACGTTTCGGCACAGCCATACCTTGGATGATGGGTTCTTGCACTTAAGTACAATTATTCCATCCTCCAAGTTTGCATTGCCCACAAAACCTACATCGCCATCACTCTCATTGTTGGTGTCGAGAGACTCCAAGAAAGCGGATTTAAAGACCGCTAACTGAGACTCTCCCAACTGACCATCGATAGAGCAACCTAATATGCCCATTAAGAGGTCTTTTTCTGCTACCATAGCATAGGATGTCCGGCAGCTTCCAATAACCCCTACCTGGTTTGATTTTCCTCCAGCTAAAGCCTTCGACTTCGCGTCCGCAACCCTTTGTTTTGGCAAAGTTTTACTACCGCTCGGTTTCTGGCTTTCAGCCCTCCACGATTTGCCCTGGCTATCGACTTTTGAGGGTCGTCCACCAGCTCCCAACGTCCTTCCTTTATGTGGAAGGCTATCAACCTTTACAGGATGTCCACCTTCCCCATCCCCATCCTTAGCCGAAGAGCTAACAGCCGTAAGCTGTCCACCTTCCGATTCACCGGTTCGAGTCGTCCCTGTAACGACTTCGCCGAAAGGTCCAGGCTGCTCCCTGAATCTTTTCCGCTCGTTCGTCTCCGGGGTGGACTCATCGCATGACATGCTTTGGAATTGGTCCGCCATTTTACTGACAGGGGACTCCAAAGCATTCTCCCCAGCGGTTGTACCCGCCCTCTTTCGCTTCCTGCTCCGCTTCTGCTTCTCCCTAACACGGAGTCGCTTTGCCTCGGAATCAGCATCATTCCCTATCGCTGCAGCTCCGACGGGACTGGCTGACAATTCCACTCCTTTTAGAGTTGGGTCGTTCCGGACCTGCATAGTTCATGGAACTATGTTCACTCTCGGACATAGTTCCAATCGTTCCATCTGTACGATTTAAGCATGTCCAAACAGTTCCATTGAAATAATTTTTTTTTTAATTGAACATAAGCCGACATCTCTTTCGCACTTACATAACTTAATAGAATTTTTTGAGCGACGACAAGTAAGCCAATTATGAATGTGAGAGAGAATGAAAGAAATAATAGATAAAATTCAAAATGATATATCGTCATTCCAGTTGTGTGCATTGTTATGTTTATTTTTGCTTTTAACATACGAAACAGAACAATCACGAAATGACATTGAACATGCTTTTGTTACTTTCATTCTTATAAAGAGAACTGCTGGAACTATATAGTTCCGCGCACATGCTTAAAGCTGAAGAACTATATAGTTCCGCGAACATGCTTAAAGCTGAAGAACTATATAGTTCCTCGAACATGCTTAAAGCTGATGAACTATAAGATGCAAATGAGTTTCGAGCTTTTGAGGAACTGATTGGAAATTATTTTTGCTCCCTTTTCAGCAACTTTATAAATTTACTACATAAAGATAACATTTTGATGGTTAAGCGCACAAAAGTAATAGTGAAAGTTTTTAAATTTTCAGAAACGCTTATTTTGTTTTAAAATTTTTTTGTGCGCTTAACCATCGATTTATAATACATTTATTATTATTATTTAGATATATTTACTCCCTTACTACAAAACATGTACTCCTTCTTTAAGCTCGATTTATGTACATTTATAGAAAGGGTAGCACTGGCTAACGTGGAAACGGAACTCCAAAAACTTTGAAACGTTTATTTTTAACGACGCCAAAAATTTGATCTGCAGCAATTGTGTTAATTAAATTTGTTTTCGGTTTATAGTTAAATATTTCGTTGTGTTTAGTTTATTGTGAAGGTGGTACATAAAGTATTTTTCTGATTTATATTATTTATGAATAATTTTTAATGCAGATTTAAATATGGCAATGCGCAAAAAGACGAGTATTTTGTGGGAGCATTTTACAGAAAGCGAGCCGAAAAAAGCAAAATGTAAATATTGCTATCAAATAATTTCATTTACAGCTGGAAGTTTAGGAAATTTGGGTAGGCATATCAAAAGGAAACATCCAACAATTTCCACAAGTCCCATACAACGCCAGTCACTTGTATCGCCGGCTTCCAATAGCACAACTGATGACGCTGAAATGGAAATCGTGCAAACAGCATCTGCATCTAATTCTGCAGCTGATACTCAGCAGCCGACAGCATCTACATCCAAATCTGCAGCTGGTACGCAGCCAAAAATTTATTCCTATGCAGAGAGCACGAAACCAATTCCTCAAAAGAAAAAATCTAAAATAGATGAACAACTCATGGTTATGATTGCCAAAGAGTATCATGCCTTTCGTCTTGTAGAAGAACCTGAATTTAAAAGATTGGTTTCCCTATTATGTCCCTCCTATAACTTGCCCACCCGAAAGACACTTCTCAAGTCCTTTTGCCGCAGCTTTTCTTAAAACTCCAGCACGATGTTCAAATTAAAATAGCGAACGCATATGCTGTGTGCTTAACCACAGATGCCTGGACTTCAAGAAATAACGAAAGCTTCATTGCTGTTACTGCCCATTTTATTGATGCAGGGAGTGCAGAAATGCGTTCAAATTTACTCAGCTGCATTGAATATGGTGAGAGGCATACCGGCATTAATTTATGTTCTTTTTTGAAGAATGAGTTGCGCAACTGGAAAATTGAAAACAAAGTTGTAGCTATTGTCAGCGATAATGCTTCGAATATCCGTTCGGCGATACAATTAGGTGGGTGGCGGCATATAGGTTGCTTCGCGCATCTTTTAAATTTGATAGTGCAAGCTGGAATTCAACAGATATCGATAACAGTCCAAAAAGTTAAAAACATCGTCGAGTTCTTTAAAAGAAGCTCGCAAGGACTGTATAAATTGCATGAAATGCAAGGTCAGATGAATGCACCTCTTCTAAAATTAAAGCAAGATGTTTCTACAAGATGGAACTCTACGTTTGAAATGTTAGACAGAGTTTTCAAGATTAAAGATGCAATTATCGCTACACTGGCACTCATAAAGGATGATTTGGCATTAAAAACCGAAGAATGGGATGAAATTGAGGAAGTTATTCCAATTTTAAAAGTTTTTTCAGATATAACTGTTGAAATTTCATCGGAAAGAAACGTTAGCTTGTCAAAAGTGATTGTTTACTGTCGACTTTTAAAACGTCAGATAAACGATCGCTTTACTCATGGCTCAATACACTCCGAACCAGTTAAAAAACTTTTAGATGTTCTGCAACAACAAATTCATGCCAGATTTCATAATTTGGAAAAAAACGTTCTTTATGCAGAAGCTACGATTTTGGATCCACGCTTTAAAGGGAAAGGATTTCGAGACGAAAGCAATTTCAAAGCAGCGTTTGAGGCATTAAAATTCAAAGTTGGAAGCGTAATACGTCAACCTCCATCTTCAGATGCAACGAATTCCGTCATTGCACAAGCTAACCAGCACAATCAAGCGTCAACCAGTAGGAGTGCATCTATTTGGGATGATTTTGACAGAGAGGTAGCTAGTTTAGTGCCAGAAAACTCGATAGCGGCTGGTATAGTTGAGCTCGAAAAATACATTCATGAGCCAATAATAAGTAGGTGTGATGATCCCCTGCTTTGGTGGAGCGCAAGAAAGAGTGTTTATCCCATTTTATACCAACATGTCCTTAGGAGGTTGAATTTAGTAGCCACATCCGTTCCATGCGAACGTATTTTTTCAAAAGCGGGGTTAACTCAGACCGAAAACCGTTCAAGGCTGTCAGCAAAAAAGTTTCCCAACTTATTTTTATAAACAGCAATTTAGAAAATGCTAAATAATTTTTATTATTTATTATTTAATAATTTTTATTTACTTATAACATTGAATTATGGACATTTCATTTAATATTTTTTATAACTTTTTCATTTTCTTTGTATTTTTAATTTTTATTTTTAATTTTTTACTATGGAAAAAATTTATAATGAATATAAACTCCTATTTTTAATTTTAGTCAAATTAAACTATGCCTTACATAAGTTTCCCTTCATTAAATATAAGAATTTTTTTAAGTTTCTGTATAACAATTTATTTTTCTATTTACTCATACATATTTTTTAACTTTATTTTAACAACTTTAATTTATTTTTATTTAATGACATTTTGTGCCTTATAAAAGTTTCTTTTTAGTCATATAAGAAACTTCTTTATTTTTTTTAACAAACTTTTCATTTTTTATATTTACTACTCTCATACTATTAATTAATACTAATATTAGTAGAAAAATCCATTTAGAAATTAATTAATACTATTAATTTCTAAATGGATTTTTCTACCTCATATAAGTTCCTTTTTTAGTCATTAAGCCCTAGTCATTTGTTAATTTTTTATTTAATACACTTATCATGAAGTTACTTTTAATTCAAATATTTCTGTTTCTTTCTAAATGAAGGCGAGAAAATTAAATTGTTTATTCTCTTTAAGATAATATACAATGCTAATTGATAATTTTGCAATATCAATTAATATTTATTTATTTTTGCCTCGTCTCAGGCTTATACATTATAAAAATAATGTTTGAAAAATTTTATGACTTCAAATTCATTAAAAAAGAATAAATTCAAAACGTCAAGTTCAAAACACAAGAAGTACAAAATCAACCATTTCTTAAACAAAGATAATTCTTATAATATGTTTTATTGTGATAGAATTTTGTACCTATTACTTTATATTTCAACTAAATTAAATTATTTACAAAATGATGCAAGTTCCTTTTTTTATATAAAATAAAGAAATGTTTTTCTTTTATTTAAAAATATTAAAATAAAAACAATAAAAAAGCAAAAAATTGTGTTCAATTTGATTTAAAACTAGTCAGAGCGATGTGTTAAAATTCTAAATGGACCTTATCACATTTTCTCTGCAGTTCGACAACACAGTTCAAATAAATGCTTCAAATAGTTCTGCAGTTCAAATCAACAAAGGAACTAGATAGTTCCGCGGACATGCTTCAAAATCTCTCTGTAGTTCAACAAGCAAACACTCCAAATAGTCTACAGTTGAAATAAGCAAAGGAACTAGATAGTTCCGCGGACATGTTTCCGGGAACTAGTTCCTTTCTTCAAAAGAATCGTTCCATGTCCGTTCCGTCTCTGGAACTGTTAAGCACAAGCCTAACTCCTTTCGGAGTTTTATCGTCCACCACGCACGGCAGGTCACCTTGCGGCTTCCGGCACCCTTCCACGATTAAATCCTTTTGGGACTCCACCGCTTCAGGACTCGTTACGTCAGCGCACCCTTCCTTTTTATCATTGTTATTTTCCATAAAAAAATCCCACGAGTTGGGGAGAAGTATACGGACCGAACGGACAGAGATCCCCATTATCCGCCCTACCCTAATAGTATACAACAGGGAGTGGGCTTCCCTGAGGAGACACCATTCGCGATCTAATACCCCTAGACCCTGCACCATCGGTGCAATCTCCCTCGGCATGGCGTCTACAACCTTAGAAATGGGGGGTGACTTTTAGTTCGTTGCTCCACAAAGCCTAACCCAATAGCCATTGTGTCTTTACAACTTAAGCCTCTGCATCGCGTCAAGATTGTCACCCATTCGTAAAGGGATGGAACTATTTGGTTTGGGGCTTGTTTTGGGGTGTGGAATTCTTGCTTTCATACAAAAATCACGATTTTTTGCACTTCAGCCCAAATTTAGGTGCCAAGGACGATTGAGCGGGACTTGAGCATAGTGCCGTCCGATTAAACACATAAAAGTACATTTTTGAGCAAAAATGTAGAGTGGAACCTTTTTGGCTTCTATATTTTTTTTCGGTGTAAAAACATGTTTTTTTTCTTTTCTGAACTAAGTATTTTACTTCAAGACCATTTTACGGTATGAAGGATGATAGATAGCAATTATGGGATTAAGGTGTAATATAATTATTTTTCTATTTGCTATCACATATCGAAAATTCAAGATGGAACTTTTTGTTTTTAGGCAAGTTGTGGGGTGTGGAAGTCTTACTTTCATAAAAAAATCACGATTTTTTTGCAGTTCAGCCCAAATTAAGATAGCATGGGAAATAGAGCGGGACTTGAGCATAGTGCCGTTTGAATAAACACATAAAAATGCACTTTTAAAAAAAATGTAGAGTGGAACCTTTTTGGCTTCTATAGGTTTTTTCGTTTTAAAAATTAATTTTTTTTTAAACTGATTTTTTTACTTCAAGACCATTTTACGGTATGAAGGACGATAGATAGCAATTTTGGGATCGAGGACTAAAATCATTAGTCTGTTATTCTATCTCAAATCCAGGATGGAACTTTTATGTTTGAGGCTAGTTTTGGGGTGTGGAATTCTTACTTTCATAAAAAAATCACGATTTTTTGCACTTCAGCCCAAATTTAGGTGCCAAGGACGAAAGAGCGGGACTTGGGCATAGTGGCATTTGATTAAACACATAAAAATGCAATTTTTAAAAAAAAATGTAGAGTGAAACCTTTTTGGATTCTATAGGTTTTTTCGTTTTAAAAATTAATTTTTTTTTTCTAAACTGAGTTTTTTACTTCAAGACCATTTTACGGTATGAATGATTTTGCTATCTTCTATCACATATCAAAAATTCAAGATGGAACTTTTTGGTTTGGGGCAAGTAGTGGGTTTGGAATTCTTACTTTCATAAAAAAAATCACGATTTTTTTTGTACTTCATCCCAAATTTAGGTGCCAAGGACGATAAAACGGGACTTGTGCATAGTGCCGTTTGAATAAACATATAAAAATGCATTTTTTGTACAAAAATTTAGAGTGGAACCTTTTTGCCTTCTATAGGTTTTTTAGTTTTAAAAATTAATTTTTTTTCTAAACTGATTTTTTTACTTCAAGACCGTTTTACGGTAGGAAGGACGATAGATAGCAATTTTGGGATTAAGGACTAAAATCATTAGTTTGTTATTAGCTATCATATATCTCAAATCAAGGATGGAACTATTTGGTTTGGGGCTTGTTTTGGGGTGTGGAATTCTTACTTTCATACAAAAATGACGATTTTTTGCACTTCAGCCCAAATTTAGGTGCCAAGGACGATAGAGCGGGACTTGAGCATAGTGCCGTCCGATTAAACACATAAAAATACATTTTTGAACAAAAATGTAGAGTGGAACTTTTTTGGTTTCTATATTTTTTTTCTGTATAAAACATGTTTTTTTTCTTTTCTGAACTAAGTTCATTAAGGTCTGATATAATCATTTTGCTATCTGCTATCACATATCAAAAATTCATGATGGAACTTTTTGTTTTTAGGCAAGTTGTGGGGTGTGGAATTTTTACTTTCATAAAAAAATCACGATTTTTTGGCAGTTCAGCCCAAATTAAGGTACCAAGGACGATAGAGCGGGACTTGAGCATAGTGCCATTCGATTTGGCACATCAATATACATTTCTGCCTTAAAATGCAGGATGGAACCTTTTAATTTTAAATAATAACTTTTTCGTTTTTAGAAAAAAATTTTTATTTACCTTTAAAAGTTTTTTAGTTCGAAGCTGTATATACCAAGGACGATTGATAGCAATTTGGAGAAGAGGTGACAAATTTATCAATTAAATATACTTTTTTGCTAAAATGTGTTGGACCTTATTGCTGTTGTAATAGAATGTATAACTACGGTGTTACTTGAGCCTATGCCGCTAATTTGACTTTGGGCAAATTGGCATCGTATACCTAGCTGCACAGTAAGCTGTTCAGAAATAAAATTTAATTGCGACCCAGAGTCAAGTAGAGCCCTACACAAAACAGAGGTGCCCCACTTTGTAGAGACTTGAACGAGCGCTGTAGCGAGTATTATCATTGAATGGGGAAATTGACCTGCTGATGTTAAAATTGTTGCTGGTTGTAGTTCGGAAATTGGAAGGGTGACTGCTGTGAAAAGTGTTGATGGGTCATTGGCTTTAACTTCTTTTTGTTTAAGAATTGAAACTGTGTTCTTACAACTTGTTAATTTTGAGAACGGATTTGTTAGAGCTAAAGAAGTAGGATTCATTGATGCAAAGTTGGTAGGGGCAGATAGTCAATCCGAGTTTTAAACACCTCCGGAAGGGTTAGGATCGCTAACGGGTGCTGCGTTGAGATAAAAAGTGTTATTATGAAGTAAGGTATGATGATTCCGTTTGAAATTTCGACATTTTTCAGAAGCGCAGTTCATGGGCGTATGTCCGGGCTTTAGACAATTATTACAAAAATTTCTCTCATGCACAGCATCAAACCTTTGCTTAGGGCTAAGTGCAAGAAATTTGCGGCAGCGATAGATTGTTGTATCCCCTCTGAGAGGATACGCGTTGGTCCTAACAGTCGCCGAGCGACGTCCTACCTATGGTTTGTTTGCCGGCGCTTAAAAGCGCCACTGGCAAGCTACTCAAAAAAAAGACCTCTGTCGCCGTCACCCTCAGGTGCATTAAGGCGTGGAGGTTTGAGTTTATACTTACTTTTGGGTTTTTCCAAATTGGAAATCTGGTCTGCTTCCGTGAAAAGAAATTGACTGCAACCGTTTTAGTTTAAAGTACATCAATTCCATTTTATTTTAGCGGGGACCAGATATTTATAACATATCTGGCCGCGCTTCTTCTTCTTCATTTTTACAAACATAATTACATACTTATTTCTACTTATTGATAAATCAGCGGTTGCGTAATTTATCTTCCGCCTCTTGCACAATAATTTAACTTCATTATTAGGTTCTTAATCTAGTTTTGTATTATTTGCTTACAATTAATTCTTATTTTAAAACATATTCCTACATACTTATTTGATAATGCCAACTTGGGCTAAACAGACATACAAACATGTATAACATGTGTAATTGGGTCATATTGCCCAACGATAAATTATTATTTAAATTATACTTGTTTTGCCAAACTGTGTGTATGTTAAATACAACAATAAAATATTAAAATTAATTTACCTCTGGTTTTTGCATAGCTAGCATTTTACGCTGGCCGCACAGAAGTAAATTGTTGGCTTTATTTTATTGTCTTTAAATAAAATGAAAACTGATCGCCCAGTTGTTGTTGCGGTAGATCAGTGTTCATTTTATTGTCTTACTTTTGGTTTGTTTACTTTACTGGCCTTGGCATTGAATTCATATAAAAGTGCCGCAATGCAATGAATGTTGATCGCTCGCTTAGTTGTTGCGGTGGATCAACTTTCATTGCCAGCACTTGGCCACTAGTAAAAAGACAATATTTTGGGGAATACCTCGTTGTGAGTCACAACAAGATGACGTGATTTGTGCCATTACAAAAGTTGCAATGTTTGTGAATATTTTGCTTTTCCGATGCAACGAAAAATGATCACGGTGGCAACGAGTGAGTAGGTTTCTTAGCTTTATATTGCCAGTTAGAAGATGCTGAAGGTGAAGCTACTTGTGGTCGTTGCACCGACAGTCTTTCTTCCAAATGGTACAGAGCTTATCAAGAAATTTGAACAGTTCGTTAAGAGTTGGAAGTCGGTCGCTTGACGACTCGTCGTTCCATTTGTCTAAGGTGGTGTTGTCCAGCTTTGACAGTACAAGCTCTACTATCAAATCATCCCAATGGGCTACTGGTCTACCTAATGAAGTCTAATGAATGCTCTTAAATGAATGCTTACCGTGTCGACTAAGTCACGTAGGGCTGTAGAGGTAAATTTAATTGCGATTGAGGAAATATTGAATAGTTGCCGAATGTGTTCTCGGACAATAATGTTACGCTTTTGATACCTGTCAACAAGCAGTTTAAGTGATACGTCATAGTTGTCAAATGTTACCTCAATTGATTGTATCCGTTTAAGAGCTCCTTCTTTTAGTGACGAACAATGGAAACGAGTGACATTATCCAGTGCAGTGTTGTGATGAACGAGTGCTGAGAACGTTTCATAATATGAAATCCATTGAGTGCAGTCTCCCTAAAATTTTGGCAGCGGAATCTTAGCAGCTTAAGCGAGTTTCCAGCTGACAAAGGGTTATCAGTTATCTGTTTTGCGTTTGTAGTCACCAATCGCAACAAGAAGTGTAGGTCGGAGTACGAAAGAGCTTTCTTCAAAGGTAGCGCGAATAGTGTCTGAACTATCGGACGACTCCAGTTCTTCGATGCCAGCTTGAATGGTTTGAAAATCCGTGTAATACTTTTCGAGCGCTTGTAATCTAGTTTCGAATTCTTGAACCGACGTGACTGCCAATCTAGAATCAATAAATTCTTTAACACGTTGTTGTTGCGCGATTAATGTACTACGTTTTGTCTTTAATTTGGAAATTTTTGCTTCTGCCATAATTATTCAATTTGTCTTTTACCGACGACAATAACACCAATGTCTTTATATATATATATATATATGTAACTGTTAGCTCTCTTTGATTTGTTTTAGTCAAAAATGTTTTCGGGTGTCTTGGCGAGTATAACGCACGAACAAAAAAAATACAATTTACTGTTTTAATCATCTCCATGAAAAGTTACGGTAGCTGGCTCATTTATTGCAGCAAGCCTTATGTGCACATAGTAAATTAAAGCTCACACATATTGCTGTTGTTGCATACATATAAATTATAACTCATTAGTTTATAGTATAGTACATATACCAGCTGTGAGTTGTTTTTATTTTTTGTTGTTTTAAATTAAAGTTTTAATTTTTTGTCTTTACGTTGGAGTTTGATAATCTATTTTAAATAATTTTTATTGTCAATATATTGCACTTAGACAACTCGAATTAAATTTAGGACTAGCATGTCACGTCACGGTCGCCATGAATAAAATCGAAATGTTTTCTCAGACTTCTTAAAAGGATTTTATCTTAGAGGCAAATAATTTAAAACTCGGGTGGTTTCATTAAACGTAATAAGACACCTCCACCGACAGCAGAAATGTTGTCAGCGTGTCTATCTCTTCTATAAACTTCAAAACTGTTATCAAACAATTCTAAGTCAGTAATGCTTCCGTTTAATCAAGTTTCAATCAGTGCGATAATATCCTCAGAGAAATTCTGAGACATTAAAAGTATGTCTCGCGTCTTAGAGCGTAATCCCCTTACATTTTGATAGTAAAGGGATAGTCTATTCAGTTTTTCGGGATTGACGAGCGGCTTGAGTAGTCTCTCTAGGCTTATTCTTAGGCTGAAACTCTGTAACGATTATATTATTAGTCCACAAATTAGAGTTTAGAACAGTTGCAAACTCTTCAGCTGGAACTATGAGAATAAAGGAAGCGTGGGAAGGTTTTTTGCATGAACAATTGATAAAAGTCAATACATTTTCAACAGTTGTGTCGGGCTGAAGACGTGAAATAAATAAATTTTTTTCCTCGACACTGCCCTTAAGCTTGATAGATTTCTAGGCTCAATAGGAGTCAAAACTGAACTACTAGTTAAAGAAGGAATGTTAGAAGGTGACGAGGGTGTATGTTGAAGCTGATGAACTGGAGTGTTCCTGTTCAAAAGCGGTGCTTAGGGCTGCTTGGCCTGAGAAGTAGATCCAGATGATTTTCGCTTCTTATTATTTTTTTATTTTTTCTCTTTCTTTTTGAGATAATGTGGTCTTTTGATGAAAGGATTGTTTGTGTCCTGGAAAAAACAGTCTGTTACAAGGAAAGCGGGATATTTTCCGAAATGGAATTTTCATCATAGACGCTGGTACTGGGTGTGGCCCTAACTTCACTAAAAAATGATACAATTTATCGAAATACGTTGTTTAACGAGTCAAGACTTTCGCCAAAAAGCTTAATTTTTGAATAAAGTTCATCTGGGGAAAGTGCCCTTCACGAAGCACAGTACCAGCGAAGACCTGATCGCAGAGATTTTAAGTCGTCAAGGCATGACTTGGAAATACCGGCACAAGATGCATGAAATATTTGCTCACATGGACCAGAACAGCTGAACATGGGGTTCAGAATGTTTTGACTTTTGCAAAGTTCGTCTAAAGAACAAGCAACGATATTTTCTGCAGAAAAATAATCCATGTTTAATTTTTAAAAAATGAGCAGATGCAAAATGTGCTTTTAGGGTTATTATATTCAGGCAGTTTGTGCACAGTTTAGTAGAAAACAAAAAACAACACTCACTGAGCTGAAGATAAGCAAATCACCGCACAAAGAAGAAACTAAAACACAGTAAGCATGCAAAAACAACAACAACACTGCATTAACTAAATAAGTTAAGCAAAGTTAATATGCAAGAATTAAACTTACACAACTTAAATGCACAATTATTATTTAATGGAACAGTTGTATATTAATGATATTAGTATTGTACAATATAATATTTTAGTAATTACGATATTGAACTATTTTAATACATTCACGAATATAACAAACAAAGGCTTTTACATAACACGACAAAACACAACCGACACCAACTAATAGACGAGATCAACTGAAATAACGGAGAGTTTTTCGTTCTTTCAGGAGACTGCAACTGGTTGACCCGTATTGATGTCTGCGAGCCTTGTGCACCTCCCAAATGAAGCAATGTGTTGTGTTTCTTATGGCATTTTGTGCAGGTGCCTGACATGCAAGATTTGGCTTTGTGTCCACTTTTCAGGCAGTTTACACAGTACTTAGCTTTTTGGACTACATTTAACCGCTAGCTTGGTGTCATCTTGATAAAGTCTTGACACTGGAACAGCTCGTGATATTGGTTGCATGTTATGTAAGCTGAACCTTTCGCCACTGAGACACTTAACACCTGATAGGCCTTTCGTCGCCCTTGTTCTGCCGTATCCTTGTTCTGCCGTATCCTTGTTAGGTCCTCCTCCTAATGCTTCCAATGACTGGAACCTGAGTTCAAGGAAATTCCGGAATTCTTTCAGAGATGGTATTGCCTTAGGTTGGGTTAAGGTTTTGGGTTAGGATGTACAATAGAATGGAGTCCCAGCTATCGGTCCTCACTCCTAGACCTTGAATTTTCACAAAGCACTCTTTGGTGGTTTCGTGGAGTAGTTTGATCGCTGATGCATGAACATTGATGATTGTTGGCTGGGAGAGTAGTCTGCTTAATGTTGCGTTTACCAACAGCCGAGTATTTTCGTATCGATCTTTAAACACCGCCCAAGCTGCCTTGTAATCGATTGCTGATGCTGTGAAATGCCGAATTAATCCTTACGCGTGACCAGATAGGCTGGACTTCAAAAACCATATCTTTTGACAAGCTGGAATTGATTGTTTGTCGACCAGCTCCATAAATAGATCGTGAAACTGTCTCCACGTGTGGTAGTTGCCATCGAATTTTGGAAGTTCGTCATGTTTGTTGCTTGCCTGTTGACTGCTATGGGAGAGGCTTGAATAATTGATGGCGCTGATTCTTGGGCCAAGTCCTGAAGCTGCAAAATCTGCGCAGTGATTGTTTGCTCGATCTGGGCAAAATCCCCGTAGTTGTATGCTCTTGGTTCATCAGCTAACCAGATTTCTTGATGCAGGTCCTGGGCGGCTTTCCAATGTGTTTCTACTGTCTTCGCCTGCATTGCATAATATTGCGACGTTTATTATGTTGAACTATTAAGCACTTAGCTTAGCAATCTGCTAGCTGTATCGATTGACCTTTTTGTTTGTCAATTAGTGAGCGTAGCTGACTTGATGGACCTCTGGTGGCTGTCACCATGGTGTTTGTTTCGATTTATCGAGTAGCTGGCTGCGGCGACCGTGCTGTGTTAGTGCACTCTGACTCAACTTTTAATGTTGATGTGGCCTGAACAAGTTTGATGGCCTGCGCTGCATTGTCCATCTCTTCTCGTGCTTCTCGGTATTTCAAGCGAATGGTGGTGTGAATATCCTTCTTAAAATATGGGTGAGTGACTTCCTTGCCATGTTAGTCGCGGATGGCATTGTCGAGTTTTTCGAACTGTACCCACAATTCGTCCAGCTCCTTGGCCTTTGTTGCTATGAACTCTGATGTTCGGCGATCATGTGGCGACTTATTATAGTTGGCTATGGTTTTTTGTAAAGCCACTACAAGCTCATCTTGCTTCAGTGCGAGTTCGTCAATGCCCATGGTAATGACGTTTTTTTTGTTTGACTATTATGAATATTATGTAGACTCTATGTACAATACTCTGAATTGCTGAAATTTGTTGTATATGTAGATGCGTCTGATGACGTCTATTTGCTGTCGTCTGCTGGTTACAGGACACGTTTGATGAGTTGTTGATAATGCTGGTACATAAACCAGGATAGCACGTTTGAAGTCTTCTATTGTGGACTTGATTGTTGTTTTGACTCTTGGTTCTTGCACCAGGATGTCAAATGGTAGCTTTTTGCTGCCTTGAAAACATGATTAAGAGATCAGTTTATTGCTATATAGTATGCTTTTATACTATATTCTATATTTTAGACCAGGAACTTGAGCCGTATTCTATTCAATGTATACCAATTATACTGTAATCTGGAGTAAATTATAACACCTTGAGTTCACAATCTGGATAATTGTACTAAAAAGCTGTATTGATTTTGCGAACTATTTATAGCTAAAATTAAATATTTTTAAAATACAAATATAAACAACATAAATGCTGACAACATAAGTTCAATGGATTGCTAATTAGCCTTGAATGCTAGTAAGTTCATTATCGCAATATTATGTATTGTAAGCGTTTTTAGGCACATTGCACATTGCCTTGGATTAAGCGTAAAGTTTGTTCTGCTAACCATGCAGTTTTGGATGCATTGCTTTTTATTGTTTGTTATATTTGTATTTTCCTTTGTTTTGGACTAATGAAAAACATAGCTTATGTGTTAAGGTATTTAAATATAAATAAGTGCTTACATTACTGTATAATGTGTGTACTATTAATTTACTAATTTACTAAACAATAAATGAACAACATATGCTGTATAAATATTTACATTTAATTTTGTCTAATATTAGTTTTGTAGCATAAGCTCTTTGTACCTATAAAAGCGTCCAATCAATAAAATATTAATTACTACGTTAAAACAAGTCAAAGTGTTTTCATTATATTAACTTGAAGCCCTGCTAAATTGGTTTCATGTGCAAATTAAGTGCTTGCTTTTATAAATTTCAAGTGTTGATAAAAGTTCTGTTGGAATCATCATAGATTCGAGCACTGGTTTTATTCAGTTTTAAAAAAAAAAAAAATATTGGGAAATTCTTGTATTTTTATTTGAAAAGTGAAAAACTTGGGGGCTTAATAGTAACTAATGCGATTTTATTTTAGAATAAAGGAGACATTATTTAGTTTACTAGATTACTAAGAATATTGTTGAGTAAAAAATTTTTGAAATTACATAAAAAAAATTTATTTTGAATTGTTTCGGGCATGATACGATAAAGATCTTTACCCCATTTTTGAAATATATATACTATTCTTATGAGTACAATAGGTCGTATCGACAAATTTAGATCGTATTCTAAGAGATCTCAAAAGTTGCATAGGGTGGTCAAGATCTCCCAAAAACAATTTTACAAAAAAATAAGGATGCCTTCTTTTCCCGCAAGGACAAAGTTGTTTCTTAAGTAAAACAGTAAAAAATCACGGTCTCAAAATTCTTTGATTTTTGTAAGACAAACTACATATGTCTTAACGTAAAAGTAAATAAACACTTTAACTAACAATATCCAGCCAAACACGATGCCACTGTCGATTTTTACCCACATGGTCCTGTGTGAAAGGAACTTTTAATTGCTATCTGATTGTCTAAATTTTGGCGATTTTGATTATTGTGTTGACGTTTTCCTTAAATTTGGCGAATTAGAAATGTGCATATTTTTTGCATATTTATTTTCTTGCTTTTGAGAAATATATACGTGAATGCAATTTTTAACTTTTTAAAGGTGTTATATCTCGGGCACCAAAAGTGGTACCGCAGAAAGTTTCCTTATTTCAGATCAGACATAAGCTTCCAGAAGCTCAATTGGCTCAGCTACAAATTTGTTTTGTTTTATCAACTTTGTGTTTGCACATTTGTAAAAAAAACAGCAAGTACAAAAAATAAAACAAAACCGACGTTTACCACCGAATTTCTAACTTGCTGACAACAACAAATGCATGCAAATGCAACAAAAAGTAAGTCTTACTCAATGGCGCTGCGTTTGAGATGCTTGTGCCGTTACATGTGTTGCACACAAGCACACAAGCACAAGATTTGTTTTTGTTTTGCTGGTCAATTTTTTTATAGAAATAGAAAAGCAGTCTTTTTAGAATGATTAATAGCAATAATGAGGATAATTTTGAGTTTGTTAAAAAAAAATTGGCTCATTAAATTTATTTTCCTGCTCATCGGATATTTCCGACCAACAACCAGTCCAAAAGTATCAATTTACAACACCACAATTTTTCCTATTTCGACTTTTTAAAAAAATTTTCCTTTCTTATGAATTTTATTATTTCGTTAAAACACATCATTAAAAAAAATATTATTAGAAAATTTTTAGTTTCTGAGCTTGCAATTCGATAGGTCTCAATTGACTTCACAATTGTTGTTTATAAGTGTTTTAATGAAATAACCATATAGGAGATATTATTACTTTTCATGCTTGAAGTAACTTTTTTAAAATATCAAAATAGGAAACAAAAATCGTTTCCTTTTCCTGCTTTTTTAGTTAGTTAGTTAGCTCATGTGCACCGCGACCCATGGGATCTATTGTGCATGCCCTTAATTAACTTTCCAGATTTGAGCTTTTTATAAATTTTAGCACTGTCTTTGGCTTGGTGTTCCAAATTGTTGACTGAGGCAATACTTCCCTTCCAAAATGGAATCGTCATAGGCTGTGGATTGCCGGACATTCACATAGAATGTGTTCAGGGGTTTCTTCTTAATCCTCGCATAGTCTGCAGACGTCTGATTCAGAAAGACCCATCTTTTTAAGATGGTATCTGAGTGAGCAGTGATCTGTGAAGAAACTAGTGAGAATTCTTAGGTTTGCTTTGGTAAGCTTGAGTAAATCTTTGGATTTTACTTTACTTAGAGTTAAAAGTTTCTTAGATTGCCTCCGTCCATTAGTGTTGTTCCAGTGGCACTGAAATTTATTATCTTTCCATGTTCTAATTTTTTTTCTAGAAAGTAGCCTTTTGTTAAGCTACAGAATGGTTCAGATCCTTCAAGAGTTAGGGACGCTCCTCGTTTGGCAAGGCAGTCCGCCCTTTCGTTTCCCTCAAATCCTTCGTGAACTGGAATCTACCATAATTATTTTGTTGCTTTGTCCCAGCGTATTTAATTGTTCTACGCAGTTAGAGACAAGTCTTGATTCAAGTTCGTATGCTTGAAGGGCTTTTCAAGCCGCTTGACTATCTGAAAGTATGCAGATGTGAGCCCCTTCCTGCTGTTTTAAAAAAATATATTTTTAGTCAGGGTTTCATTCCAAACTATTTGCAGAATCCGAATTAAGAAAATTATATTCGGTATCACATCTGGTGTCCGATATAGAACACCTTAAATTAAATTTTTTGAAAAAGTTAAAAAATTAGATTAAAGTATACATTTCTCCAAAACAGCAAAATGAATATGCGAAAAATATGCAAATTATTTGCTCGCCATTTTTAAGGAAAGCCTTAACACTGTATCAATATTCCCAAAATTTTGACAGTCAGAAAACAATTAAAAATTCTGTGCTATTTCGAGTGTACCTTTAGATTCGAATATCCCTCACACAGGAAACTGTGGGTGAAAACCAAGAGTGGCATCGTGTTTGCCAAAATATTGTAAGTCTATATTTAGTTTTGGTTTAACACATATGTAGTTTTTCTTGCAAAAGTTAAAGCCTTTTGAGATCGTGATTTTTTACTGTTTTTCTCAAAAAACTATTTTGTCCTTGCGTGAGAGAAAGAGATCCTTATTTGTACGGGAGATCATTACCACCCTATGCAACTTTTGAGATCTCTTAGAATGTGAAATTCGAAAATAAATTTTAATTCGATACGCCCTATTGTGCAAGCCGGAATATCATGATAACAAAATGAGTACCAAAAATCTCAGAAAATAGAACTATATAGGCTATATTTTCTTTATGTGCATTCTAGAGTCCTTTATGCCTTTCATTCCCCCCCCTAGAACAAATCCTGCTGACGCCCTTGGCTATGCATGACATTTTCGCATGGCTGTTGGTCCACGAAAAAAAATCTCAAGAAATTTGAGCCAAATCGGAAATGGTCAGGCAACTGATATTACACTTCAATGTGAAATAGGCGTCATATTGAAATCAATTTGTTCCTACTTTGACGAAATTTGTTTAACCCGATTCACCCTGTGGTTGCCATATGGCAACGCAAATATAAACACTTAAAATGCGTTGATTTTAGCTTAAACTATTCTATATTTGCCGTTAACACCTCATTTTAAAAATTGAAAAAATAATTTTATTACAAATTGTGGTGAACATTTATATGAACACAATTTTATATAAAAAAACATGCATTGATATCAAAGGCATTAAGTTGCATTTTAAAATATCATGATTTTTTCAGTGGATACATATTGTGATTTTTACCAATATTTTGTATTCCATATTTGTAGGCACTCCTTTAATCAGACAAATCGGCCTGTAACGTTTGATTTGCTTATCAAATCCCTTAATTTTTGCGTTGCAATGATATATCCATCAATTAGTCGATTCCTGAAGATTGGTGCAAAGGTGCCGGTTTCAGTCACTTTAAGCGAACGCTCGTTTTCGTCGCTTCGAAGACTCAAAAAAAAAAAAACATGAGAAGTAAAACTGGAGAAGAAGGACTTAATAGGCTAGCTCATCTAAATGTTCACTGGGATGTGAAAGTAACCACGGACAAAATTTTAAATGCACACACCCGAAATAAAAGAAAACTAGATATTATGATATAAAGATTATTTCATATAAAAAAAGCCTTATTTGCCTTGAAAAAATTATATAAAATAAGAAATTATACCAAAAATAAAAGTATACAGATTTTATTTCGAATTACATCCGGAGTTGAAGAAGAAGTTTAAGGAACTTCGTTCCTGACGGCGATCACCCAACCGCACCATTTTTTAATTTTTATTTTTTTAAAAGTCTTAATTTTTAAACCAAAATAAAAAGTTTTAATTTTAAGTCTGTTAATACCCTACACGTGAAGATGCTTATATATTTTTGATAGGCGTCATTCAGGTGAATATTTTAAATCAAATCGTTAAAAGTGGTTCCATATGTATTTTCGTGCGCTAAATTTAACTCCGTTTTTTATCAGGTCAAGTTTTCGAGATACACGCAAAAATATGCATACCGGTTTTTTTTCTATTAATTGGACTATATCTTTTTAACGCATCGGCCAATTTCAATCCTACTTTAAGAGCTTGAATATGTAATATTGGTCCAAAATACACTGTAGTGCTCAGTCTGCATGAAACCAGTTTTCTTTTGTGTACACGAACTGTGTTTAATTGTATTGATTATGTAGGTATCCCGTAAATAAAATCTGATGACTTCGCTTATGTGTGCGTGTCAGTTAATCGTCACTACCCCACCTACTCATGCCGATTTACGAGTTCATTTGAGTGTATAGTTAATTTTGATTAATATCTAATATATAAAATAAACAGTCCATAAAATAAAATCAGCGCCAATAATATAAGAAAACCTAAGACTAAAATATTACATAACATTATTAAACAACTAAGAAGTAATATAAACTAAACCTAATACTAAACTAACTAACCGCAAAACAAAACAACAATTTAACGTAAATAAAAACTAATATGTAAATAAAATAAAAACAAAATTGACATACGAAAACTAAAATTAAATTTAATGAAAATTTCAAATCTATCATAATAATATACATAGAATAAACCTAATACTAAAATCTAATATAAAAGTTAAATACCACTAAAACTAAGATAAATACGAACAAATACTGAAATAACTAAATTCAAACCTTACCATCAATTTAACTTAAATCAAAATCAATATTTAAACTTAATAATGTAAGTTACATTTGAAAATGTTCTCTATATATGTGGATGTACAAATTTATTATATTTAGATTACATTTGTTAAACATGAGCAATTAAGGTTTTCTTATTTGGTCGGCGAGAGGTTTAAAGGTTTGCTTTTGGGAGGGTTTTTTAAAACTTTTTAGAACCTAAACCCTCATGGTAGGGTGGGAAAAGTGTGGGCCGATCTCGTCCATCTGAGCTCCGGAGCTTTTTTGTTGGTTGATTGGGCCAGGGGTGCCCAAACGATTACCCTTTTTTTTAGATTTTAGTTTTTATTACAGGCTTAGAATTTTTTTTGGATTTGGTTTGAATCACCAACGTGCCGATGACGCATGCACGTGAATATTTTTACGGAGGGGGTACTCGTGGACGGCCACAAGACCCCACCCCGTATCTCACCGAACTGCTAGTGATGGCAAACCAACATATGCAGCCGTGGCCAACATAGTGTCCGCGGGTCGCTTGACCGAGGCGTTGGTGTCACCTTGGTGAGGAGGCAGCACCTGGCAGTCTGGTTAAAGGAAGCCAGGGGTGCTCTAATCGGCCGCCCCCGAAATTAAATATACAGGGGTTTCGCCTCACAAAGATGGTACCAAAGAAATTTAAATGAAATTATAAATAATTTTTTTAACTTCGGTCTGTGCTCGATAAACGTCGCCCCGTTACAAGCTTTAAGAAATTCATACAGTGTATTAATATGTAATACAGTGTAATCTGATGTCAGCTTTTCAAAAAATTTTTGACAATAGTGTGGGCACTAAAAATGCGTTTATTTGCTTTATACTCATCGTGTATATGCTGGCAGTATTATGTTTTTTTCTTTACACTCTTTGTGTATGTGCTAGTAGTATTAAGGGTCGCTGATTTCGAACCAGATGTAAAAATTTCAAAAAGTTTTCAATAAATATTCAATAAATAAATATTTTTTCCTTAAATATTTAATTAAACTTTATGATTTGATTGTTCATTCTCATTGTTTGCCTTGAAAAATTATATAAAATAAAAAAGAGCACTAAAAATAAAAATACATAGATTTTATTTCAAGTTACTTTCGGAGTAGAAGAAAAAGCGTAAGGAACTTCGCTACTGATGGCAGTCTCCCAACCGCACCATTTTCTATTTTAATTTTCTTAAAAGTCTTAATTTTTAAACCAAAATATTATTCCAAGTCTGTTAATACCCTACACGTGAAGAGGTTTATATATTCTTGATAAGCGCCGTTCCTTGAGTGAAGAGTTATTTCGCGATTGCGCAGATGAATGTTTTAAATCAAATTGACGAAAGTGGTTCCATATGTATTTTCGTGCACTTAATTCACCGGTTTTTTTCTGTTAATTGGAGTATATCTTTTTAACGCATCGGCCGATTTCAATCCCCCTTTAAGGGCTTGAATATGTAATATTGGCCCAAAATACACTGTAGTGCTCATTCTGGGTGAGCAGTCAGTTATTAAAAATACACTGTACTGGTCAGTCGGCGTAAAACCATGGTCACTGGACAGATCTAAGGTGATGCAGCAGGTGGCAATTGACCCCTGTAAATGACAACGCTATGTAAAAGTGACCGGTCGGTTTCATATGTTGGTGGCAGAATTGGGACCGGTCTCTATCCCTTGGTATACAGACTGAGCACTACAGTGTATTTTGGGCCATTACTCGTAGCCATTTTCGTTTGCTTAAATTTATTAATTTTTGTAGTTTTGAAAAGATTTGCCTTCAAGAATTTCACCTTTTATGCAGATTTTCTTCCCTGTTACTTTTTTTTTTAAAATAAAGATCAAAGAACCAATGCATGCACCTTATACAAACAAGGTTTGGTCTTTGATCTGAAAGGAAAGGGATAGATTATTTAGAGGAACTCATTGGTACCATACGTGAATTATCGATCAGGCGAAACACAACCTTGAAAGACAATTTGAATTGCTTTTAACCGAGGCTAGTGTTATGCCTTAACGTCGGCAAACATTTCTAGCTCTTAGTTGTTCCTGTCTATTAATTCCACATTTTCCACAATTAAGTTGTGGATTTTTAGTTTTCCATAATTCTTAAATGTAGGAAAGAACAAAGAAAGTGAAAAGAACTATACCCGAACCCGGTTTCGAACCAGGGACTTCTGAGTTGATAGTCTAGCGCACTCTCCACTAGACTACATTTCTATACAATTCCAAAAATTTATGTTTTGTCGAATGGACATTCTTTGAAATTTTGGTAAACATTTAACTTTTTGCCAATGCCACTGATGGCTTGAGAGTTTTTCATCATTCCCAATGCGTTGAATAGATAAAGTCAGACTAACAGAAAAATAACCGTGTTCCACATTTTTGCCTATATCTCCAGAGTTCAAAAGTTAAGGGTCCAAAAGTTGACCCTTACTTGTTAACCTGTGTTATTTTAAAATTTAATATGTGTTTCGGGTAAAGCACTAAACTGGAATATTGCTCTAGCTAATTTTTATTGGTGTTTTTATTAAAGTGGCGATATTTTTACATTCAAAAAGGTGGAAGCATTGGTACCGCACACAATACATGTTTTGTATGGTTATGATCTTATGATTTGAATCAATTATTTAAATAATAATTAACTCATTCATATAGCTTAACTTTCAAATGGGTACAATAGCTACCTAATAGAAAAAAAATTATTGAAAAAGCGCCTGTCGATCTCAAGCTCTGAGCTGACGAATTTACGTGATAGCCGATACACATTGACTGCAACAGGCGTCCACCGACAAATCGCAAACTTGCCGTCAGAGAGGAATGTCGCAGTATTCTCTACGACTGTCATCCAATGCAAAAACTTACCTTTGTTGAATTCTTTAAATTGATTTTCATCACAGTCTGAAAATGAAAAAAATTTCCACAGCACGTGCTTAGATTTAATTTATTTTTGCCAGAAAAAATTTTGGAAAGAAAACAAAATAAAATCAAAGTGAACTGGTCTACGCTGAAAGAATTTTGTACTATTTCATAGCAAGTACAAATTGTGCTAGAAATGAACTAGTTGGTTTTTCCAATTGACTCCAAAATAACTACTGGGATAGTATAGATAAACAAAAGCATGTACAAATTTTAATATTTAAAGTATCTGTAATAAAAATTTAATTTGTTAGCAACTGACCGGCAATAGTTGATCGGCAGAGTATGCCATTGGTCTTTAGAAACTGATAATTAAACTTGCCGATTTGTTTGGCGTTCTAATTCTAAACATAAATACATATCTTAATAATTATTTTATATTCACATTCATATTGCTAACATTTCCATTATCAATAAATATAAATCATATAAATGAATCAAGTTTACAAAAAAAAATTATTTTAAATACTGAAACAAATTAAAAATGAATTAACTGTCCCAAGCCAAGGCCACGTATCATGTTGCTATTGCAAGCCAGCGCTGCTGCGAAATATGCAAGCGAACTAATATAACTTAGTGCTAACGCTGCAATAAAGTTTTACTTGCTATTATAGCTTTTGGCTTGGCATACTACATATATCTCTTTTATTGTGCTCTTCTTTAGTATAGCAAAAAAATTTGCTTCCGCATAGAAAAGAATATAGTATTTGTTTTTAAGTACGCGTCTTTGTTAATTCAATAAAATTTCGTCTTTGTCACAAAGAAGTTTTGTCTTTAGGCGCAATTTAACTAACAAAAGTCTTTGCGGCAAAGTGCGTTTTTTGGTTTTACATACTTTTTTCTCGGTGATCGAAAAATTTAAAAAAATTTTATTTTTTTCCCAGACTGGAGCCTTAACTACAAGTAGAATAGCATTTACCTACTGTTAATGTAGAGGGTTAAAACTTTATTCAGTTGTATTTCGTGCGCTGTGTATGTATATAACATAATACATTCAAGGGTTAAACGTTAAATTAAATTTTTTATTTTTTCTTAGGCATACTGGGCTGCCCCCATTTCATGTGAAAATTATTTGCAGATAGCGTGATCTAATAGCAAAAATTGATTTATGTGCATTGCATGAGTATTAACTAAAAATAAAGGTTTTTATGTTTAGGTAAATTGGAAATGGACACGAATCAAAGTTCAATGCAAAATCGATTCGATTAGAAATGAAATATTAAGGTTAGTTCTAATTAAGCTTTTGTTTAGCATAGACTTAAATTATTTGTAATGTCGAACCAACTTTTTTTTCTAAGTTTGGCTGATATTTTCTCAGTCTATCCCACTACTTTTAAAGAAATTATTTCAAATCGTGTGATATCTAGTAACATTAATTTGCCAAGCGATAGCGATTGGCAGGAAAAAATCTATTATAGGCTTTTAGATGCTCAAAAGACAGTCAACGAAGCTTTAATCAGCGGAATGTAAGTAACAGAATAAGCTCTAAAAAAGTTTTTAAAAAACGTTCTTCTGCCTTAACATATTTTATAATCATTGTTTTTTTTTTAATTCAATGTAGTAAGCCGTATCGTAAAATTTTTTAATGTTTTTAACTTTATTTAAATCGGGAGTGCAAACATTTTTTTATGTCCGCTGCAAAAACATTAGATTCGACTTTTTGCAATAAATCGGTTATTTGAAGTCATGTTATTTAGTTGTATATATCGTTTTAAAGGGTAGTTTATATTTGAAAAACTTTGAACTGCGACAGCCTTATATTAGGTGTAATAAAAGAAAATGCATAATTTTTCCAATAAAAGATTTACAGGAATCTGTATCTCGCATTTTATAAGTGCAGTCAGTAACGCTAGATGGCACTAGAAAGATAAGATTTCGTACTAAAACACTTGTCAGACGATTTAGTGATTGCTTGACTCAGTTTAATTGAACGTGCGTCAAAGATGGACACCAGCAAATAAAAAATACGCCACATTTACCAGTTATTTATTGTTAAAGGAAATAATGCAAGCTAGGCGGCTAAAAATGTGAATATTGTTTAGGGTACTGGAACTGACAAACACGGGCAACTTTGGTTTCGTGGATTTCATTGGTAATTTTGATGTCAAAGATGCACCATGCTTTGTAAAATTGTCGAAAGTTTCGATAAAATCATGGAAATTGTCCAGTTCGATTATCATGCTAGCTCTGTTTCAATTGCTCAGAAGCTAAACAAAGCTAAACAAAGCTTTTTGACAAAAGAGTGTTTGGAACCACTTGAAAAGAGCTGGTTACAAAAAGAAGATGAATTGGTGCCATATGAGCTAACGCTAAAAACCCCATAGACCGAAATTCCATCTGCGAATCGATGCTGAATCGCAACAAAATCGACCCATTACTGAAGCAGATGGTGATTGGTGATAAGGGCGTATCGAAAAACTTAGATCATATTCTAAGAGATCTCAAAAAATGCATTGGGTGGTCAAGATCTCCCAAAAAAAATTTTAGATAAAAATAAGGATATCTTCTTCTCTCGGAACGACAAAGTTGTTTTTTAAGAAAAAGAGCAAAAATCACTATCTCAAAATGCTTTGATTTTTGTAAGAAACACTACATATGTCTTAAAGCAAAAGTAAATATAGACTTTAACTAACAGTATTTTGGTAAACACGATGACACTCTTGATTTTTTCCACAAGGTCCTGTGTGAAGGATATGCGAATCTAAAAGTACACTCAAGGTAGCACAGAACTTTTGATTGCTATTTTTTTATTGCTACTAAATTTGATTATAGTGTTGACGTTTTCCTTAGGTCTTATATGTCGGGCATAAAAGTGGTACCGAAGATAATTTCCTAAGTTTGAATTCTTGAAATATTTCTGAACAATACCCTGTCCAAGAGTATCAATTTACAACACCAGGTTAAGACCACAATTTTTTCGATTTCGATTTTTTAAAAAAATGTTCCTTCCTAGTATGAATTTTATTATTTCGTTAAAACACTTTAACATTCACAAAAATGTTATACTAAAATTTTGAGTTTCTGAGTTTGCTTTTCGATCGGTTTCAATTGACTTAACAACTGTTGTTAAGAAGTGTTTTAATGAAATAATAACCATAAGGAGAATGAACAAAATTGTTACATATCATGCTTGAAGTAACTTTTATTAAATATCAAAATACGGAAAAAGCGTGGCCTTTTCCTGCTGTTTTAAAATAAATATTTTTAGACAGGGTTTTGTTTAAAACTATTTGCAGAATCCGAATTGAGCAAATTATCTTCGGTACCACTTCTGGTGCCCGAGATATAAAACCTTATATTAATTTTTTTGAAAAATTTAAAAAATTGCATTCAAGTATACATTTAAATTGCATATGCTATGTAAAACAGGAAAATGCATATGCGAAAAATATGCAAATTATTAATTCGTCAAATTTAAGGAAAACGTTAACAATGAAACAATATCACCAAAATTTTGACAATCAGATAACAATTAAAAGTTCTGTGCTATCTCGAGTGTTTCTTTAAATTCGAATATCCTTCACACAGGACACTGTGGGTAAAAACCAAGAGTGGCATCATGCATGCCAAAATATTGTTAGTTAAAGTCTATATTTACTTTTGCTTTAAGACATATGTAGTTTTTCTTACAAAAATTAAAGTATTTTAAGATCGTGATTGTTTACTGTTTTTCTCCAATAACAACATTGTCCCGAATTTTTGTTTGGGAGATCTTGACCACCAAATGCAACTTTTGAGACATCTTAGAATGTGAAATTCGGAAAAAAATTGTAATTCGAGACGCCCTGCTGGTGATTAAAAGTAAGTCGCTGTACTCAAAACTTACTTGTACTTTCCTTGAGACCTTGAGAGGTCATATCAGGTGCGATGGACTCTCAACATGTTCTTCTTTTATAATTTCTATAAAGTTTGGATGTGCTTGTTTATTTATGGTTTTGGCACACTGTGTTATAGTTTAAGAAAAATAATATTAGTTATCAAATTATTAACTCAGATTTTTTTTTTGAGCGCGAGTGTACATTAATAGTTACTTATTTCTTATTGTCCTTGGCCCAAGTGAGTACCATCTGTTCCTGTCTATGGCAAATTATTTTGCTGGTAAAATTTTTGCCTCAAGAAAAGTTAGTGAAAATCATCTGTCTCAGTTTTTTGCCACTTGGGACAAACATTCTATGAGAGAAGCATAATGAAAATGGCAACAAGTTATTAAACAAAACTGTGCATATTTGAACCAAATCGAATCATTCTAACTATGCTTAAAAAATCCTTCTATTTCATGCAAAAAGAAGGCATTTTTTTACTACACCTGAAATTTTACTGATGCAAAGCACTGCAAAGAAAGTGTTTACTTTTATTCATAAATATTTGGCTTAAGGTAGTCCAGTGCGACGGCTGAAATTTTTACGTATTATCATTAATATTTTTAATTATTTAAGAAAATTAAATGAGATCGTTTTGAAATTTAAGCAGGTTTTTATAGGTGCCTTAAAGTGTACAAAAAAATGTACTACGAGAAAAACGTGCTTAAAGTTTTTACAACACATTCTCGTATAACGCGAATTTGTCGTCATACCCCTAAAGTAAATGGACATCGACTATTTAGACACGCCTTAAAAAATGCTAAAATGAAAATTAATAAAACTAAAAACTTGTGTGATGCAGTTCAAGAAAAGTTTTAAAAAATATTTTCAAGGGGAAAAAAATCTCTGATTAAGACACCTCGAGTGATTCCACTACCTAAATCTGGAGGTTTTCTGCCGGTAGCACCTATATTTGCTACACTGGGTGCACTTAGTGGTATAGATTGTGAAGTATCTGGCGTGACAAAGCAATCAATGCAGTCAAAACTGAAACAGAGCAGTTAAATGAAGCAAAGCGACATAACAGTAAAATGGAATCTATTGCAATGGGAAAAGGCATATTTCTAAAGCTATATAAAAAGGGATTTGGACTTTCTTTAAAACCTTTAGAACAAAACTTTTAATGAAGCTGCCCAAAAGAGCTCTTTCTGATGTATATTTGAGAAAATATGCTAAAAAATTCGGTATTTTAGAGCAGTGTTTATGTGTGATAGTCTTCCAATCAAATCATTTAAAAAATAATCCGAAATAGAGTGGCCCTTAGCTATATGGAAAAATTAATATTTTGCTGCTCCCAACCCCCAATTTTGTTTCAATCCACAAAAAAATGGTCAGTGCAAAATTTTAGCTTAATGGGACAACTCTTAGGTGACCCTCATCGAGCATATATTTTTGAAAATTTGGCCGAAACTTCATGCTTTCAAAAAATCTTTTCAAAAGAGGGTAGAAGGTGTCACTGTGATTATAAAATTTTGGTTATTAAAAATAAAAATGTGCATTATTGATCAAAGAAAGATTCTGAGTCGATTCTGAGTTGTTTTGTTCCGTTTCATGTCTGTAACGACAACTGTTACAATATTTTGTTCTGTGAAACTGTTGCGCATACATAAATTTCAATGAAAAAACTGGTCGTCAAACTGGTAAGTCAAAAAACTGAAGCAGCCAAAAAACCCCCTTAGTATTGTTTTTCTTCAAGTTCGGAAAATACCGTCCACTGATCCTACTTGTTGCACTGCGCATCGGATTTTGCTGATAGTTTTTTAAATTATAGGTGTGGTTTTTGGGGGGTATGGGGAAATGGGGGTATGAAATGAAATGTGTTTTAAAATATAATTAATTTTTTTTGCTTTTGTATGTATTAAAGATGTTGTATAGGCAAAGGTGTTTATTATAAAATAATTTTTACTATTTTTATTATATAAAAAATTTGAATTGCTTGTAGATTTTTGAAATAGCATTAACCTCTTCAAGTAGCTCGAATTTTTCTAACTCGAGTCTAGTTCGAGCTGGGTGTCTGTCAGCAGAAGCAATAACTATTTTTTATTTGTTTAATGCCTATGGTTACAAACCTTACAGACTAGAGAACATATGGTTTAAAAGAAATTGCTTAAATACTAAAATTAAGGACTTAAGTAGTATATCATAATGAAAGATTCAATATTGCAGCTTAAGACCATAAATACTAGAATATAAATGTTTCATTCAGCAAAGTTTTAAAGTGATCTCTAGAAATAGAAAATATTCTGGAAGGTGAATTAATATCTTTCATAGTTCTAGATAATGGCTCATTGGCTGCATAATTTCTACGATGAAATGGAATAGCTAAAATATTTTGTTGACGTAATTGACGAGAAGGAATAACGAAATTAATTACATTTAACAAAGCTGACCAATCAATTTGACCAGAAATTACATCGAACAGGATAATCAAAGAAGGAATCCTTCTCCTTTTCGCGAGAGATTGAAGGTGTGTAAGAAAACATCGTGAATTATAGGAGAGAAGTGGCTCAGTGAAATATAATGATCTTAAAGAGAGAACCTTAGAAATTTTTTTTCGTTCCAGTCGCGCAGAATGTATGGAATAAAATGGATTCCAGATAAACGCCGCATATTCGAATTTAAAGAAATAATAATAAAGAGGTATTGTCATGATTTTCGTGCGGAAACTTATTAATTATCAGGATATTGATCCAGAAATAAATAAGGCTGCAGCAAAAAAATGCTCTAACCATCTCAAGTACTTAGTTCCCGAAACTGTTGCGCTATCATTTTTTGATGACAAAGTTCCAACAACCGTTAAAGCAAATATGTCTCAAGTTATGTTGGAAGCAGGAATATATGAAGAAGAGGAAGAAACAAGCAACCAACTGAAGGTTCAGCACCAAAATTATGTTTCTTTCTATACAAACATCAAGCTTTCGTTTTTTGCAAATTGTAGTACAAAAAAATCTTCTCGAGAATTTATCTTGGCACTAGTTTCCTCGGCAAAGCCCTTCAACACGGAATTAAAAAACTGCAGAAAGAACATGCTGTTAACAATGTTGCAGAAAGAGGTGTCAAATTCATTCAGAAACTTAATAACATTCTGATAAAAGATGAAACTGAGAAACAATTTGTCTTGCAGATCGTTGCCGACGACCGTTAAACTTACCCAACTGCTTATAAATCGGCTCATAAAAGTAAATTATGTTAAATTTAAGTTTGTTAATACATTTTCATGGAACCATACTAATTTTGTTTTAATAAAAATATGATGCTCTTAATATTAAAAAACTAATATTAAAAACTGATTTTAAGGTTTTCATGTTATTTTGAAGGTGTTTGGAATTAACTTTTGGGAGATTTTATCAAAATGTTTGTAGACAATTTCTGTAGTTTGTCGTCTGGATAAGGGTCAGTTTAGAGTTGTCCGATTAAGCTAAAATTTTGCACAGATCATTGTTTTGATGATTGAAACCAGATTGTGGTTCGGAGCTAGATTTTTGTTAAGTTAAAAAATAAGGGACACTCTATTATGTAACTAAGAAGTAGTTTGTTTCACATAAATAACATAGTTTTCTTAAGCAAGGGAAGTGAGGCAGGTGATGGACTGACACGCACACATAAGCGAAGTCGTCATATTTTATTTAGGGGTTGCCTACACCAATCCAATCAAAAACAGTTCATGTACACGAAACAAAATTGGTTTCAAACAGACTGACCAGTACAGTGCGTGGCAGAATTATCCAAGTATCATGGACAGTTGTTTTGGAAAACATGTGCTGTCAAAAAGTATACTCAAAAAGAGAGCGCTTTCAATCGGCTATTGTCACTAAGTGAAAACATAACCAATGTTAAAAATGTTGAATTAAAAAAAAATAAGAACTTATGGTGTTATTTGGTTTGAGTGGCTTAGCTTAAGCGGGAAGCACTTTACTCGCTTTATAATGTTAGTTTTCGCCACTTGCTTTAATTTAAGCTTTGTGTTAATAGTACCTGCTTTTCAGAGGCTATGTTTTCCGTTGGAAGAGTAAATAAGCAGTTGTCAATGCTACCTGGACAATGGTTCAGTGTGTTTTTGAAAAACTGAATGCTCACGCAGGCTGAGCATTGCAGTATATTTTGGTCCAATTCCACAGTACAAAAATATAACGTGTGAAATCCCCGCGTTATATGGTATAAACCACGCGTTATACGAGGGACATGAAATTGAGTAATAAGAGTACCGTGTTATAGTGGGGTTTACTATATTTCTAAGATTTTTTTTATTCCGAAAAATGTAAAAGCAATTTGATTTTTGGAATCCGTCACATTGGGCTACTACCTTAAGCTCAAATATTATTCTTGTCCGAAAAAATCAAAGTGCTTAGTAATAACTAATAGACACTGCAAGTTTTTCTAAATTCTTTCTAAGCAATTGTGCAATGCAATAAGAAGATTCTGCTATAAATCTTGGAGTTATTTTTAATTGAACGTTGTATTGGAGACCGCATGTTAGGAGTACCGTTGGTAGAGTATACGGTATGTTATGTGTACTGTGGATAACTCAACACTTTACGCCACTACAACTTAGATTAGTTCTTGCAAAAACTTAACTTTTTTACCACTCTCCTCTACGGATTTGAATTATTTGCAAATTGTGATGCTTCTTGCAAAGCAAAACTTAGTGTGCTATTCAACATCATCGCGAGATACGTCTTTGGCATGAAACATGGTGTCAGTGACTCACAATATGCTTAGAAAATATGTAATATGACCTTGTGGTGCTGCTGGAACTAAAATTTTAATCCAGGTACGATATTTTTGCTTAACCTCGGAAATACAATTCTAAGTCCACGTAATAAGTATTTCGAACTCCTTACCCGCTGAGCTAAGATCTGTTCATAACGCTGTGCAATTCAAAAATAAGTTATCTGTGTATGTCTCATTGTTGCAATGATATAATATAGTGTCCGACCGAATATTCGGCTTCGGCTACGGTATTCGGCTGAGTTTTTAACCTTCGTCTTCGGCAGAATATTTTTGTTTTTTTGTAACGCAAAAATGTTTTTTTGCATTTTTCGATAGCTTACTGTGTAAAACATCATTCTAAAAAGTTAAATAGAAACTAAATTTTTACAGAATCTTTATGTTGTTCTTGTCAAAACTCGAGTTATTGAATTATCAATGGACCCAATGATAAATTTAATATTAGAATTTTTATCAACAAAAAAGTAACGAACATTTTAAGTAAAAATTGACTTCATTAATGTATTTATTACTCCATATCTATGATATGCAAATTTTATGCAAAAAATATGCAAAAGCATATGCAAGAAATATCCCAGCAGCGGATTTGCCAGTAGCTACCATAGAACTAATACAGAATAAATTACCAGGTAAGGAAGCATTACTTTTTTTAAATAGTAATGCGTCTGCATATAGCAGAAGTAATTAACTCATACCTCATTACCTGTAATGAAGCATACAAGGAAAAGTAATGCAGTGATTTTTATAACTTAATACAAGTAGAATGTTACTCGATAACTTCTAGGTAATGCTGAAGGGAGGCGATCACTTACCTCCTGTCTCATTTAATGTTAAATGTAAGGCCTTTTTTTGCATAGTAAGGTAATATAGTCGGAAGTAGTGGTCATTACAAGGTAATTGATGCTTCATATATTCGGAATATATTCCATCCGCTACTGGGATGCTGCATATTTTTTGCTTATTTACTTTTACTTTTTACTTTATGCTGATATAATATGAAATGAAATCGTGATATGAAATCGCTTTCGTTCTCAGATGAGCGTAGAAAAAGGTTAAAAAATAATCTATTTCTATTTTCAGTTTGCCGTTCAGTGCTAACCAACGACTATTCATACAAAAAAACGTTGTACTGAGGAAATCTACAGTTTTCGTGATATCGCAATAATTTTGATGTCATAATAACGAAAAAATTTTTAAATATACTATTCGTGAAAAATATTAGAAATATCGTATACCGTATAAAAGTCAACCAATGACTTTTCATAAAAAAATATGTTGTACTGAGAAAAGCTACAGTTTTCGAGATATCGTCATAGTTTTAATGTCAAAATAACGGGAATTTTTCAAAGTTTACTGTTTGTAAGAGATTTATCAATCCCAATATATATTCGCATATGTTACATAAAAAAATGCTTATTGTAGGGTATTCATAAGAGATAGCGAGAAATGTCTGGCATATATTTTGTATATATCAGCAATGTCTAAAGATTCCTCTTACACCGCTTTCTTCCATCTCTTACAGCTTAGCTTTTATTTAAGAAATTCTGTTTTGAATCCTCATATTTCAAGCAAAAGGTCACAAAAAGTATTCTGGGCACTCCTTCTCCCTACTCTTATTCATTTCAAAGAAAAATTATCCAAATCGGTTGTGAAACACGGGAGAAAATGATACCGAACTGTTTTTCCTACGCTTATTTATATATCGGTCATTCGTGTGATGTGTTTCGTTTCTTTTTATAAAGGACCTGCCTAGTAAGTTGCCGGCGCTTTAGAACGCCACTGGCTCTAAGTGTTTATTATTTTAATTTGTCAGCCGGCATAAAATGCACTCAGGCTTTCGAAAAATAAAGTCAGCTGATTGAAGCTTGTTAAATTAATGATCTTGTTGGGGAATAACTCGAAATAAAACAACACGATCAATAATCAGTGTGCTATGCGCAGTTTAATGACAAAGACTAAGGAAAAAAAAATGAACAAGAGAAAGTGATACAGTTTTGCAACTGTTGTCAGTACGATATTAAGTAAAAGTTACTATAAAAGGGAATTTTACTAACAATCCTTCTCTCAAAACTAGTTAACACTACTCAACGTAATGAACTTATACAATTCAAATTTCTATTTAGTTATTCAATACGATTTAAGAAAAGCTACTATAATACACTTCGAAATTAGTTAAATTCACATTATCATTTCAATCCTAATTTTAAAGTAAATTCATTATGATTTATTTTTTTCAAGTTTTTGGTAAATATATCTACATATATATTAGGCCGGGCCAATTTGTATGGAGCCGAAAAATTCGATTAAAGCCACCCCCTGGGATGATTCTATGGACAATTCTAAGCAACTTTGGTGTAGGAACCATAGGTCTTTCTCGATTTTCGAGTCTCCCACTTTTCAAAAAATGATTTTTCCCCTATAACATCATTGATTCAAAATTCGATTTTTTATTCATCGTTATATTATCTTTTTTATGTGTATATGGGGGGTTTTTGGGGTCGAGAAATTCATTTCTGATCTTTATTTTTACCTATGACCACCGCCAGAGGGCGTTTCATGCCTATTTTAACCAAAATTATTTCTGCTGCTTTGCGGACTTTTTATCTCTGACATTTATTGTTCTTAATTTTAAGTAAGTCAATTGTTTATATCCGCACTGAACAAACTCGTCGCCCACCGCAAACAGCATTGATGTGTATTGACGGTCGGCGATGGGTTTGTGTTGTTGATGTTCAGTGCGGCCTTTTGACACTTGCTGTCATATGTTTAGTGATTTTTCTCCCGTTTTGGCTTTTCTCTCGCATTCCTTTAACCGCGTTGGTTCGTTTTTTTGCGTATGGAATTTAGTTGGTTTTAAATAAATAAAATTAAAGTAAATTAAGTACAGAAATTGTGTTCGTATTTATAATTGTTTAAACGCGTCAGTTTTTTCGCATACTCCAGAGTGCATTACCCGGCATACCAACAGCACCACCAGACGGCACATCACCAGACAGCCGCAGCAATTAACGACACAAGGCTCCGCCACCAGCAGCAACATCATCCCCACCGACTACCAACGCACCCAGGAGAAACCAGGCAACACCAGTAACACCCACATAGTGTGTAAAAACTAATACGTTCTAACAAGAAACGTAACTAATATAAATAAAATTCTCATCATTTTTACCATTGCGTTTTTACCAATTTGCAGGTGGAAAAAATATATTCGAACCAAATGTTTTAAAATATACTAATTTCAGTTATTTTTTAAGTCTTATGTATGCAATGGATCTAAATGCATTGCCGTCTACATCGCAAACCGCAACAACATCAACCAGTAACGAAACTTATTTGAAGCATTTGCCTTCGCACGATGTTGCTGTTTTTGGTGCATCTTGTGATTTGAGTGGACTCAATCTGCCAACGAAACAGGATATTTTAAGATGTTTTTTTTCTTGGCCGAACGTGCTAAACTCGAAAACAAAATGTTTTCGTATAAAACATTCGTACCGCACGTAACAGACAAATTGATTGAAATTTGGAGTCAACTTAATGTTGAAATTATAACAAAAAAAAGTGTTGGTAGAAAATTGGGTACATTGATTGACAAGTATCAAATCGAAACTAAACATCCAAAAATCGCCACATTCAGAACGTTCGTGCAATCTACAAAAGAGTTATTTTACATCGGCAAATGTCAATGTGACTTGAAGGCAGCATTATGCTCATGTGGATTGATTCCAGATCATTTGAAAGAGTTTATGCGAGATCAAAATAATGTCAGAAGATTGACGATACCGGAATTCGTGCCAGAAGTTGAAGAGCCAGCACCAACGTCAACAATAATACCAACAAGAGTTGAAGAGACCCATTTAGCATATGAACCAAGTACTGATGCAGATGAGCCAAGCTCAAATCCACAAGATGTTCCGCCACTGATACGAGGACCGTATACTCCCAGATACGATGCTTCGAACTTCGCTGCGATGTGTGATCGATTTGGTGTGTCAGATAGAATAGCAGCAGCACTCGTAACATCCCTTATGCAAGACATTGACGTAAAAGATGCACATGGCAATCCGATCATCATGGATAAAAATAAAGTGCGTCGAGAAAAAGCCAAATGCAGAGAAGAATTGCTTCGTAAGCAGTATGATGCATCCAATTTGATAGCATTTTCATTCGACGGCCGAAAAAATTATGCTTTAACAATGGAAAAAATCGATGAGAAGTTGCATCCAAGGATGGTGAAAGAACCACATCTAGTTGTTTTGAAGGAACCAAATTCTCGATTGATAGGCTACACAAAAGTCGAAAATGAAGATGCTGAACACAAATTGATGACATTCAATGGATTCTTCGTCGAAAAAGAAATTGCTCTCGATGCATTAATCGGCATATGCTGTGATGGTGAGCCAACAAATACTGGCGTAATAAATGGGATTTTGCGTCGATTTGAATTGCATTTAAATAGACCGCTGCATTGGTTTGTATGCCTTCTGCACTTCAACGAGCTGCCATTTCGTCATTTGTTTAACACTTTGGACAAATCATCGACCA
Organism: Dichetophora obliterata; assembly: GCA_963920525.1. Taxonomy (NCBI): domain Eukaryota; kingdom Metazoa; phylum Arthropoda; class Insecta; order Diptera; family Sciomyzidae; genus Dichetophora; species Dichetophora obliterata. The sequence continues at coordinate 69,584,128 of OY986438.1, read as the reverse complement.
CTGGACCACGAACAACAACCGGAACGTTGGGCAAACAAATTGAAACGTGTGAAAATCTTCCGGTATGTATCATTTTTCACATCGATTTTTTCCATTATTAAATGGTAAAATTGCATTTAATTCATCTAATTTCTTTTTTTTCAGCTTATAGATGAATTCGAGATAATCGTGCTAGAGAACATGCCACCTGATTTAGATCCATTTGAATTATCCACCGATTCAAAGTACCTATACAAAATGGCCAATGCAATTTCGAATGGTGTTGTTCCTGCGGATTTGTCTCACATTAAACCAGGATCAATAGCACATTCACGTTGGCTCACCAAGGCGAATAGATTGTTGCGGTTGTATGTGTCAACTGAAAATCCATCAAGGAATTTGAAAATTCTGGCAACATACATAATGAAAGTGTATGTGCCGATGCACTTCAACATCAAGTACTATAATTCGGTGGTCTTCGGTAGTGTATTATTTCACAAATTCATTCGTTGGACACAATATTTGGATAGAAATCTACGCCAATTTGTGAATAATGTCATTAAAGACAATTCATATTACGCACATTCCGAAAATATTCTGTTAGCGATGTTATTTGATGATAAAAAAGAGACACGAAACATCGCAATCAAGAAAATTTTACACTACCGAAGAAATCTGTACGACCCGGCACATCTTAGAGTTTATCAAAAACCTTTGATAAACTTCAATTGTACAGATTATACGAATATGATTGATTTAAATAAAGATGATGTCTTATTCGAACCACCGTTTACGCATACCATTCCGTATGATCATTTGGAACAATATATAGAATACGATGATCCACCATTGCCTGATCCAAGAATTCCGGTACACATACAAGCAACGGAAAGACATGTTCAGTTGCTGGCTAGCGTTTCTAAACGTGTTTTACAAAAAAATCGACACAGTGTTATGGCAGTTACATCAGAAAGCCGTGCAAAATACCCCAGACTGGAAAGCAAGAAAGACTTTCAAAAATAACTTGTTTCGCTTTTCTTCCACTAAATTAATTTTTTTGTTGTTTTTGCACATGTTCTTAGTTTTTAGGTTGAATTTCTGTTGACAAAAAATAAAATAAAGATCAATATTACCGAAAAAAATTTAAATTTTTCTCAGAAAATAGACGAAAAATAGTTAAAATATGCATGAAACGCCCTCTGGCGGTGGTCATAGGTAAAAATAAAGATCAGAAATGAATTTCTCGACCCCAAAAACCCCCCATATACACATAAAAAAGATAATATAACGATGAATAAAAAATCGAATTTTGAATCAATGATGTTATAGGGGAAAAATCAAAAGTGGGAGACTCGAAAATCGAGATAGACCTATGGTTTCTTCACCAAAGTTGCTTAGAATTGTCTATAGAATCATCCCAGGGGGTGGCTTTAATCGACTAAAAATTTGGCCCGCCCTAATATATATATATAACTATATATCTGATATATATATCTGATATAAACTTTAAATTAACAAGTGCCTTCTCTGCAACTTCTCTAACGTAGTGAGCCTGGATGTCGATGTGTTTAGTGTGGTTGTGGAAAACGGGATTTTTCGCCAACTTCTGTGCACTAATGTTATCGCCATAGAGATCTGTTGGAGTGTCAACTAGCTCTTTGAAGCCCAATTCGTCAATAAATCGCCTAAGATATACTAACTCTTTGCAGGCGGCAAAGAGAGCGACATACTCTGCCTCGGTACTACTGAGAGCAATCGTAGTTTGTTTTTTGCTCTCCCATGATATTGGTGCACCAGCGATATAGAATAAAAAACCGGTATAGACGAGAGGCACAGAACTCCAACCCTAAATAGTAACGCCGTTCATGATCGAACACGATCGGCATGGGGTTTTGTTGTTTAGGTTTGTCCGTCGTTTTCTTAATTTGCTTATTCTCACCAAACTTTCAACCCGTAAAGACGTGAAATAAAATTGTATTTAAAGTAATCCACTGTATTTAAAGTAATTTATTTAAAGTAATTCAGTCAAGGTGAACCTGTACAAAAAATTTATATTGTGATTAAAATAAGAAAACTCGTCGTATTTCCCAGTTTCCGCCCCAGTCGGCGTCAACATAACCTTTCAATTTCTCTTTACTCTGAAAATAGTTAAGTTTTAAATTAACAGTTGTATTGAGATACCTTAACAAATGCTTTGCAGCACTCATCTGTTCAACATGGGTATGCTGATTGAATTGTGCCAATTTGCATACAGAATGCAAGATGTCTGGCCGGGTGCAAATGCTCAAATATGTCAAAGAACCAATGACAGACTGGTACTTCTTCTGATCCACCAATACACTGTTATAATTTATTTAAGGATCGTTTTATTTTGTTATAGCGGCAGAGTTTGCCTTCGCAATAGACTGCAGTGTTTGCCGACTTGAACTATGTCCAAGGCAAACAGAGACGTTTAAAATAAACTGAACAAGGCAGAGATCTGCCAGCTTGTGTAGTTAATTAAAGTCTGATTTATTGTTGGCCATCTCGGCTCTTTTATAACATTTTTACAAAACTTACTTAGTAGTCTTAATCTATGGTCATACTTCTCTAGTTAGTTTATATACTTATAACCTATGTTGCGTTTCGTTCTTGCATATTGAATTTAAATCATCGAAAGGATTCAAATTACATATTTTTGGTTTGACGAATGATAATTTGGCACGGTCAACAATATTGAGTGAGTAATGAAAATATTCGCATGCACTGAGTGCAGCACACGCCGATAATGCAGTGCTAACTTATTAGTCACTCAATATGTTGCTGTTTATAACAACGAAACTTAGGGTCGGCAGTGTGCATAACGAGAGCACACTACAACACAATTGGGACCACCATCGCATTTTCGAATTTAATGCCAGGATCTAGTGGTGTTGTGCAGCTTCTGCATTCGGACATACCGAAATCTTTAAGTAGATCACGTATGAGCTGCTTCTGTGAAATTTGGATACCTTCTCTATTTCTGGCTATTTCCATACCCAAGAACTTATCGATGGGACCCTTGTCTACTGCTTCGAACTGCTGACTGATCTGATGCTTTATATTTTCAAGCCGATCGAGACACGAACATGCTAGCAATATATCGTCAACATAAACAGCAACAATGACTATCTCGCCTGGAAACCTTTGAAAATACACACATGCGTCCCCATTGCACTTTACAAAATTAAGTTTCTTAAGTGCAAAATCAAGCTCCTCGTTCCACTTTCGCCCCAAATGTTTTAGTCCGTATAGTGCCGTGTTCAATTTGCATAGACGATGATATATACAAAAAAAAAAAAGGTGAGTCGTTGGACACATGAGAGAAGCGAAGCTTTTTCGCAGTTTCATAGATTTGATAATTAAATGGTTTTTTATAATACAATAATAAAATAATTTTTAACATGCGCAGAGCTAAAAGCCCCATTCTAGGAGGAATTTTTTTTTGCTTTTAAGTTCGTTTTAAAAACGTATTGTAATAACATTTTTTTTTACTTGAGTAATAATATTTTGTAAATGTGTTCAATTACACTGTTCTAGTTGAAAAACTCGACAAGCGGGGTACCCAGAGGGTCAAACTAAATCGGCTGCGCTGAATCCAATGGCACTAACCGTTTTTCTAGGTTAGCTCTTAAAAAAAGTTATCATGATTCAAAATTCTGGCTCTAAAATGGCATGTTTGAAAAAAACTGTTTTACTTATTTGATAAAAACTTTTGATACGCTTAACCGATATTAATCGTAATAGGCTTGTTTAAAAGGTAATAATTTTTGCCAAGTGTTATGTGAAGACATCTATACATTTTATCTAGAAGTTTATAGTCTTCCAAAGCTAATTTTTTTAAATTTTTCATCAAAATTTACCTACTTTCGTCCATTAAAAATTTTTTTAAAGAATTTCGCTCTGCTTTTCGAATATCTTAAAATGCACTTTGAAAGAGAGTTTCATAACAAAAAATTTTACGTAAGACAGTACCACTCAAGAAACATATGCTAAGTAGTAGCAATATTAAACTATAATGACGAAAACTGAGTACTAATTTTTTGGTAAGAAATATGTATCCACTGAGCATTGACGGCTGACGACGACAGGCCCAGAACTCTAACCCTAAATAGTAACGCCGTTCATGATCGAACACGATCGGCATGGGGTTTTGTTGTTTAGGTTTGTCCGTCGTTCTCTTAATTTGCTTATTCTCACCAAACTTTCAACCCGTAAAGACGTGAAATAAAATTGTATTTAAAGTAATCCACTGTATTTAAAGTAATTTATTTAAAGTAATTCAGTCAAGGTGAATCTGTACAAAAAATTTATATTGTGATTAAAATAAGAAAACTCGTCGTATTTCATTTGGTATTAAGAGAGGTGAAATTGTGGGCTACGTAAATTGCATAGGAGTGGCTCCTGCATTTGCTTCCAACAGCTACAACCACAGCTCCAGACCACTACACCGGCAGCGCCAGCCATAACTACCACCGCAGCTTCAGACTTAACCACGACTGTAGCTCCACCAGTACCTGTGCCATACCGCAACTTAGCTATTGCACGTACACCCCCGGCAATAAACACCTACGGACGAAAGCGTCTTCAGCGTCTCCATCAGGCTTCTGCAACCAGTCCATCACAGTCTCACATCAATTATATTAAAATATCTAAGATGGAGGCATATAAAAAGTTTAATTACTTTTGTTATGTGTGTGGGAAATATACAATTATGCCCAGTCGCCGCAAAATCACTATTAGAATAATGAACTTATATGAAAAATATTTTTCTTAAAGTGTTATATGTGGTAAGAGTTGGACACTGTCGTGTACAACGTGCATTAACCGTTTTAATAAATGGGGAAAAAACGGAGACGCCATGTTATTTGGTGTTCCAATGATTTGGAGAGATCCCATACTCCATGTTGAAGGTGAGTGTTATGCGTGCATAAATCATACAGCCGGTATGAACTGAAGAAAAAGTGGTTCTATATCTTACGCTGCAACAACATATGCTCAAATTCCGCTGCCACATTCTAATGAAATTCCTGAATGTGAATAATGAAATCTCCCAAAATCGTCTGGATATAATGGTATGGCGCCTAAAATTGTCGCAAGGACATAGCATTCTTTTGGCAAAAGAGTTAAAACAAGCTAATATCTTGGCACCAGATGTACAAATTTACGGGGCAATCAAGCGCCAACGTCAATTTACTGCATTTTTTACATCTATTGAGAATAATTCTCTCGCGCATTGTTCTGACATCAATTTTAACAATGCAAAATGAATATAATCCTGGAGATTGGCGATTATTCATTGATTCGTCCAAAAGTAGCTTAAAAGTAGTTTTGCTACATGTCACTAATTTAAAAAGTTCTATTCCGATAGCAACAAGCACAAATACTAAGCAGACATACGAATCAATGAAAAAAATAATGCAGTTAATTTAAGACCACAACTGCGTAGATTTAAAAGTGGTGGCTATTTTAACAGGCATGCAATTGGGCTATACCAAAAATATGTGTTTCATGTGCTTATGGAATACGCGTTTTGATGGTGACCAGTACAATAAATAGGATTGGCCTTTACGTGGTGAAATCAGATTGCAAAGAAATAATATTATAGAAATTCCACTTGTGTCGATAGAGAAGGTTTTGCTTCCTCCACTCTACATCAAACTTGGAATTGTAAAAAATTTCATAAAAGCATTGAAGCCAAATGGGAATGCTTTTACCGAATTGCGCCGAATTTTCCCGCGATTAAGTGGTATGAAAGTAAAAGAAGGTATGAACTGTAAACTTTTTTATTCAATTAAATTTTTATTTCAAATCTTAATGTTTTTATTTTACAGGAATACTTAATGGACCTGACATCGAGCTATTGGCCTGGGATTGTGTGAAATCAGTAATTGAAAATGTTTTAGGAAATCATCGGTCTGAAAATTTTCGAATTTTAATTGAAAATATGCTAACCGTATTTCAAAAATTAAAAGTCAGAATGTCGTTGAAAGTACATTTTTTGCACTATCATGCAGAAAAATTTAATGAACAATTTCCAGCCGAGTCTGATGAATATGGCGAGAGGTTTCCCCAAGTGACAGCCAGACTCGAACACTGGTATAGTGGCAAAAAACTTGATTCGCTTTTAGGGGATATTGGTTGGAACTTGCAAGAGGAAGAAGAATTAATATAATAAATTATATTATAAAAAAAAAATTTTTCTTAAATTTCAGTTTTAAATTCATGTAGTTAATTTTTCTTCAATTTCATTCGATTGAATTAAATAATAAAAATTAAAATTGAATTGCTGTTTTTTTTGTAACCTAACTAAATCGTTTTTCTTACAAAAAAAGATAGTACTCGGTTTTCGTTCCCTTTTTGTTATTATAGTTTAATATTGCTACTACTTAGCATATGCTTCTTAAGTGATACTGTCATACGTCAAAATTTTAGTTATGAAACTCTCTTTTCATTTCATTCAATTCTTAAAAAAAAATTTTAAATGGACGAAAGTAGGTAAATTTTGATGAAAAAATTAAAAAAAATAGCTTTGGAAGGCATTGATCGTTCTCTTCTTACCATTTAGACGTGTTTTTGCGAGCTGTAACATTTAAAGTTATCTTTAGCCAAAATTTCTAAATTAATAAATATAAATAGAAATAAACAGCTTTCTGATCAACTTGCACATACATCTGGAAGCGTGACAACGTGGATTTCATCCTTTTAAAATACTTGATATTTAATTTAATTTTCAATATATATATATATAATATATATAATATATAATATAAATATATATATATATAGGTATATATGTTTATAATTTGCTTCTTTCCTTCTTTCTGTTTTGTTTTTAGCGCAAACAGGTTTCTATAGAGCAAATTATCGTATTTTCTTTCTACATCTGTCCTAACGCTACTGCAAAAACTCTAGTGCTTATAAAACTTTTCAATTCGTTGGTTCTACAAAATCAAGGCTGCAAAGTTTCTACAGTACAGTGTCTTTAAACAAAATAAACTGTTTTTCATTAAAAGCATTTAAGTTCATTTTTCTCCTTTTACTTTCATCTATATTGCAAAACTTTCTATTAAACTGAAAATGATCTACAGTTTCCGAAACTGCGCTGTAAAAGGTGAATCAGACCGGCTGGTTACTTGCTGGTTGTGTGATTCATTTTTTCATATCAAGTGTGCAGCGTTGACTGCGAGGATATTCGATGCACTCAACGAAAGTAAGGGACTTCGTTGGTCATGTGAAGATTGCAGGCTTACAAGCGTTGAGATCTTTAAACTTATTAGACAATCTCAGAAAGGTTTTTTGGAGGTGGCTAAGGCTCTAAAGGTAGCACAAGATAGACTGAGTGAATACGAAGATTTGTTTAAAAAGTTTAAAATTATGGATGAAGCTTACAATTCTCCAAAACGTAAACGTTCAAAGAAAAATCTTCGTAGTTCAGCGAAAACTACTGATATAGCCATGCCATCGCCCAATAATAATGCTGTTCTATCTTCTATTGTAACTGTTTTTCCTAATATGAACATACAGCTTGAAGATGAATCAATTGGAGCTGTCAATATTGATCAAATGACTGATAATATCGCACCAACTAAGGTCGCTGCGTCAGCTGTTCAGATTTCTCCTTCTGTTGAAGCAATACCAATCATAGAGTAAAATGCTGATTCTCCTCGCGTTTCTGGAACAAAAAAAAACTTACGCTGAAACTTGTATTGCCTCAAATGTGGTCCCTGCACCTTCTCAAAATTTTTCGGTTTCTACAGGAGCGATACCGAAACAAATATCGAACAGCAGTATCAAAGCCCCTGTTCATAAATAACTTGTGGTTATTGAGCCTGCAAAATCTATATTTGTTTCTCGTTTTGCAGTTGATGCATCCGGTGAAGACGTGTTATTCTATATAAACTCTAAGCTGAATGTTGTAAATAAAAATATCTCTGTTTACAAATTCAATTTTCATATGAGCGTATTTTTTTATATTTATATTTCATATTTATTTGATATTAATTAGTACAATAAGATACTGGAGATCTTTAAACAGTACAACAGAATTATATGCATAATCAACAGTTAATTTATAATTATTATTTTAATAGTGCAACAAATTTATATGTATAATCAACTGTTTACTTAAAATTTGACAATTTAAAATAACTTAAAATACTAGATATATTATTTATGATTCTTATTTATGATTTTAATAAATAGACAGTCTTATAAATATAAAAACAAAGATGAAACGTAATAAGAAGATAAAATAAGTAATTAGAAAAAAGAAGTAATAGATAGTTAGATGTTTGAAAAGTATAACATAATATAAGACTTAAATTTATTCTTGCTGACAATAGATTTTAAGCTAGAAGGTAAAGAATTCCAGAGTTTGATGGCGTTGATGAAGAAAAGTCGCTTAGTTTGTAAGGAATTGAATTTAGGTATTATAAGGTTGTGTGTTCGAGTAGAAACACTGAAGCGTAACTTCTCATAGAGGTATGCGGGAGTTATACAGGAAATTTATTTATGCAAAAATGAACAATTTCTCGCATTTAAGTAGTTTATAATACAACAACCTAAAATGCTTCTTCTCTCTTCAGATACATGTTCAAAGCGTCTCAGGCCAAACACGTATCTTGCTGCATCATTAAAGGCAACCAGGGGCCGAATTACAGCATCCGTGATCGAGCAAAATTACAAAGGGCACGACGAGACAAGTGCCTATCAATCTTGTACAATTTTGCTCGATCACGGATGCTGTAATTCGGCCCCTGAATTTAATGCGAAGAGTGCGAGTCAAGATTGCTGTATATTAGTTCTGAGTAAGATATGATTGGAAGTATTAATTGTACAATAAGCCTCTTTTTTGTCTCAATCGGAGTAAATTTAGCAGACATTCGCAAGCATCGAAGCGTGTAGTAAACTCGTTGAACAATATTGGTAACATGATCAGAGGATGAAATTCTACAGTTAATATAAAAACCTAAACTTTTAACTTTATCAACCATTAGTAGGCAATTATTACTTAAAAAGATCGGTGGTATTTGTTGGTGGTCAAGTTTATCCCTGGAGATAGGAAGATATGATTTTTTGGCATTAAGGCATAGATCATTATCTGATGCCCACTTTGCAAGTGCAGTTAGGTCTTCATTTAGTCTACAACATAAGTCCTCAACAAGTCCGGTGCGATTGGATGTATATAACTGAAAATCATCAGCATAGCCATGCATTCTTACGTTATTGCACACTTTCAAAATATCATAAATAAAAATACTAAAGAGCAAAGGCCCAAGAATTGAGCCTTGGGGCACACCCATTTTAACATCGTTATAATCGGAAACACGGTTGCCAATCTTTACTCTTTGCTTTCTTCCATTAAGATAGTTGGCAATAAAGTTAAAAGCACTACTAGTAAAACCAAACAAACACTTAAGTTTTTTAACTAAGACAAAATGGTTCAAAGAGTCAAATGCTTTAGAAAAATCCAAAAGACATAACAAAGTAATATGACCTGCATCGTAAGATGAAAGAATATCATCAAGAACTTTTAGCGTTGCTGTTGCACAGCTATGTCCGGATCGAAAGCCAGATTGGTATGGTGATAGGAGATTTTTTGATTTTAAATACTGATTAATTTGGCCAGCCATAATAGGTTCACAGATTTTTGAAAGAGCAGACAGAATACTGATGGGTCTATAATCTTTCATATCTGTTGATGCGTGAGTTACTTTAGAGATTGGTATAACTGTGGATAGTTTACACGACGATGGAAAACAAAAGGTAGTAAAGCAGTGATTTATTATGTGCGTCAATGGTTTTATAATAAAGGGTGATATGATTTTAATGAATTTTAATGAAATACCGTCATCTCCAATAGCGTTTGATTTTATTTTCATTAAAGAATTAAGAACATCGTTTTCAGTAGCATGCTCAAAAGAAAATTTGTCTTCATCACGAAATTGATGATTAACGCATTGATAATTATCATTCGAGGCTATGATATTCGAAAGAAAGAAATTATTTAACTGATTAGGATTGATATCACACTTCAGATCAGATTTACCGCACACGCCGAGACTACGTATATTTTTCCATACATTCTTGGATGGCAGGTTACAATTCAATTTGCATTGGAAAAATATTTTCTTAGAATATCTGATTGCTGATACAGCTTCATTGCGGGCACGCTTAAAATGCTCCCAATTTTCAGCATAGCTTTTTCCATTTATTATAAAATTTATTCCTTTTTTTGTGGCTAAGCTAACAAATGACGTGAACCTTGGTTAAGGTTCAAGGACAAGACTTATTTTTGATTACTGAAGTAAGAAGAGGAACGAAATTTTCAAAAGCATAGCAGACATGAGAAACAAGAATATTTAATTTATCATCCACATTCTCACAGAACCAACAATCATTCCAACAAATATGAGACAAATTATCATACAACATTGAGTAATCAATAGAATTGTAGTCACGGTAAGAAATAGTCATTGGGACATTATTACGACAAGCATTACAATTAATAGTACAAAAAAGGTCAGATATAAAAGAAATTTGGTCAAAAAGTAGAAGCAAGGACTCATCAGAAAGTATAAAAACATCGATTAGACTAGGAGTTGCATTAGGAGAAAAACGAGTCGGAAGAGAGGAATTAATTATTGTCATTCCAGCCGCATTGACTTTGTCATAAAAACTATCAGATACATTATCCTTGTTGAGCAAGTTCACATTAAAATCACCACATATGGAATAACAGTCAAAGTCAGTCACACGATTACAAAGATCAACGAAAAAAGGTTCAACACCATAACTTCTGTTAGGATTGTAGACGTAAGAGACAAAAATTTTAAAATTGGCATTAAAATTTCTACATTTATAAATTCAACCTCAGAATCACAGGACTTGTTGATAAGGTTTGAATTTAGGCATGATTTGCAATAAAGAGCAACTCCGCCTCCTCGTCTACCAGTTCTGTCATTTCTAAACAGAGTATAATTAGGGATATTATATAAAGCGTTGGGAATTTCGGAAATAAACTACGTCTCGGAGACAAAAATAACGTTCACATTTGAATTTTCAAAAACGGTTCTTACATAATCAAGTTTTGACTCGTTTAAACTTTTAGCATTAAAATGGACTATAGACAAACCATCACGCTGTTTACACAAAATATCTATTAACATTTTACAATTAACATCAACACCATAAGAAGCACTAGAATTCATAGGAACAACTAACAACATAGTCAAACGAATAGCAAAAATCTTTTATAATAGTCAACATATGAAGATCAAAAACAATACAATCAAACTATCTATCTTTACAAAATAGTTCAACGAGGAATAAGTAAGAAAGAACATAGTTAAAAGCATATTTGCTTGAAACGAAAGTAGATAAGTTAGAAAATAAGAAAAACTAAAACAAAAAATTAAAATAGTTGAAATAAAATTTAAATTGAATTTATCTGGTAGGAGACACAGCTTCACGAGTTGTTTCCACATCATCATGCAGTTCATCCAGCTATCTGCATTTTTCTCCATCCTAATGTGTACCGAGCCAAGAAAAAAAATAAGCATTATATAAATACTTTTGGCGTTTAAGAGCAATTGCAGCTTGTAAAATTTTAAGATTGGGTACGCTGAGGCTTTCGTGGATGTATATATTGTTATCAGAGTCAATTCCTGGATTTCTTAAATTAACTGCTGATTTTGTTCTTCTTCGATATTCTCCAAATTCTTTATGAACCCGATTGCGATCAAAGGCAGAAAAGAATTTAATAATAATAAGAGAATTTGATTTCTGCAAATTTTGTTTGACTCTAAAAATGTATCTTATGTGCCGTGGTTGAAACTCAATATAGAGGCAGATTCTATTGAAGACGCTTTTAAGGTTTCTTCTTTTGTAAATGGCACTCCAAATAGAACAGCATCAGATGAAATGTCAGAGATGGTGGGACTCGTTATGTTGTTGCTAGTTTGCTCAAGCTCCTCGGTTCTAGCCGTCAGGGCACGAAGTTGATTATCGAGCGAGAGTAGGCTATTTTCAAATAGACTGAAGTTTGTTTTTATTTCAATGACTTCAGTATTAATATTGGTTTCAAGCTTTTTTTCAAGACACACAATCTCTTCTGAGAGTTGCTTAAATGCAGTGTTATTATGTTGAATAAGCCGATCCTCCAGCTGCCGAATCTCAGTTTTCATATAATTACTCAAGCGCTCTTCCATTTCTTGGAGGTAAGAGCGCAGAGCTTGAGATATTGTATTAGCAATTACGTCCTCTTTTAAAATATCTTTGCCTGGTGATCTTTTTCACAAGGTATTGGATCAAAAGTTTTGGCCTAACAATACGATGGTGCATGAATTTATTTTTAGACCTCGGCCTACAACTTCCTTGTCTACTTTACCGGTTCTTAACAAAAATCAAAAAAACTAGATTGTTGCTTTCAGTTCCTTGTCCTTTACCAAAACTTTCGTGGCATTAACACAAAACTAAATAATATATTAATTTTGAGTCACAACCTTCACTTTAATATAATTGCTTTTAGTGGGACTTGGCTGAAACCTAACACTTTAAATACTGAAATTCTATGCAATAAATTTAACATATACCGCAAAGATAGAAACTCCATTCCTGGTATTTGCTCTAAAAGCGGGGGTGTGTTGATTGCAGTCAAAGCGTCACATTTCTCTGAAGAGTTATTAATTCCAGAATCCTTGGACATTGAATTCTGTTGTATTCATGTTAAGTTTGGTTTCTTGAGCCTTTTTATTACATGCTCATATATTCCTCCCCTTTCTTCCTTAGAAGTTTATAGCAAACATTTGGCTTCTATTAGTAAAGTTTACTCAAAACTGCAATCTAATGATCATATTTTAATAACTGGAGATTTTAACCTGCCAAACGTTACTTGGAACTGTTGTTCTGAAATTCCTGGAATATTTTTACCTTCGTCTGAAAGTTCATCCGATAATTATTTTTTAAAAGAGCTTTCAATCCAAGGCCTGTTCCAACTTAACTGCATCTTTAACAAAAATAATCGTTTGCTTGATCTGGTGTTTTTTGATGACAGCAATATCGCTTCTGTGTCTAAATCAGATCCTCTGGTTACACCCGAAGATTCTCATCATCCAACATTAGAAATTATTTTAAATTTTCCAAAAGCATTTGGACTCTCAACTGTCTATTGAGTTTAACTTTAAAAAAACAAACTATGTGATTTTGAAGAAGAATAATATTGTGTAATATAAACTGGAATTCTATTCTAAATATTAATACAAAGAGTTTATCTTCTCAGAGTCTTGATGACGCGGTATATGCGTTTAATAGAACGCTCAATCAAGCGCGTCGGAAGCGAATTTCATCTGGGGGGACAGTACAAATGGTGGTGCAAAAAATGTTCACACAAATTTCTTTACATGAAACGCGAAGAAGAGAGAAAGAAGAGGAAAATATATAATACAAAAATATTATCGTTGTAAAAAAACTGATATTTTGAATAACTTTTCTTTTTAAATTATTTATCTAGCCAAAAAAGTGGGGGAAACTGCCCCTCTTGTCCCCCGCTTGCTACGCCAATGCGCTCAATGACTGTTTTCTAAAAGCTGTTCCGCAAAGGAAAGCCTCTTTGACATCGGGTCCGGTATAGTATACAAATGAATTAAGAAAAATGAGGAACTTGAAATCTAAATACTATAAAAAATATCAAAAAACACATAACATATGCGATTTTGGATGCTATACCTCGATTAAAAACAGTTACCAACAGTTATGCAAACAATCCTTTAATATCTACTTAACAAAAGTAAAATTAAACATCAAATCTGATGCTAAATCCTTCTGGAACTTTGTTAACACAAAACGTAAGATTGATTCCTATCCTTATTTTATGAAGTATAATTTTGTTGAGTCTGATAATGATAATAGTATTTGCAATCTTTTTGCTGACTTTTTCAAGACGACTTATTCATCATCGTCCTATGATTATTTAAGTTATCCTTTCAATATTCAATCTGGGGATATTTATTTCCCAATAATTGACACAAACACTGTCTTATCATTTTTAAAAAATATTAAAACATCATATAAAAGTGGTCCTGATAACATACTTTCATGTATATTAAAATACTGCTATGAAGAATTAGTAACTCTAATCTCTTTACTATTTACTTCATCATTAAAATCCTGCTATTTTTCTGCAGTCAGGAAGCATTAATTTATTATTCCGCTGCATAAATCCGGAAATAGGTCTTTAATTGATAACTACCGTGGCATTGCAAAATTTAGCGCTTCGCCTAAACTTTTAGAGGCAATTGTTACATCACGACTATCGCATAGCGTTAAATTTTTAATGTCTCCTTTCCAACATGGATTCCTTTCTGGAAAATCCACTGTTACTAACCTTCTCGAATTTACATCAAAAACTATAGAAAACTTTGGAAAAGGCATGCAGACTGATGTTATTTACACGGATTTTAGCAAAGCTTTTGACATTGTAAATCGCAAACTATTGTTCTTAAAATTACATTTTGTTGGATTTCCTATACCGTTGGTAAAGTGGATTGAATCTTACTTAAGCAATAGAACACAATCTGTTCTTTTTAAGCTCAAGAAATCACACGAGTTTCCTGTTACTTCAGGAGTACCTCAAGGAAGTCATCTTGGGCCCCTTCCTTTTCTACTTTTTATAAACGATTTGCCATCTGCCATAATGCATTCTAGAATCTTATTGTTCGCTGACGATGTCAAACTCTTCCTTTCTTTTAAGAATGATAATGACGCTGTATTTTTGCAAGCCGACATTGATCATCTTCATAACTGGTGCAAAACGAACCGTATGGACCTCAACATGAAGAAATGCAAGCATATGTTTTTCTCACGCAAACCACCAATTAAATGTAGCTTCAAAATTTGTGGTTATCCATTGGAGTCCTTAGATATTTTCAATGATCTTGGAGTTACAATGGATCCGAAACTACCCTTAATATTCATGTAAAAAAAATAATAAATAGAGCAAATAGTACTTTAGGATTTATTAAACGTTACGCAAAAGAGTTTAATGATCCATTCATAACGAAAACCTTATTCACTTCCATAGTGCGGCCTATCTTAGAATACGCTTCAGTTGTTTGGTGCCCACGATACGGTTGTTACATAGACGACATTGAATTATACTTATTTTATGAAGTATAATTTTGTTGAGTCTGATAATGATAATAGTATTTGCAATCTTTTTGCTGACTTTTTCAAGACGACTTATTCATCATCGTCCTATGATTATTTAAGTTATCCTTTCAATATTCAATCTGGGGATATTTATTTCTCAATAATTGACACAAACACTGTCTTATCATTTTTAAAAAATATTAAAACATCATATAAAAGTGGTCCTGATAACATACTTTCATGTATATTAAAATACTGCTATGAAGAATTAGTAACTCTAATCTCTTTACTATTTACTTCATCATTAAAATCCTGCTATTTTTCTGCAGCCAGGAAGCATTAATTTATTATTCCGCTGCATAAATCCGGAAATAGGTCTTTAATTGATAACTACCGTGGCATCGCAAAATTTAGCGCTTCGCCTAAACTTTTAGAGGCAATTGTTACATCACGACTATCGCATAGCGTTAAATTTTTAATGTCTCCTTTCCAACATGGATTCCTTTCTGGAACATCCACTGTTACTAACCTTCTCGAATTTACATCAAAAACTATAGAAAACTTTGGAAAAGGCATGCAGACTGATGTTATTTACACGGATTTTAGCAAAGCTTTTGACATTGTAAATCGCAAACTATTGTTCTTAAAATTACATTTTGTTGGATTTCCTATACCGTTGGTAAAGTGGATTGAATCTTACTTAAGCAATAGAACACAATCTGTTCTTTTTAAGCTCAAGAAATCACACGAGTTTCCTGTTACTTCAGGAGTACCTCAAGGAAGTCATCTTGGGCCCCTTCCTTTTCTACTTTTTATAAACGATTTGCCATCTGCCATAATGCATTCTAGAATCTTATTGTTTGCTGACGATGTCAAACTCTTCCTTTCTTTTAAGAATGATAATGACGCTGTATTTTTGCAAGCCGACATTGATCATCTTCATAACTGGTGCAAAACGAACCGTATGGACCTCAACATGAAGAAATGCAAGCATATGTTTTTCTCACGCAAACCACCAATTAAATGTAGCTTCAAAATTTGTGGTTATCCATTGGAGTCCTTAGATATTTTCAATGATCTTGGAGTTACAATGGATCCGAAACTACGCTTTAATATTCATGTAAAAAAAATAATAAATAGAGCAAATAGTACTTTAGGATTTATTAAACGTTACGCAAAAGAGTTTAATGATCCATTCATAACGAAAACCTTATTCACTTCCATAGTGCGGCCTATCTTAGAATACGCTTCAGTTGTCTGGTGCCCAAGATACGGTTGTTACATAGACGACATTGAATCAGTGCAGAAACAATTTCTTTTGTTTTGCTTAAGCTATCTTTATTGTAATACTGATTTTCACTTACCATGAATATCGGTTACAACTCTTAAATCTTCCTTTTTTAAAAAATCGGAGAATTATGATAAATGCTTGTTGGATTACAAAACTTTTACATGTATATGTCAACAGTTCATATTTATTGAGTAAAATATATTTTAATATTCCTCTTCATCCTAGAAGATCTTTTGAGTTACTCCACATGAACTTTTGTAGAGCTAATTATTTGCAAAATGAACCTCTTAGAATGAATCACCTTATTATATCCTTAAGTGAATCCATGGATTCAATCTAACATAAAATTATATATTACCTGCAGTACCGTCATTGATTATGATTAAATTCTCTCAAACATATATCTGATGCATCTGGTGATATTTGTAAACACATTAATAAAACAATCTAAATGGATAAATGGACCTAAGCCTAAAATGGATAATTTTGGTGTATGTACATCTAAATATTCTGAATGGACCTAAACCTAGGATCTTCAATTGCCTTATATCTTCGACGGTACCGTGGTGTCTTGGTTTTTACCTCTTGAAACACTACGTTAGATCGATTTGTAATATATTAGTATGAGTGGCCGATAAGACTTACTGCATTATTTTGTATCACGAATATGCACACCAACGATGAGAAAGACACGAGAAGCAATATTTTCTTCCATATAAAATTGTGTTGCTTCTCGTGTCTTTCTCATCGTTGCACTATGGGTAATTTTCCCCATTTTTGTGACAAAAATTAATAACAATTAAAGTGAATAGATTTTTGAAAAATTTTTTTGTGTTTATGTAGAGATAAGCTACGAGAAAAGTTTAAATTAAAAAGATTTTGAAATTTATAAATTTGTAACCCACTTTTGCGATTTTTTTTTTTCATTTTGAATATACATACATATGTATTTAGTTTTCAGTTTTATTTTACATTTCGCTATCTAAATTAATCGAATTTAATTCATTTTCAAAAATATCGCCTAATCCTGTCTCCAAACTATTTTCGCATTTGCCAATACTGTCATTAAACTCCGCAGATACTTCTGAAACACATAGCATATCTAGAACCTCTTGTGGCAGTTGCGCGCGTCTTCTCTGCTGGTTTCGACTATCTAAGCATATTGACGAAATAACTGGATCAGACATGTCCATAGCCCTGTTAAAATCATCAGTTAAATTGTTTTTGCTGCTGTTCTTCCGGGCATGATGTAATCTATCTGACTTGTATAATTTGTTCCGCGACTCAGCAGCATCTTCGCCGAAACAACCTACCGGCAGTAAGGTATTTTCAACAATTTCTTTTTAATGAATCAAAACCTTGTGAACGGTCGCCGTCATTGGGAGCCAAGGGTATTTGATTTGTACCATTTGGGCGGTATTGTGGCAAAAAGCTTGAAATTTCTGGGTATTCAATGGGAATTGACAGCAAATAGTAATGAGTATAATTTTAAGGGAATATATCAGCTCAACATCAATATCAACTATTTCCGAAAAGATGGCATGGTCAGCAAAGGCTCTACGGGCTGTATTGCCATCATTGGTGTTTCCAAATCCACCCGTTTTTGGTTGGTCAACTTGAAGGCTCATTTTCGACCAAAACAATTGTTGTACAAGCTTTTTTTTCAGAAAGAGTCTTGCGATCGTCATCAGTTCGAATTTGCCATTTTTTAATACCGCTCTTGTATCCAGCATGCAAAACGAATTTAAAGAATCGTATCCAAAGGACTTATACCATACTTTAGAGTATCTTTTTTTGTAAGAAATTTTTGGCTTTTGAAGTCTGTAATGGCCATAAAATCCTTTGGAGTTGCTTTGCAAATAGGACACGATTGACTAGATTTTGTATTTGTTAAAACGTTTAACACTTTACCATCAATCAACGTAAGAAATAGTTTAAAGTGTATTTCAATGATTTTTCCAACATCGATAACTATTTTTAAACTATTTAAGCCATTTATCTGTTGTTTTAAATCATTGTGCTCAAGCAAAATTTTTTCTTTTGTTTCTTTACAAAACTCCAGTTTTATGGGACGACAAAACCTTATAGACTGAGGTGTGCGGTTATTCCAAAGTGGTCTACCGACCGAATCCACAAGTCTTAAAGGAGTCATTGTTGTTGCAAACAAGGAATAATCGGAATCATCGGATGTGGATGCTTCCTTTAATTTCTGCTTATAAGAGGAATGCCCAGTGCTGCCATCAAATCCATAGCTAACAATTAGATCAGCCTTTTGAAAATTAATATTTTCTGTCATTAGACTATGACTTCCTTCTGCATTGCAACAATTCTATTTGCAGTATGTGTTAACAATGGTTGAAGGGAAACATTTGCCTGCCTCTCATTGACTTCAATACCAACTGGTCTGCAACTTTTCTTAGAATTGGCGACCTCGTTATAAAGTGGATATATGTCAGCTTTTCGAATTTTATTTTCCCTTCTTGTATTCAAGTACTGTTCTTTTATCAAATTGTTTTCTAACAAAAATGCGAGTGCTTCATTTGCAGTGAAGCGAACTGGCTGATTATCAACAGTGTGCGCTAATTTTCTCATCTTGCAAGCTCTTGTTGGACTAGCAATTGTCTGTCTGAGAACCACTGCCATATCTGCTTTACGTTGAACTCGAGCCGATATCGAAGCTGCACGAACCAGCAATTCCGTTTCATTGCCTACTTTCTTTGATAGGTCCTTTGCTTCTCTATTCTTTGCGCGTTCGGATTTATCCACAAACTTTATTTTTGGACGCCCTACTAAGCATTTCGAAGGGGTAATCTTAGTTGCCAAAATAAAATCAGTTCTAAGCCAGTGAGCGTTTTGTTTTTGGAAGACCTCTATCTTTCTGTGGGACTTGTTCCATCTCACAGCCAAATTTTTACAAAAAGTTCAGACTCTCTCTTTCAGAGATGATTCTTCCTCATTCAAAATATTTATATTTCCAACTTGGCCAATAACAAAAGTGAATACAGCATCGTTCTTCTCCTCTTTGCATTTTACATCAATCCAAACTTTCGCAAGGTTGTTATACTGCAAACGGAGGTCGCCTACGAAAAAATGACAAAAGTCAAAAAACGCAAAAAATCGCAACGTGAAATTAATGAAATAAACTCAAAATGGTCCACTTAACATGTCTCTGATAGTCAAAACACGGCCAAATACGGCCAACATTTATAAAGCTTATCCAAACCGCATGTTTATGAAAAAAAAATTTATTTGAGGTTAAGTCACAATAATGAGTTTTTCGCACTAAATCAAAAAGTAAACTCAAATCTGTCGACTAACCTGTAATCTGCATACCATCACTTTTATTTTCCATATTTAAATTGTATTATTATATTTTGTTTAACGTTTTAAGAACAGATTAAAAATTCACATTAAATACCACTGCATAGGCTGCCTGTAACGCGTTGCTCGTAAACAATAACTTTGACGACGTAATAATCACGTGTTACTCGGTTGTTAGAAAAAGGTAGTACACATTCATTTAGTTTAAGGTTATTATTAATCAAATTGTAACAAAAAATTCTTTTTGCTTAAAAGTGCAACAAATGACTTTTCGTCACAAAAATGGATCAAATTACCTATAGTGCGTTGGTGTGCATGTTCGTGATACAGAATAATGCAGTAAGTTTGTCTTGATGCCTGCGTTCGCAACTGGTTTTCTTTGTTTTATTAAAATTGGTTTGGTGAAGTTGACCTAGTTTGTCGTGTAACCCACCTGTCAAGCCAGAATCCCACCGGCTTCAGGAAGACAGAACGATATATATTATATATATACTTTATTATTATATATACTTTACTATTATAAAAGTTCTAGATAAAATGTATAAATGTCTTCACATAACACTTGGCAAATATTATTACCTTTAAAACAATCCTATTGCGATCAATATCGGTCAAGCGTATCAAAAGTTTTCATCAAATAAGTAAAACAGTATTTTTCAAACATGCCATTTTAGAGCCAGAATTTTGAATCATGATAACTTTTTTTAAGAGCTAACCTAGAAAAACGGTTAGTGCCATTGGATTGAGCGCAGTCGATTTAGTTTAACCCACTGGGTGTCCCGTTTGTCGGGAAAAAAAAAATTTCTAAATCATGCACAGTGTTATTATTATGAAATTTTATTAATGAAATTATGGGTTTATGATAACTGAAATAAAGACGTATGTTATAGATGTTATGCCGTCAATATATTTAGCAAATACTGCATCACTTGTTGGCCGAATCGTGTTGTACAAATATTTGAATCGCTTATTATATGTAAATTAAATATATCAAAAAGGAATTGTTTAAGTGCCTGTGAACATTCATGGCCTGAATCGCAATTAAAATCTCCACCTAAAGCAATTGGCATTATGTGATAATTTTCACCCAGTTCAATGAAACCTTGCTACTTTTGTTGTTTGGATAGGGTTCGGTGCAGTTGGCTGTGTGTATGATCTTCTGTATACAAAATTCTGCATTAAAAAATTCTGCATAAACGTAAAACTGTGTTAAAAAATTCTGTATGCCAAAATTCTGCAAAATATGGACTAAGAACAACTATGGTAAATAAGCTTAAAATAACAACTTTCCGTACAAGGTCAAATAATGTCATCTTAAAAAGCACCATTTTGTATCCCAAATACTGTTAAAATGCTGTAAATGGAGGTTTTAAGACAAATAGTATTTTAAAAATACTGTAAAAACTAGAGCATTTTGACAAGCAGAAAACTAACTCGCTCCCGTTTGGATAGCTAATGCACAATCCTTTTGATCGATTATTAAGATCATTCACAATAGGATATGGAGGATAGCTAATGCACAATCCTTTTAATATATTCTTGTCATATACTGCAACATAGCTTCAGTTAATACTTAATATTGAATGAACCACATTTCTTAACGAATGTGTTTGGGATAGATGGAAGCGTGCTGAACTATCAATCGAAATGGTACGTGTTCAATTCTCATTGCCGTTATAGAAATACTTTTAATTTTTTATTCTCTTGTTGTAATTGACGCAAGCAAAAAGCGACAACAATTCTAAGAAAAAGGTGTATGGGAAAAAGTGTCGTTTTTGAGATTTAACTCAAGCCAATCACAAAACGAGGCGTGAAAAGGCTTCGCTTCAAAAAACACGTGTCTTCTTACGTAAAAAACTTTTTACAGCATAAGTTTATTTAATTTTTATTTTTTTAAATCGCGGAAAATTCAAATTATAATGGCCAAGCAACCTGCATCTGGTCCACCGGCTCCACCTGCTGTATTTAGTTTTGAACCCTTCAACCCCAAACTAACAAAATGAGCTAGTTGGGTTAAACGGTTTGAAACTGCGATGGAAATTTTTAATAGTGAGTATTTATTGTTTTTTATTTATTTATTTATTTTATTTACTTATCAACATCTACATATGTACAATAATATCACTTCAATAACTAAGTTTTCAAATACATTTAAATATGAATTGAGGAGCCATGTACAATTTTTTATGACTTTTACAATTATTTATAAACAATTATTGAAGTTGATTACTACATTCTGTAATTCCAAGGGAATTAGTGTCGAATGCAGCTTTATAAAAGATAAATATGTATTAACAATATAATGCGAATAATTAAGTAAAAGATATGAGTAAAAATAATAAATAAAGAGTAGGAAATAAGAAAATGAAGAGAAAGAAACAAGTTAAGACAATAAACAATTTAATATAAAAGTATCAACAAATAATTCAAAGCGTTAATTGAATATATTAAAATAAAACTTTATACTTGCACATCAAGAATACTATTAACAGCTTCATAGTTTAATTGAAAAAGCCAGGATTTTAAATCGTTAATAAAATTATGTTTGCTTCGATGATTTCTTATTGCAGAAGGAAGGTTTTTATAGAGCCTGGGTGCAACATAATTATAAAATCCTTGAAAATGGCTAGTATTGTGCTGGGGAATCAAAGCTAAGTTTCGACAATAGATCCTCAAATCATATTGTGTACTGCTTCTGTTTAAAAGGGATCCTGACCTAATGAAAAATATTTTCAATACTTTGAAAAAATATAAATGTTTTATGGGAGTGATTTTAAGTTCTCTAAAAAGTTGTATACTACTATGAAGTCGACTTTTATTACACACAATCCTAATGACATGTTTTTATGATATAAGTGAAGGATGAATTTTATAATTATTGGTTCCACCCCACGAAGGTAAACCATATTGTAGCTTGGATTGAAAAATACCATGGTAGATACAAGCTAGAAGTTTTTTGGAGCAAAATGTTTTTAAATAGAAAAGCTGTCTTGTTGCAGCCAATAGATGTCTTGAGAGCAGTTGTATGGTCCAACCAATTTACTCGCCAATCAACAATGATACCTAAGCATTTAAAACTCTTAACACAATCAATATTGATACATTTGTTGGAGCAACAAACCGAATCTGTAAGTTGTAAATTTTGATGTAGATGCACATGTTACTTTATCATGTCAGGTGCGCCTAAACCGGTCTCAGGAATAGTACGGCAGAAAATTTGTGTTTAACTGGTCAAAAATTAATTTGAATTTAAATTCAAATGTGTAAAGGAAACTAAAAATGTCAACGACATTTTTTTTCTTCACGTGCTTATTCGTTTTATTTTTTTAAACTTACAAACGTCGGCAACCATAGTCGTCATCTGGTGGTTGTTTTCAATTTGTTTTCTTTGAAAAAAAAAACGGCTCAGCCTCGTTTAGTGACTTCTGCTCGTGTTTCAATTGGTAACATTCAGTCATTCACCCTAGTGTGTAGGTAACACAATTGATTCCATTCAGCACCTACGCTTGCAGTCGACGTTATTGGGAAATAGTCAGTTTATTCCAAATTTGTCAAAATTATTTTTGGTAAGCAAATTAAGTTGCTTGGCTATTTAAAATTAAATTTAAATGAAACGGCAGGTATTGTAAAGCGAGCGCCTCTAGGGTTCGTTTTGGGAAACATACATGCGAAAAGCTTTGCAAATAACATTATTTTCACTGTAACCAGCTCAGCCAATCCTTTTTGAGCTTCTAAAATATAAGGCTCAAGCAGGTGGCTCTACACTAATCACGGCTGCGCTTCTAAAACTCGACGAAGTTTTAGTACCTCACGCGATGTCAAAACGGTACGGAAAGCTCAGACTGCGTTTTAGGCATGCAACTAGTGCGTACAGCAACGAGTTTTTCAGTTTGTCGTGAGCGAAAGGAATGGATGGTTGCAAGAAAGGCAACCCGCAGCAAGTCGCGTGTCGGAAAAAAAAACTAATAAATTGCAAATCTAATAAAAGTAAAACTGGCGCAACGTTTAAATAAAAAGTAAAAGAAAATCGCGGTCGGCCTGCTGAAAAAGAAAGACAATAAATGAAAAAAATTGTGACTGAAAATAAAAGGTTAAGATAAATGAAAAAATAAAGCATTTTGCTAAGTTAGCCACGCAGCGCAAAGGCGCTAAAGCCTTAAGCTGCCATTGTATGGCCTAAAGTCAAAGAAAAAGATAGTTAAAAACGAAAAACAAAGTGGCTACTAATTATAAAAAGTGAAACAAAAAAAATATTTATTAAAACTTAAAAAGTGAAAAGAAAGGAAGTAGTCGTCGGAAGCACTAGAGCTCCGAACCACGCTCGCTCAGTTTGTCACCCAGTCTCTCTGACACAAACGTAGCAGCTGACGTCAGTGACTCCTACGAAAATCAGACAGTAGCCGTCAGACGTCAGCTGCGTCAGCGACCTCAGGCAACGGGCCGAAGCGCGCCACCAGCTAAATAAAGAAAAAAAAACACCACCAAAATCGACAACAGCGGCAAAATCAGCTCAACCAGTTTGCAACAACAACAACCACAAGCAAAGGAATTCAACCGACGACGACACCAACAACCACATTACCAGCAGTCCGGTTCCGATTCATCCCTCCAGCTGCAGTGCAGAAGAACAAAAAAAAAAAACCCCAGCAAAAGACAATATGAAGCAACAAAACGTCATGCAACCACTTGAACGTTTCATCGCCAAAACCACTGCATTGTTTTGTCCGGCCACGCGAAATAAAGATGTGAAAACTGAACAAGAATCATAACAAAGTTTTTTGTTAGAAAATAAATTTGGTTAAAGGAAACAGAAAGAAACTAAAGAAAAAGTTATAAAGATGAAAAGATCACGGAAAAACGATTACATCGGAAACAAATAAACAGTGAAAAGCAGACTTAAAATAACTTAACCCAATATAACTAAAAACAAAAGCAGACAGTGAAAACAAAACTTAAAGTAACTTAATTATATAGGAAACAAAGAAACAGTGAAGAAAAAAAAAACTTAAAATAACTTAAACAAACATAAATACAAACCAAAGCAGACAGTGGAAACAAAGCTTAAAATAACTACAATAAAGAAAAGAATAGAACAGTGAAAACCAAACTTAAATTAACTAAAACAGACCAACCAAAAAGTGAAAATAAAGCCTAAAATAACTACCATAAAGAAAAGAATAGAACAGTGAAAACAAAGCGTAAAATAACTAAAATGTATAACCAAAAACAAGCAGTGAAAACAACACTTGGAATAAGTGAAATAAATTGAAGACAAATAAACAGTGAAAAGAAAACTTAAATAACTGAAA
The DNA here is from genome assembly GCA_963920525.1 of Dichetophora obliterata. Taxonomy (NCBI): domain Eukaryota; kingdom Metazoa; phylum Arthropoda; class Insecta; order Diptera; family Sciomyzidae; genus Dichetophora; species Dichetophora obliterata. The sequence goes on along the minus strand of OY986438.1, from coordinate 69,559,060 downwards.
CAAATAGAAAAAGAAACAAAAACAAAACGAAACGTTTTCCAGTGAAAACGACACTTGGAATAAGTGAAATAAATTGAAGACAAAGAAACAGTGAAAAGAAAACTTAAAATAACTTAAACCAATATAAATAGAAACAAAAGCAGATAGTGAAAACAAAATTTTTAGTTGGTTAATCATATAGAGAAAAATAAACAGTGAGAACCAAACTTAAAACAAGTGAACCAAATATAAAAAAAAACCAACGATGAGAAAATTAAACAGTAAGAAAAAAATTTACTCGGGATGCAAACACCAATGAATAAATAATAGTATAAACTCTGAAAATAAAAGAGTGAAGGACGGAAAAATTTAAAGATAGAAAAACAAACAAAGATTTTGAAAAGAGAAAATATTGATAAACAAAAGAAAAGATATGAACCATAAAAAAAATAAGAAGTGAAAATTTAAAAAAAAATAGTTAGCTAGACTAAGAGAAAAATACGTAAGGAAATCATGAAAGAAACTGAGAAAAAAAGAGAAGATAAGACAAACCATTACAAAAAAAAAAAAAAACACAAGATACACTAAAAAAAGAAAAGAAAAAGGAACATGAAATGAAATACTATAAAAAGAAGTCATACCGAAACCACCACCACATCACCAACAAATTCATCGCCAACAAAATCATCAACACAAAACCATCTTCTACAACAACAACAGCATCAAAATTACCAGCTTCTACCACAGCATCACCTCCATATACACCAACATTGTACGGGATCATCACAATCAAAGCATCACACCAATAACAATAACATCAGATTCAGCAACGTCATCATCATCACCAGCGACGACATCATCATAATCGTCATCATCAGTACCACCTATGTCGAGGTCAGGTATTTAGAAAAAAATCAACTTCACATGTAATCAACTTTTTCTTTGTCAATTTAATAACCGGACGCGTCGAAGATGCGTTTCGATATAACCTTTAGCTAACTCTTAAGCTAAGTTCGACCATTTTTTTTTTTAAAACCAAACTTTTAATGTTCGTTCGTAAATTTAAGTAAATAGTTAAGTATGCTTATGGTAAAAAAAAAATTTCATTTTTTTGGATAGATTTTAATTAAAACTATTTAAGTTCAGTAAAAAAAAAAAAGAACATTATTCAGTGTTCACCTGCCTTTCGGAATTTATGAACCTCTCGAAAGAGCCTAAAGAATGTAATTCCTCTTTGATTTTTCGTTTTTCTTTCACTCTAGATAGTGATTACTTTTAATGAATAAATTCTAAACTATTTCTACGTTTAGTAGAATGTTAAAAAAAAACAATTCTAATAAAAACCATGACGTTTGAAAGCGAAAACAAAATTCAAATTTAAATCAAACGGACATAACATTCGGTCAAGAAAAAAAAAGTAATTAAAATTTAAATAAAACGGACATAACTTTCGGTCAAAAAAAATGAATTGAAATTCGAATAAAATGAAAATACCTTTCGGGTAAATTTAAATAAAAAAAAAAAATAAAAAAAAAATAATTTAAATTCAAATAAAACGGAAATAACTTTCGGTGAAAATAAAGCTAAGAAAAAGAAAATAATCGAAATTTAAATAACACGTAAATAAATTCGGTTCGGTATTAGAATTTATAATTATATTAATAATTATATATATAATTATATTTCTAATTATATTAATAATTAAAATGTAAATAAAATGGAAATAAAATAAAATTCAAATAAAGATAAAATAGAATTTATCTTTATATTTCCTATAAGAGAGAAAATTCAATTCACATATAAATAAGAGGTAATTGGAATAAGAAAAGAAGATTATAAGAGTGTAAATAAAATTCAGTTTAATTGAAATACATTTGAGACAGCCATTAAATTTTGATCTTTTGTAAATTCGGTAGTTAAATCTCGGTAAACTGGCTTGGATAATTTTTTTGTTCACAAATTTTGTTTTCTTGGATTTACAACCACTTTTTATTTTACTTAATAATGTACTATGTCATTACGGGTCTTGCTTAAGAGACTTGAAGTTGAGATTGTAGTTAAGTAATATATAAGAAAATAGATATTACTTTAATGAGTTTTAGTATTTCGCTGTTTTGATAGGTTAAGCTAGTTGCTCAGCACCAAATTTGTTTGAATGTCAAAAGTTTTACATAATCAAATTGTACCGGAAATGGTACTAATTAGCCAAAGTTTACTAGTAAATCTAAAGGATATCTTTTTGTTAAAGACGAATATTCCTGTCGACTGACAGTTAGACCTTAGAAAAAATAAGTATTGATTTATATTATATCTAAATCATTTATAACCAGGTATTTTTACTTTGTGCAAATAGCTAAGTATTGTTAAAACTATAATAAAATTAAATCTGTATGAATTTAAAAAAAAGGTCCAACATAATCTGTTTCGATTTTAGTGAGCGATGTATAGTTAATTTACGGAATTACAGGTGGCGTAGACTAAAAAGGCGTTCGGCGTAAGTATCATTAGCTTTAGGGTGATTTAAAAAAAATGACAGTAAGATCACCAAGGTTGGCATTTAGCCATTCGTGGGTGGGCAGTCAGAGCCGATGGAACAACACCATCACATCGGCTCTCAAAAACGACCAGGAGCTGACGGCCATTCCGCTCTAGGTAACTAACCAGAAGCCGTGAAGGTTTTCTTCGGTTTTTTTCGGTTTTTTTATTTTTCTCGTCGTCTGGTTTTGACTAATTATTAGTCACAGGCAGTTGTTGGGTATCAAGACTGGTACGATTATTATTTATGTCGTTCACTGCTGCTAGTTTTCGCTTGGCAAGAACCACCCCATATCCGACGAGTAATAGCCGTGCATACGCAAGCGTACCAGCGCAGCCAGCAAGCTAGCAGGAAGTTGATCAGTGTCCGAAGCACTTTGCAGGTGAACATGACAGAATTGGCGCCCAACGTGGGACCCGACAAATTATTTTGAAATATTTTCCAGCTCGATTCAAATCGAACAGAGTCGATGAGAGGCAGACAGGTCCCTGTAGTCCGAGATAGCGTGTGCGAATATGGCAGGATGACCTCTTTAAGAAACTTACAGCATGGACACATTTTGTCGATAATTATTTAAAAAAAAAAAAAGTTGTGTTTGTGTTCACGAAAAAGCAAAGCAAGTTTTCAAATAGTTAACGAACTTGGAACTATCATAAGAGAGTGTCGTCAATGGGAAAGTATGACCGAAGCATGTTTCGTCAAGGAAAAATCGTGCATGATTCGTTCACGATTTCTTGAAGACTGGGCCTGCAGGAATGCTGTATTTGTGGAAGCGCATAAAGTAATTTGAGGCTTCAAAAACGAAGTGAAGAGGGGAGTTGAAGCATAAATAAAATTTTTTTGAATTTAGTGCAGATTTTGGAGCAAGGTCCTTTCATTCAAGGGTACACGTAAGTCCTGTAGCAATTGGGTCACAGAACCCGGGCTACTGTTGCGACGTGACTTTTTGAATGGGATGACAACGTTTCGAATTTTATAACGTAGTTTCAGACAATGTAAATTATTTAATGTTGATTTTTTTTTCGCTTCAATAAAAGGTTGAAGAAGAGGGGAGGATACGTAAGTCCTGTAGCAATTGGGTCACAGAACCCTGACTACTTTTGCGACGTGTCGTTCAATCGGAATTGATTTTTTTTAAATTTGGTATTTTTGTGTGGGAGTAGTCCTAAGGGGTTAAATCATATTGAAGGATACGTAAGTCCTGTAGCGATTGGGTCACAGAACCCTGACTACTGTTGCGACGTGCCGTTCATTTGGCGATTAACTGCCATAGGTGCAACTGTAGATTTTTTTAAACTATTTTAACCATTGAGTTTTTCTAAACTGGGAATCCAGCACGCGTATGTCCGGCAGCAAAATGGTCGTAGAACCATGACTGACGTTGCGACGGGTGGCTGAATGCCCATTAGTTCCAAATACAAATAATACATTTTTTTTACAAACTAAGTTTTGCTTCGTTGCCGCACGGGCATCGAAGTTTTTGATCTTGAGCCGTACTGTAATTACAGTCACACTTCATTATCTCTGCTGTGAATGTCGGGGAGGGTCAGTCGAGTGAGACGAGTGTAAATAGGCACTGTGGTGGACCCAACAAATGTCTGCAACTTCGACAGAGTTGCCAGACTTGGGATAAATTGAAATTAAAAATTGAATTGTGTTTTTTGAATTTAAATAGAAGTTACCTTGAGAGAAAACCTCAGTTCTTGGGATTTTGCTAAAGATACGCCAGCTTTTTCAGTTCTACGCCACCAGTTAATATCATGGAATTAGTCTATAGTTGTGAAGCGATAACCAACGTTTGGTTAGCGATATATATATTGCCTTTAGTAAGTTTATGTCGTTAAATCAGTGAGGTCTATTTTGCCATTTATTATATTGCTTATTTTGGTATAGTATAAGTATATTTTTACTACATTTTGGTATAATTTATTTCTGATTTTTGGCATATTATAAGTTTTGCGTTAGAATCATACTCTTTTTATTATTTTATGCGTCTTTCTTAGACCTTGGTCGAGACATATATTACTACTACCTTGAAATATTTGCTATAATTCCTTAATTGTTTGATAAATCTTTTTTTTAGACCTCGGCCGGTATATATTACTGTTGTTTACTGCTTTTGGTATATTTTCTCTATTTCATACAGGTTTTTGATAAAGTTTTTGGTAAAGTTGTGGGCGCATTGACGCAAACTAAGAAAAAACTGGGTGGGAATTTAATTTCAGCTCGGGTTGAGTAGCGAAAAAAATATTTTCGTATTGAACATTTTTGGTATTATATTTTGACATTTGTAGAAAAAAATTTTGGTTTTACTTCGGATCTTTACCGATACGAACTCTATTGGCGAGTAAGGTTGTCATGATGTTGACGCGACAGAATAGTAAAGTATTAGAAAATCCCAATATGTCGACAGGGGCAAAACCGAAGAGCAGCAACGCTCTGGTAGCAGCGGAAGCCACCGCGGCAAAAGCTCTGGACAGGTCAAACACCACTCATGACTTGAGTAGAGGATCACGGACGGACAACAGCTCGTTGACTTCGCCTGAGTATAGTAGTATTACCGCGAAGGGGGTACGTCAGGAATTTAGGATGCAGAAACCAGTCAGGGTAGAAAAAGGAACATTGGATTTTGGACAAAGAAATGTGAGAGACTCTTGGAGAGAAGAGGTACAGTCGGCGGTTGGGTTGGCGCAGGTAGAGATGATGCGTGGGATGGAGCAGAGACTGAAGCTATTAGTGCCACAAATCGTGCAAGACAGCATTCGATCAGGAGTGCCGGAGCCACAGGCAAATGAAGCACCTGCACTGGCGAAAGTAGCCTATCCTTTTCCACCACCATCGAGACCTGCCTCAGCTAATCCGAACCTGGGACATCTACCACCACTTGCCGAACGTCCACCAACGAGACCTACTTTTTTTAATCCAAATTGTGGAGAACCACCACCACCCTTGTACAGGCAGCCACCGGCGACCCACTTGCATCACGTACGCGAGAGCTACCCATCGGCTGAAGAAAAACCGGCAGGGCCGTCATATGGCCATAATTTGGCAAACCAACCTGTCCATCAGCATCACTATGCGACACCACCCGAACGAAGGGCATCTGAAGGTCACCGCAGAGTTGAGGTGGATAAATGGGGCTTAAAGTTTGACGGCAACCCAAGATCAATGAGTGTTGAGGATTTCGTGTAGAAATGTTGTGCATCGATTTTAACTGTTCTTGGTCTGACCTAGTGAGAAGTTTTCATCAGTTGCTAAGTGGCAGTGCTCTGGAGTGGTTCTGGATGCGTCGACGTCTCGGCTGTAGTCAATCCTGGCCAAATTTAAGAGAGGCTCTAGTGACTTAGTTTCGTAGGTACGAAAGTGACTTTGATATTCAACGTCAGATCATGGATCGGAGACAACAACCACAGGAACCATTTGAAGATTTTTATAATGCAGTTCTGAGACTTAGAAACCAGCAACGTGTACCACTAGTCGAAGAAAATTTAATCGAAATAATGAAGTGAAATCTCAAGGCGCAAATGGCACAACTGGTCTTTCCAATCCGGATTTCTAGCTTCGCGCAATTCTGGAGCGAATGTAAAAGGGCGGAAACCCTGTTGGCAAATCAACGACAAGTGTACCAACATCAACGCCAGTACGCGACGGCAAGAGTAAACGAGTTGTCTTTTGAAGAGAGAAGGAGTGAACCAAGTTTTGATTTAGATGCTTTCAATGGCACTAGAGAGGCACAGTGCTGGAACTGTAAACAAATGGGGCACGGTTTTGCAGACTGTCCTTCGCCCAATAGGCGCATATTTTGTTTTAGATGCGGCCATGATGGTGTAGTTACGCCAAAATGCCCAAGGTGTCAGGGAAACCGGTTTCCGAGCACGTCCACAACTGGGGTGACGAGTTCGACTCAAACAGACGCCCAGTAAAAGCCGTACAAACCGAAGAACGCGACGGAAAAGACGACTTAGGTAGTAATCAGGTTAAGTTATTAGTTAGAAAAGAAGAGGCGAAAATTTCTTCAAATCTTGATTCACCGTCACGAGCACCTATAAAACCATTACATCAAAGAATTGTAGAGTACGAACAGGCTAAACATAGAATTTTTGCGGAAAAAGCATCGAAAATTGATAAAACTAGAGCTAGGTACAGAATAAGAAAGGCAAAAAGAGAAGAAATTGCGGAGGCTAAGTTGTATGAAGGAGAAGACACGAGGTTCTACACTAAAATTGAACTCAACGGACACAGTATCGAAGGTTTGCTCGACAGTGGAGCAACCGTGACATGCTTGGGAAAAGACTGTCTAGAATTTACGAAGAAGGCAGGGCTAGACATACATCCATACCGCGCAGGGATACAGACGGCTGATGGTTGCAAACACGACATCATAGGCGTAATTAAGATAAATGTTCAGTTTAAAAATAAATCAGAAATAATCAGTTTTTATTTGGTTCCATCTCTAAAGCGAGAATTATTTTTGGGTGTTGATTTCATGAAGGCTTTTGGTTTAATAGCGGGTATTGATTCCTTACCCACAAACAATATTCCCTTGATCGAGGAAGAAGAAATGTTAGCGACAGATCCGAATAGTCACAAGCTGTCCGTAGAGCAGCGAGAAACCTTAACTGCAGTCATAAACAAGTTTCCAGGTTTTGCAGAAAAAGGCTTAGGGAAAACTTCTCTGGAGGAGCACTCGATAGATACGGGTAGCGCTGTTCCGGTCAAAGAGAGGCATTATCCTGTATCTCCGGCGGTACAGAAGCTGATGTATGCGGAGCTGAATAGGATGATTTCACTGGGGGTCATTGAACGTAGCGAGAGTCCCTGTAATAACCGAGTGGCCTTCGTCAGAAAAGGCGAAAAATGTAGGCTTTGCTTAGACGCACGTAAGCTGAATGATCTCACAGTGAAAGACGCCTACCCACTTCCGCATATTGAAGGGCTCCTTAGTAGGCTTGGTGATACTCATTATATTTCTAGTGTTGACTTAAAGGATGCGTTTTAGCAAATACCGCTGGAGAACAGTAGCCGAGCAAAAACTGCATTCACTATACCGGGCCGACCACTTTATCAATTCAACGTCATGCCTTTTGGGTTGTGTAACGCGGCCCAAAGGTTATGTCGGTTAATGGATAAAGTGATCCCGGTACATCTTCGGGACCGAGTATTCGTATACTTAGACGATCTGTTGGTAGTCTCACCAGATTTTGGGACACATGTTCAAGTACTAGAAAGTGTGGCCGAGGCCATCAATAGGGCAAATCTAAAAATAAATATTACAAAGTCAAAATTTTGTTTTCGTGAAATAAAGTATCTAAGGTATATAGTCGGTGGGGGTAAATTGAAGGTAGACCTCGGTAAAATTGAAGCGATTCAGCGTTTCACATACCCGAAAACGGCTAAGCAAGTCAGGAGTTTTATGGGAGTTACCGGTTGGTATAGGCGGTTCATTAAAGATTTTGCTACTATTGCCGCTCCGATATTCGATACCTTGAAGAAAAGAATTTATTTTTACAGTAGAAGCTAAAGAAGCATTCGATAAGCTGAAGCAGGCTCTCGTATCTAGTCCCGTTTTAAGAAACCCAGATTTTGAAAAACCGTTTTTCGTGCAGTGTGACGCCTCAGATGTAGGAATCGGGGGAGTTTTATTTCAGACAGACGATGTAGAGGGTGAACACCTAATTGCATATTTTTCGCAAAAGTTGTCGTCAGCACAAAAGAATTATTCCGTCACTGAGCGAGAGTGTCTAGCGGTGGTTGCGTCCATAAAAAAATTCCGAGGGTATATTGAGCTGATGCCGTTTTCCGTGATAACTGATCATTCAAGTTTGCAGTGGCTGATGTCACACAAAGAGTTAAGTGGCAGGCTTGCTCGATGGAGCTTACTTTTGCAGGGCTTTAGTTTCAGTATACAACACCGAAAAGGTACGAAAAACATTGTCCCAGACACTTTGTCCAGATATGACATGGACGCGGTAAGTTTAACGGTGAAATCACTCATGGATCTAGACTCTGAGGCTTTCAAAAACGAAGAATACAAAGATTTGTTAGAATGTGTAGAAAAGAATAAAGACCAACTTCCAGATATCAGGATTATAGAAGGCAGAATATATAAACGCACGATTCCGTACGACAGGGAACCCCTGAGCGAAGATTTCGCTTGGAAACTTTGGGTCCCAGCATTTTTGACTGACGAGATCATTAAAAACTCGCATGAACCCTCAGAAGCTTCGCATGGGGGATTCGCGAAAACGCTAAAAAGGGTGAAAGAATATTTTTACTGGCCTAATATGAATGTTCAAGTCAGGCAATTCGTTCACAACTGTAAGGTATGTAAGGAAAGTAAACCAGCAAACAATGTACTTAGACCACCAATGGGTAAAGAAGCGTTCACACTGCGACCATTTCAGAGAATTTATATCGACTTTCTGGGGCCCTATGTGAGGTCGAAAAGGGGAAATTCCTTCATTTTCATAGTTTTAGACCATTTTTCAAAATATGTCCTTCTGAAAGCGATGGCGAAAGCATCAGCGAAAAGGGTAGTTGAGTTTCTAGTGACAGAAGTTTTTCACAAGCTTGGAACACCGGAGTCGATATGGTCAGACAATGGCAAACAGTTCATTGCCAAAGAATTTGCAGACATGACTGCCACGTTTGGTATTCAGCACACAAGGACAGGGAATTACGCACCTCAAGCAAACGCTTCAGAGCGAGTTAACCAGTCGATACTGGCAGCCATTAGGTCTTACTTAGATACAGATCAGAGCGAGTGGGACGCAAATCTCTCAGGGATTGAGTGCGCGTTGCGATCATCTGTGCATTCAGCCATAGGTATGACACCGTATTTTGCTTTGATTGGAACTAACATGATAACACACGCCAGTGCCTATAAGATAGCCAGAAAACTACAGTTACTAAGTGAGCCAGACGTAACGATTCTACCGAAACACCTAGAACAAGACCTCGTAAGGGACAAAGTCAGAAAATATCTACATAAGAGTTATAAACAGAACGCAACGAAGTACAACACTCGGTATCGTAATGTAAAATATTATCCAGGACAAGAAGTTTTCAGAAGGAATTTTCAATTAAGTGACTTTTCGAAGCAAATCAGCGCGAAATTAAGCAAGAAATTTATTAAATGTAGAATTCTGAGAGTGGTAGGTAGTAGCTTGTATGAGTTAGAAGACTGTAACGGAAAACCCATTGGAATCTTCCACGCCAAGGATCTTAAACAATAACCGCGAGTAACTTTGGAATTTCAATTTATTTTCTATTCTGTATAGAGTAAGAGGGCAAGTAAGAGGGCACCAGTTTTCCCATTTATCCCTCAAACAGGGATGTTCTCACGATTACTGGGTTTGTCAGGTGCGCCTAAACCGGGCTCAGGAATAGTACGGCAGAAAATTTGTGTTTGTCAAATGTGTAAAGGAAACTAAAAATGTCAACGACATTTTTTTTTCTTCACGTGCTTATTCGTTTTATTTTTTTTAAACTTACAAACGACGGCAACCATAGTCGTCATCTGGTGGTTGTTTTCAATTTGTTTTCTTTGAAAAAAAACGGCTCAGCCTCGTTTAGTGACTTCTGCTCGTGTTTCAATTGGTAACAGTCATCCACCCTAGTGTGTAGGTAACACAATTGATTCCATTCAGCACCTACGCTTGCAGTCGACGTTATTGGGAAATAGTCAGTTTATTCCAAATTTGTCAAAATAATTTTTGGTAAGCAAATTAAGTTGCTTGGCTATTTAAAATTAAATTTAAATGAAACGGCAGGTATTGTAAAGCGAACGCCTCTAGGGTTCGTTTTGGGAAACATACATGCGAAAAGCTTTGCAAATAACATTGTTTTCACTGTTACCAGCTCAGCCAATCCTTTTTGAGCTTCTAAAATATAAGGCTCAAGCAGGTGGCTCTACACCAATCACGGCTGCGCTTCTAAAACTCGACGAAGTTTTAGTACCTCACGCGATGTCAAAACGGTACCGAAAGCTCAGACTGCGTTTTAGGCATGCAACTAGTGCGTACAGCAACGAGTTTTTCAGTTTGTCGTGAGCGAAAGGAATGGATGGTTACAACAAAGGCAACCCGCAGCAAGTCGCGTGTCCGAAAAAAAACTAATAAATTGCAAAACTAATAAAAGTAAAACTGGCGCAACGTTTAAATAAAAAGTAAAAGAAAATCGCGGTCGGCCTGCTGAAAAAGAAAGACAATAAATGAAACAAATTGTGACTGAAAATAAAAGGTTAAGATTAGTGAAAAAAATAAAGCATTTTGCTAAGTTAACCACGCAGCGCAAAGGCGCTAAAGCCTTAAGCTGCCATTGCATGGCCTAAAGTCAAAGAAAAAGATAGTTAAAAACGAAAAACAAAGTGGCTACTAATTATAAAAGTGAAAAGAAAGGAAGTAGTCGTCGGAAGCACTAGAGCTCCGAACCACGCTCGCTTAGTTTGTCACTCAGTCTCTCTGACACAAACGTAGCAGCTGACGTCAGTGACTCCTACGAAAATCAGACAGTAGCCGCAGCTGCGTCAGCGACCTCAGGCAACGGGCCGAAGCGCGCCACCAGCTAAATAAAGAAAAAAAACACCACCAAAATCGACAACAGCGGCAAAATCAGCTCAACCAGTTTGCAACAACAACAACCACAAGCAAAGGAATTCAACCGACGACGACACCAACAAACACATTACCAGCAGTCCGGTTCCGATTCATCCCTCCAGCTGCAGTGCAGAAGAACAAAAAAAAAAAACCCCAGCAAAAGACAATATGAAGCAACAAAACGTCATGCAACCACTTGAACGTTTCATCGCCAAAACCACTGCATTGTTTTGTCCGGCCACGCGAAATAAAGATGTGAAAACTGAACAAGAATCTTTTGTTAAAACTGAAACTTTTTTGTTAGTTTTTTGTTAGAAAATAAATTTGGTTAAAGGAAACAGAAAGAAACTAAAGAAAAAGTTATAAAGATGAAAAGATCACGGAAAAACGATTACATCGGAAACAAATAAACAGTGAAAAGCAGACTTAAAATAACTTAACCCAATATAACTAAAAACAAAAGCAGACAGTGAAAACAAAACTTAAAGTAACTTAACTATATAGGAAACAAAGAAACAGTGAAGAAAAAAAAACTTAAAATAACTTAAACAAACATAAATACAAACCAAAACAGACAGTGGAAACAAAGCTTAAAATAACTACAATAAAGAAAAGAATAGAACAGTGAAAACCAAACTTAAATTAACTAAAACAGACCAACCAAAAAGTGAAAATAAAGCCTAAAATAACTACCATAAAGAAAAGAATAGAACAGTGAAAACAAAGCGTAAAATAACTAAAATGTATAACCAAAAACAAGCAGTGAAAACAACACTTAGAATAAGTGAAATAAATTGAAGACAAATAAACAGTGAAAAGAAAACTTAAATAACTGAAACAAATAGAAAAAGAAACAAAAACAAAACGAAACGTTTTCCAGTGAAAACGACACTTGGAATAAGTGAAATAAATTTAAGACAAAGAAACAGTGAAAAGAAAACTTAAAATAACTTAAACCAATATAAATAGAAACAAAAGCAGATAGTTAAAACAAAACTTTAAGTGACTTAATCGTATAGACAAAGATAAACAGTGAAAAGCAGACTTAAAATAACAAACAAATATAAATAGAAACAAAAGCAGATAGTGAAAACAAAATTTAAAGTTAGTTAATCATATAGAGAAAAATAAAGAGTGAGAACCAAACTTAAAACAAGTGAACCAAATATAAAAAAAAACAACGATGAGAAAATTCAACAGTAAGAAAAAATTTACTCGGGATGCAAACACCAATGAAAAAATAATAGTATAAACTGTGAAAATAAAAGAGTGAAGGACGGAAAAATTTAGAGATAGAAAAACAAACAAAGATTTTGAAAAGAGAAAATATTGATAAACAAAAGAAAAGATATGAACCATAAAAAAATAAGAAGTGAAAATTTAAAAAAAAAATAGTTAGCTAGACTAAGAGAAAAATACGTAAGGAAATCATAAAAGAAACTGAGAAAAAAAAGAGAAGATAAGACAAACCATTACAAAAAAAAAACACAAGATACACTAAAAAAAAAAAAGAAAAAGGAACATGAAATGAAATACTATAGAAAGAAGTCATACCGAAACCACCACCACATCACCAACAAATTCATCGCCAACAAAATCATCAACACAAAACCATCTTCTACAACAACAACAGCATCAAAATTACCAGCTTCTACCACAGCATCACCTCTATATACACCAACATTGTACGGGATCATCACAATCAAAGCATCACACCAATAACAATAACATCAGCTTCAGCAACGTCATCATCATCACCAGCGACGACATCATCATAATCGTCATCATCAGTACCACCTATGTCGAGGTCAGGTAATTAGAAAAAAATCAACTTCACATGTAATCAACTTTTTCTTTGTCAATTTAATAACCGGACGCGTCGAAGATGCGTTTCGATATAACCTTTAGCTAACTCTTAAGCTAAGTTCGACCATTTTTTTTTTTAAACCAAACTTTTTATGTTCGTTCGTAAATTTAAGTAAATAGTTAAGTGTGCTTTGTTAATTTGCAAGTCAATAAGTTTATTTATAAATGACTTTAAGTATTCAGCCATGTAAATCCAAACTTTTTGGGTTAATTTCTTTTACCTTCTTATGCCTCACTATTTATGGTGAACCCGTTAGAATTGTAAAAAAAAAATATCAATTTTTTGGATAGATTTTAATTAAAACTATTTAAGTTCAGTAAAAAAAAAGAACATTATTCAGTGTTCACCTTCCTTTCGGAATTTATGAACCTCTCGAAAGAGCCTAAAGAATGTAATTCCTCTTTGATTTTTCGTTTTTCTTTCACTCTAGATAGTGATTACTTTTAGTGAATAAATTCTAAACTATTTCTACGTTTAGTAGAATGTTAAAAAAAAAACAATTCTAATAAAAACCATGACGTTTGAAAGCAAAAAAGAAAATTCAAATTTAAATCAAACGGACATAACATTCGGTCAAGAAAAAAAAAGTAATTAAAATTTAAATAAAACGGACATAACTTACGGTCAAAAAAAAATGAATTGAAATTCGAATAAAATGAAAATACCTTTCGGGTAAACTTAAATAAAAAAAAAAATAAAAAAAAAATAATTTAAATTCAAATAAAACGGAAATAACTTTCGGTGAAAATAAAGCTAAGAAAAAGAAAATAATCGAAATTTAAATAACACGTAAATAAATTCGGTTCGGTATTAGAATTTATAATTATATTAATAATTATATATATAATTATATTTCTAATTATATTAATAATTAAAATGTAAATAAAATGGAAATAAAATAAAATTCAAATAAAGATAAAATAGAATTTATCTTTATATTTCCTATAAGAGAGAAAATTCAATTCACATATAAATAAGAGATAATTGGAATAAGAAAAGAAGATTATAAGAGTGTAAATAAAATTCAGTTTAATTGAAATACATTTCAGACAGCCATTAAATTTTGATCTTTTGTACATTCGGTAGTTAAATCTCGGTAAACTGGCTTGGATAATTTTTTTGTTCACAAATTTTGTTTTCTTGGATTTACAACCACTTTTTATTTTACTTAATAATGTACTATGTCATTACGGGTCTTGCTTAAGAGACTTGAAGTTGAGATTGTAGTTAAGTAATATATAAGAAAATAGATATTACTTTAATGAATTTAAGTATTTCGCTGTTTTGATAGGTTAAGCTAGTTGCTCAGCACCAAATTTGTTTGAATGTCAAAAGTTTTGCATAATCAAATTGTACCGGAAATGGTACTAATTAGCCAAAGTTTACTAGTAAATCTAAAGGATATCTTTTTGTTAAAGACGAATATTCCTGTCGACTGACAGTTAGACCTTAGAACAAATAAGTATTGATGTATATTATATCTAAATCATTTATAACCAGGTATTTTTACTTTGTGCAAATAGCTAAGTATTTTTAAAACTATAATAAAATTAAATCTGTATGAATTTAAAAAAAAAAGGTCCAACATAATCTGTTTCGATTTTAGTGAGCGATGTATAGTTAATTTACGGAATTACAGGTGGCGTAGACTAAAAAGGCGTTCGGCGTAAGTATCATTAGCTTTAGGGTGATTTAAAAAAAATGACAGTAAGATCACCAAGGTTGGCATTTAGCCATTCGTGGGTGGGCAGTCAGAGCCGATGGAACAACACCATCACATCGGCTCTCAAAAACGACCAGGAGCTGACGGCCATTCCGCTCTAGGTAACTAACCAGAAGCCGTGAAGGTTTTCTTCGGTTTTTTCGGTTTTTTTATTTTTCTCGTCGTCTGGTTTTGACTAATTATTAGTCACAGGCAGTTGTTGGGTATCAAGACTGGTACGATTATTATTTATGTCGTTCACTGCTGCTAGTTTTCGCTTGGCAAGAACCACCCCATATCCGACGAGTAATAGCCGCGCATACGCAAGCGTACCAGCGCAGCCAGCAAGCTAGCAGGAAGTTGATCAGTGTCCGAAGCACTGATTACTTTGCAGGTGAACATGACAATCATAAGTAAATTTATTGCAGCCAGCGCAATGGAAAGTAAAGTTGGGTAGTTTCAGATCGTTCCCAACAACATCAAAATACATAATTTGTGTTTTTTCGCTCAAGAAAAGCTTATGGGCTGAAAACCAATGGCTTAATAGGTTAAGGTCGTGATTTATATCAACTACAAGGTTAAAGACCGTATCACATTCGTAAGTACAAGCCATATCATCCGCGAAGGCTCTGGTTTTACTCGAAAAACTCTGCGCAAAAATTGAGTTTATGTATATCAAGAATAAAATATGACCTAAAACAGAACCCTGTGGAATACTAACACTTACTTTTTGAAAACTGCTGAAGTTATTATCGACTTTCACTCTTTGCTGTCTACCAGTTAAATAAGACGGTAATCAGTTGTGAAAATTTCCTCTAAAACCATATCTATAAAGTTTTGAAAGTAAAATGTCATGATTGACCGTGTCAAAAGCTTTCGTTATGTCAATGAAAAGAGAAGCCGATACCTTTTTGTTATTTAGACCATTATAAATGTTAGAGCAAAACTTCAGAAGGGCATCTTCTGTGGGCTTTTTTCTCTAAAACCAAACTGATTAAACCAAACTCATTAAAAATAATTTTTTGTTAAGAAAGCTTAGCATTCTATATTTAACTGCCTTTTCGAAAATCGGCCTGTAATTATTAAGATCAGACTTATCCCCTTTCTTATACAAAGGAATAACTTCAGCATATTTTAGCTGATTTGAAAAAATTCCTGCATAAACACTTTTGTTAAAAAGTTATATGACAAAGAACATCTACAACATTAAATGCAATATTTTTTACAAAGGAATTAGAAAAACATCCAGAAGTAGCCGAATGTGACTTTTGTAGAGACAGAATAGTTTTGTATATCTCAAAAGATGAGATAGGCTCGAAAAATATACGCGGTGAAAGTTTTCTTTTTCGAAGCAATCGCAATTTACTCATTTAGTCCATTGTCTAAAATTGTATCATTGCCAACGGAAGCAAAAAAATTTATTAAAGGAGTTCGCTTTATCAATGGAGCCGCTGATCTCTTTACCGTCTACTACTATTTTATTAATCAGACTATTGTGACAAGTTCTATGTAAAATATTATTAATCAATTGCCATTCTCTTTTTACGTTTCTTTTGACTTTGTCGAACTCATTAATATAATAATTTTTTTTAAAACGCTTTGTTTCAGAAACTATCTTTTTGCATAAGAGCTTACAGCGTATTTTCAAATTATTATCATTAGGATTTTTAGATATCTTTTTATAAAGTTTGTTTTTGGAATTTATTTTTGCCAGCAATTCACAAGACATCCATGGCTTAAGTCGTTTTCTTTGTGAGTTTTTGTCTACCACTTTTTTTGAGCACCTATTAACATGTTCAGACAAACTATCAATAAATAAAATATAAGATTTCGACGGATCCGGTTCAACATACACTGCATCCCAAAATTCGTATCTAAGATTATTATTTAAGGCAACAAAGTTCGTTTTCAAGGAGAATGAGGCATTGTTTTCCGATATATTAGTTGAATTTGGTTTGAATTTGAAAACAAAACTGAGACAAATCATATAGTGGTCAGAAAACTTGTAATCAGCTACAGAGCTACAGATTAAGAAATCAACTGAACAAACATATGATCAATGCAATATGTCCGAAAACCTAGTTGGCTGATTAATGCATGATTCGAGTCCAAAGGAACATAATAATGAGAAATAATTATCTGCAATTGAAGAGTCTTGCAAATTCATATCACCCAGCAAAACGCAGTTAGTAGATTGTTCATCGTAGAGTAGCTTACGTAAATCATCAAGAAACACGCCATTATTTAAGTTTGCATGAAATCCATAAACACATATGAACGAAAATTTTTGGTTACCAATTGAACATTTTATTTTAAAGACATTAGAACTACAAAGATTTAAGGAGCATGAATCACAATTTAAGCTATTAGAAACAAAAGCACCTACACCACCAGCTGCATAATTATTGTTACAGTTTGTGTAAAATGAGTAACCAGGAATATGATAAAATGAAGCTTCTTCGTCATAAATCTAAGCTTCATTAAGAAATATTAATTTTGGCTTATTAATGAAAGTCTCAATGTGCAATAAAAAGCTATCAAAATTTTTTCTCATACTTCCAATATTTTGACGAATAAAATAAGTCTTTCGAACTGTTTGGGTTGGAAGAAATATCTTGAAAATTTACATTACTACATTTTGCCAAAGGAAGGTTAAATAGATTAATTGGAATCTCAGTGTTTGAAGACATTAAATAATTTTATAAAAGTCTTCCGAAGTGTTAATCACTACAATATTATTATCTTCCTTTTTACGCATCATGATCCTCCCATTACTAACCCAAAGCAATTTATACTGCCTATCTTTTTTTGTTTTTGAGCAGACTGAAAAAGTTTTCTTGAGAAGTTCGAAAGACTATCGTTTACATAAATTTTTCTTCCATCCGAAAATCCAAACAATTGAGAACGAAGATTTTTATAAATTTTTTGTTTATTTTTCATAACTTGTTTCTTACTCATGAGAGAAATAAAATTAACGCATAAAATCTCAGTATATAAGTTTTAAGCAGAGGAACTAGTGCTCCTTATTTTATCATATCGTTCCTCCGATATTTTTAAGTCTTAATCTTTGGAGAATAATTTAAGAGCACAATCGAGAGCATTAATATAGTTCACATTAGGTACTCCTACAATTTCAATAGATTTTTTTAGGTGTTTGTTGTGTAAAAAATGTACTTCTTGCTCAAGATTATTAACTTTACCTAAAAGGCATTTTTTTCTTCTTGAAGAGTATAAATAATTGACAGAGCGTTAGCATTGAGGTTTTTTAGCGCGAAAATTTCTTTGTACACAACGTCTAACGTTATTCCTTGCTCTTCTTTGCGTGCAGATTTGTGAAGTGAAGGTGGTTGATGTTGTTGTTGCTGTTGCATTGGAATTTGTTGGTTCTGTTGTTGCTGTTGCATATGAGATTGTTGAAGTTCTTGTTGATGATGCTGTTGCATTTGGGTTTGTTATTGCTGTTGCATATGATTTTGTTGATGTCGCTGTTCGTTTGTAAGTTTCTGTTTTTTGTAGAATTTGTGTAGAATTTAAAGGCGACCGTACCTAAGCTCGTCTTATAGCTGAGCAAGAGGCGCATTTAAAAGTTGTATTTGTTTTTTGCGTAAATTCTATGTCAACCTGCTCAATTTGTACGCACTTGCAGTGGAAGAACCCATTACAATAACCACATCTTTTTTTTCCTCATGGCGCTCAACTTTAGATTTGCATATACAAGGCATTTTTAGAGTATGTTTTATTTTTAAGATAATCTCAAATTTTATTTAATTTTTAAATTTTCGTACTTTTTAAGAAAGGTTTTGAATGTTTTCTGTTTATTAACTATGTTTATATGTTGCGTTGCTTTACGTTTTTAACAGAGAGCTAAATCACAGACTTGTTCACTTCATGACGATAGAGTTGCAACTTCTCTGCAGTCGCCGTCTGCAAAGCGCCGTCAATTTTTGCTACATTATATGGGTGCTCCAACATAGAATGTTTTGTGCGACAAGTTGCTGCCAAAAATACCCGATGAGGTTGAATATGGCGAAATGGTGAATATTCTAGAGGAGCACTACGATCCAAAGCCAAATGAAATATTTGAAAATTACAGGTTTCATTCGCGCAAGCAGAAGAATGAGGAAACATGTTCTGAATTTTTAGTGTCTTTGCAGCGGCTGTCGGTTGACTGTTGCTGTGGAAATTATTTGGAAATAGCACTAAGAAATTAATACGTTTTTGGTTTATAAAATCAAAAAATACAAAGTTGCTTGCTTGTGTACAAAAGCTTAACCTTGAAAGATGCAGTGAATATAGCATGTGCATACGAAGCAGTGGAGAGAGGTGGAGTAAAATTACATCAATGTGTCAGAGAAACTGAGCGGGAGACCGACACAGTTAACAAAGTACAAGAAAGAAACAATAAAAAAAAAGAGAAGGATTAAAAGAGCGGCCGAAGTGCGCAGAGTGAGTGGAGATAACAGTAGAAAAACAACAAAAAAATGTTTTCGGTGTGTCAACACTTCTCACTTGGCTAATCAATGCAACTACAGAGACACGTTTTGTCATTTTTGTAAACAGAAGGGTCATCTTCGAAAAATGTGTTTTTAAAGAAAAGAGACAATTAAATCAGATTTCAGACGAAGTATGCACACGTGAGCAAACAGTGCAAGAACTGTTCCAATTTGACGATTTTGGTACATAAGCTGCACGCGCTAAGATTAATTGTGATTTAATTGTAAATGATATTTTAATTAATTATGAAATTGATACAGGTGCTCCAGTAAGGATAATAAGCTTGGTAGATGCGAAGAAACATTTTGCAAAATTAAAGTTCAATGCAAGTGACACAGAGCTGTACACATATTGTAAAACGACACTTGATTGTGTTGGTTTCATATGGGTTCGCGTAAAAGGCGCTCCTAGTCAGCCAGTTAAAATGTACATTGAACGGTCGGATCGCAAACCCTTGCTTAGACGGAAATGTATGAGAACAATTAAATTGGACTGGATGAAGCTGATGAGAGAACAATTAAAAGCTAAGCCCGGCGTACATCAAATACAGTGCGATTATCAGCAAAGCAATTACCTCCAAACAGTGGTAAGTAAATTCCCAAATTTATTCTCAACATCTACGGGGAAAATCTCTGGATTTTAAGCGCGGTTATTCTTGTAACAGAATATTTTACCAAAATTTCTGAAAGCTAGACGCTTAGTGTTTCCCTTATGGGACGCAGTAGAGCGTGAATTGGAAAGTCAGGTAGTAGATGGTGCATTAATTAAGGAGGACAAGAGCAAATGGGCTACTCCGATTGTCGTCGTGCCCAAAAACAATGGTGCTGTGCGTATATGCGGCAACTACAAGGTGATCGTGAACCCAGCATTAGTAGTAGATGAACACCCCCTACCTACAATTGATAAGCTTTTCAGTACCTTAGCAAGGGGTAAACAATTTACAAAAATCGATTTGTGTAAAGCTTATTTACAATTAGAAATGCATCCGGAAGATAGACATTTGCTTATTGATGCTATTCAAAGAATAAAAAACCTTCAAATAAGGATGAAGTCAGAGTTTTCTTGGGTCTCATCAATTATTACGGGCGTTTTATAAAAAAACTCAAGTACTATTTTATATCCACTAAATTGTTTACTGCAGGATATTGTTCGGTTTAATTCTGATAAAAATTGTGAGCATGCGTTTGAAGAAGTAAAAAGCAGAAGCAATTGGACACGGTACTCACACACTATAATCTGGAACTAGACGTGATATTGGCTCTCGATGCGAGTCCGATTGGAGTAGGAGCAGTGCTAAGTCACCACCACGACAATGGGTTAGAGCGACCAATACAATTTGCTTCTCAAATGTTGAACAAAGTTCAACAACGCTATAGTCAAATTGATAAGGAAGCATATGTAATCGTATATGGCGTTAAAAATTTTATCAACACTTGTTTAGAAAAAAATATATTTTAATAACGGACAATATATCTTAATCACAAATAATTTCACCGCACAAATGACTACCCACCCTCTCTATGACAAGGATGCAGCACTATGCTATATTTCTGGAATCTTTCAACTATGAAATTCGCTTAAAGAAATCTAAAGATAATGCAAATGCGGATGTAATGTCGCTCTTATCAACGACCGACACTTATAAATTCATAGAAGAGGTTGACGTCATTAAAACTGAAGCGATTGAAAATTTACCGGTAACCGTAACTGAGTTAAGCGATATGACAAAAATCGATAAGGAAGTCCAAAAGTTTGTGGAATGCTTGAAATATGGACGTGACCCAAAGGATCGATTTGGAATTTCAGAAATCGAGTTTACTCTTCAACAGGGTTGCCTTGTACTTGTATAATACGTGAATATATACCGAAGGAATTGCGGAAAAGAGTACTTCTCGAATTACACACTGCCCATTTTGGTATTACCAAAATGAAAAGTTTAGCGCGAGCATATTACTGGTGGAGCCAGATGGATAAAAACCTCGAAGATCTCGTTTCAAACTGTGACATTTGTCAGGCTACGCGCTTCGATCCAAAGGAGATAGCTCCAGCACACTGCTGGTTACGACCAAGCAAAGCTTTTGAACGGGTTCATGCAGACTACGCTGGACCATATTTGAGCAAGTATTTGTTTTTATTAATTGATGCTTATAGCAAGTGTCCCGAAGTTCACATAATACCAAATATGACTGCAGAAACTACAATAAAAAAATGCGAACAAATTTTTGCTACGTTTGGAATTCCGAACATCTTCGTGAATGATCACGGAACCCAATAAAATTCAGGGGAGTTCTAACAATTTTTGAAAGTGTTAGGATAGCTTGGTTGCTATTGAAGTCCAAAAAAACACAATATTTAATTTTAGTTTTAATTTTATTTATTTCGGTTAGATCGCGAGTGACCAAACATTTTCAATACAGTTACACTCCTTGACTGACTTCTTATGCTAGTCTTAATCTAAAAAGAAACTTACGGAGAAGGGTGTACGTGACAAAAGTAGAAAGTCAAGTATCGATGCAATTCGACATTGATACTTGAGTTCAATGACTAAACGCGAAACTATGAGAATAAACGAAATATGACCCGGTCATTGACTTTAATAATTTATTGTGGAATTTGGAGTTCAATAAAATCCGCGCTATTTGATACTGCACTTACACTTAGGGTGATAAGTGCAATATGAGTTTATATGTAGTATGAACGAAGTATGTATTGATTTGCATTGTCACGCTACACCTCCCCTCTTTTGGAAAAAAAAAAAATTAGTTTGAATTTTTTTTTTGTTTTTATATTAATTTTAAGTGACAAATTATGTTATTTATATTTTGAAAAATGTTGAATAAAGAAATTATGTACAAATATTAATATTTACTTAATAAAATTCTTATTTAATGTTTTTGAATACAGGATATACATTTTTTTTTGTTTTATTAATACTACAGTAAAATGAACTAATGTAGGTAAAGTTGGGATTATTAAAAATACAGTAATGATGGTAAATTTGAGATTATTAAAAATACAGTAATGTTAGTAAATTTGAGATTATTAAAAATACAGTAAAGTTGGTAAATTTGAGACTGTTAAAAATACAGTAATGTTGGTAAATTTGAGCTCAAATGTTTATAATTATTATGTAGATAGAAATTTTCATGATTATCCTAATTTTAATCTATTTTTGTGTACATTTAATGTTTTTGAACCGTTTGTAATTTTGCAATTTCCTCTGTTATCCATTTCAATCACTTGATAAGGACCCTTGAAGACGTTGTCTAGTTTGTGACTAGCATCGTCGTACAAATAGACCTTATCATTTAGTTGAATTGATTGCCCTGGACAATTTCTGTCATATAGTTCCTTTGATTTTAGCTTTGCATGATCTACAAGTTTTAAAGCGCGCTTGTGAGCTTCTTGAAGTCTAAATTTCAGCTCTTTATCATATGCTTCAAAGTTATAAATTGGTAATGTTTTCTTATTCATAAAGCTATAGGGCTGTGGTGTTTTTCCAAATACTAGCTCAAACGGAGCGTAGCCATGAACTGACAATGGTGTTGTATTGTAACAATATACAAAATACATTAACCATTCGTCCCAATCGGCTTTATCAGGGGAAAGGTACGATCGTATGTACTCATTAAAGGTTCTATGACTCCTTTCGACCATTCCTAAAGTTTGATGGTGATAAGGGGTTGAATTAATTTGGTTTATATTTAGAAGTTTACATATCTCTGCAAATATTTGATTTTTATACTCAGTTCCTAAATCGGTGAGTATTTCTTTAACTGAGCCGTATATCAAAATACAATTGTCGACGATTGCTTTTGCTATAGTTTTGGCTGATTTGTTTGTAACTGGAATTGCTATGAGATATTTTGTAAGTTCACACATGATTGTTACTGCGTATTCATTACCTAAGATCGATATTGGTAATGGACCTATTGTATCAATTTGTATTCTGTCAGAAGGCTTTTGAGGTGTTTGAGTAATTACCAATGGTTCTTTGGATTTTATGCCTGACTTGTTTAATTTGCATTTTTCGCAATTCTTCACAAATTTACGCACATCATAGGTTATATTTTTCCATGTGTAATATTTTCTAATTTTTGTTAATAGTCGGTTAATTCCGCTATGTCCACCTAGGCTTGGATCATTGTGGAATTTAATTAAAATTTCAGTTTTTTCATTTGGATCCGTTATTGTTTTAATTTCTGGCGTTAACGCAATTTTCATTTTCTTTAATAACTCGTTGCCTACTTCTTTAAAATTGTATACACTTGTATATTTAAAAAGGTCATCATTTAATGCAATTTTTATGTTGCTTAAACCTATTTTGTTGACTAATTTTTCAAGTCTAGGGAAGAATTTCTCTAGTAAAATTTTCCCTTGAACAATTAGGTTTTTGACATATACTTCTAGAAGTTTTATTTTTCCTTTCATAATGAGTAGTTTCTGCATGCTTTCATTTAATTTAAGGCAAGGTATTTTTTTCATTTCTTTGTGAGTTATCGTTTCATATATTTGTTGTCTAATTTCATTTGTTTTCACAGGTGAAGGGTTTATATTTACGTTTTCATGGGATTTTGATCTTGTTTGCACTGCACAAATCTGTGCGTTATCTACATTAAGGCGTTTGATAAGCCCAAAATCAATACGCGATAATGCATCGGCGCCACAGTTGTCTTTACCTTTTATATATTCAATATCGAAATCGAATTCTTCGAGATCAAGACGCATACGGGTGAGTTTAGATGATGGGTTCTTTAAAGCAAAAAGATATGTCAAGGGTCTGATTAAAAATTTAGTACCATAGATGTATGGCTTGAAAAATTTTACTGCGCAATGAATGGCAGTGAGTTCCTGTTCAATTACTGATTTGTTACTTTCGCCTTTCGTGAAAGTTTTGGAGGCGAATGCAACTTGAAGTTGTAAGCCATCGTATTCCTGACTTAGGACAGCGCCACATGCTATTTTGCTGGCATCTGTGGTTATACAGAATTGTTTGTTGAAATCTGGATATTTTAAAATTTTGGGATTCATAAGGGAATTTTTCAAATAGTCAAATGATTTTTCGCAATCTTCAGTCCAGTTGAATTGTGCTTTTTTTTCGTGTAAGCCTAGTCAAATGTATAGAGTAAAGAGAGAAATTGGGAATGAATCTTCTGTAATAGTTGACGAAAGCTACGAATCTTTTAATTTCGTCTGCGTTAGATGGTTTTGGGTAATTTAAAATTTTTTTCAAATTTCGATTCGTCTGGCAGTATGCCCTTGTCGGTGCATTTATGCCCTAAGAAGGTCACTTCCGATGAAAAGAAAGTACATTTATCTGGATGTAGTTTAAGATTAGTTTTTCTACATATTTCGAAAATTGATTTTAAGTTACTGATCATATGTTCTTCCGAACAACCTATTGCAATAAGATCATCCATGTATACGAACGCTTTACTTGGACTTAGACCTGAAAATGCTATCTGCATCATGCGTTGGAAGGAGTTTGGAGCTATTTTGAGTCCAAATGGTAATCTTTTAAATCTAAATGATCCATTTATACTGGAAAATGAAGTTAAGTCTCTGGATGAAGCATCTAGTTCTATTTGATGAAAGCCTGAAATAAGATCTAAACAGGAAAAATATTTAGCTCGACCTAACTGGTCTAGAATTTCATCAATACGAGGCAACGGGTATTTATCTGATGTTAGTTTTTTGTTCAACTGACGAAAGTCAATTACTAATCTCCATTTTTTTTCTGCCGACCCCGGTAATGACTTTTTGGGAACAAGGAGTATAGGGCTATTGTATTCTGACACTGAAGGTTCAATGATATCATCTTCAATCATTTTATTAATTTGTTTTTCTATTTCGGGTTTGTAAACTTGGGGTAATCGATAATTTTTTATATAGACGGGTGTATCGTCTTTCAGCTTTAATTTTTGTTTGTAAAAATTGTTGCATGTAACTTTGTCTGTTTCAACTGCAAAAATGTCTGTATAATTTCTGCAAAAATTTAATAATTTTTCTCTAAATATCAAAGGACAATTACCTTCAAGTTTTTGTAAAATAATTTTGTCTCTTTCATCACATTTTTTGATTGGGTCTATCTGCAATATGGTATATGATTCTAAACTTTCACCTGCAATTTTATAATCTTCTAGCAAAATATTTTGATGTGTTGTGTTTAAAATTTTGACATATGTGCATTTTTTACATGCAATTGTATTTGATACAAATATTCCTGGGGCTATTTCTTGATTTGGGATTAAGAATTCTTCGTCATTGATATTAACAGTGATATTTCTGATAACTTCTGCTCTTGCTGGTAAAGATATGGCATTTAATTTTGGAGCATCAAAGATTTGGAGAATTTCACACGAATTTGAAAAAACTGGTCTAATGACAAACAAACTTTTAGATGAATTATAGTCTAAAACGGGAGTTGCGTTCGTGATCTCGTTGGGCGTAGACGTGCGTTCGTCCGTCCCCGTCATAAATTTAATTTAATTTTATTAAAGCTAGTTGTTTGTCCCATGGATTAAATGTTTTGTCGAGTGTTTCGTGTCTAAATATACACCGCGTACAAATTAAATGTTATCTGTTTTTACTTTAAAACAATTTAAATAAAATTAAAACTTGCTAAACAAACTAAGAAACATTAGTGCAAAAAGAAATAATTATAAAAACAACAACAATAACTTAAAGCAACAATAACAATAACAGCAGCTCCAATCAACAACACAACAGCAAAACCTGTTTTGCAGAGAGCCAGCCGCCAGCAGCAGCATTGACACCGTCGACAACATTGTTGTTTTTTTTGTCTGACCATGTGAGGGGCTTTTCTATGCTCCTCGCGGTGTAAGTAATTGTTGTTTTTTCGGTTCCGTCAACTCCCCCATCCTTTCACATTAGTTACGTTTGTAAGTTGGGTTGCACAGTGGGCTGAATTGTGCTGAAGTAAAGGCATAACACTTGCTTCAGTACTTTTTATATTGCTCATGTTGTGCAGCTCTCTTGCAGCAGTAACTAATTACCTTGTATGCCCTTATTTGTTTGATTTTTGCATGGTGCGGAAATGTCGGGTCATTTTCGCATAGATTTCTGCAATGTTCGTGGACTGAGGGCGAATTTTTTCTCGGTCTATGTACATTGTACTCTACATAGGCCTCAAATAATGGCACTGAGCGAGACCCAGGTGGCCGAGGATGCAGATCCACTGGATTTTCACATACCTGGGTATCGCTTACTGCCATTGTTTTCTTTGCATAGGGGCATTGCCCTTTTTATAAGAACAGATTTAGCGTACCAGTGTGAGCGGAGTCTGAACGTGACCGATCCAGAGTTAAGCTCAATGTGGGTTAGGTTCAGGCTTCGCTCTCACTTGCTACATTTCTGCTTTATTTATAGAAGTTCGAATCTAGGAAGGGAGCCCACTTTTAACAAACTGGACTCTCTCTCTGATTCGATTACGCATATTTTGGGGTTGTTTCCTGACAGTGAGATCCGTTAGTTTCTCACTCACTCAAAAATTAGTTTGAATTTTTTTTTTGTTTTTATATTAATTTTAAGTGACAAATTATGTTATTTATATTTTGAAAAATGTTGAATAAAGAAATTATGTACAAATATTAATATTTACTTAATAAAATTCTTATTTAATGTTTTTGAATACAGGATATACATTTTTTTTTGTTTTATTAATACTACAGTAAAATGAACTAATGTAGGTAAAGTTGGGATTATTAAAAATACAGTAATGATGGTAAATTTGAGATTATTAAAAATACAGTAATGTTAGTAAATTTGAGATTATTAAAAATACAGTAAAGTTGGTAAATTTGAGACTGTTAAAAATACAGTAATGTTGGTAAATTTGAGCTCAAATGTTTATAATTATTATGTAGATAGAAATTTTCATGATTATCCTAATTTTAATCTATTTTTGTGTACATTTAATGTTTTTGAACCGTTTGTAATTTTGCAATTTCCTCTGTTATCCATTTCAATCACTTGATAAGGACCCTTGAAGACGTTGTCTAGTTTGTGACTAGCATCGTCGTACAAATAGACCTTATCATTTAGTTGAATTGATTGCCCTGGACAATTTCTGTCATATAGTTCCTTTGATTTTAGCTTTGCATGATCTACAAGTTTTAAAGCGCGCTTGTGAGCTTCTTGAAGTCTAAATTTCAGCTCTTTATCATATGCTTCAAAGTTATAAATTGGTAATGTTTTCTTATTCATAAAGCTATAGGGCTGTGGTGTTTTTCCAAATACTAGCTCAAACGGAGCGTAGCCATGAACTGACAATGGTGTTGTATTGTAACAATATACAAAATACATTAACCATTCGTCCCAATCGGCTTTATCAGGGGAAAGGTACGATCGTATGTACTCATTAAAGGTTCTATGACTCCTTTCGACCATTCCTAAAGTTTGATGGTGATAAGGGGTTGAATTAATTTGGTTTATATTTAGAAGTTTACATATCTCTGCAAATATTTGATTTTTATACTCAGTTCCTAAATCGGTGAGTATTTCTTTAACTGAGCCGTATATCAAAATACAATTGTCGACGATTGCTTTTGCTATAGTTTTGGCTGATTTGTTTGTAACTGGAATTGCTATGAGATATTTTGTAAGTTCACACATGATTGTTACTGCGTATTCATTACCTAAGATCGATATTGGTAATGGACCTATTGTATCAATTTGTATTCTGTCAGAAGGCTTTTGAGGTGTTTGAGTAATTACCAATGGTTCTTTGGATTTTATGCCTGACTTGTTTAATTTGCATTTTTCGCAATTCTTCACAAATTTACGCACATCATAGGTTATATTTTTCCATGTGTAATATTTTCTAATTTTTGTTAATAGTCGGTTAATTCCGCTATGTCCACCTAGGCTTGGATCATTGTGGAATTTAATTAAAATTTCAGTTTTTTCATTTGGATCCGTTATTGTTTTAATTTCTGGCGTTAACGCAATTTTCATTTTCTTTAATAACTCGTTGCCTACTTCTTTAAAATTGTATACACTTGTATATTTAAAAAGGTCATCATTTAATGCAATTTTTATGTTGCTTAAACCTATTTTGTTGACTAATTTTTCAAGTCTAGGGAAGAATTTCTCTAGTAAAATTTTCCCTTGAACAATTAGGTTTTTGACATATACTTCTAGAAGTTTTATTTTTCCTTTCATAATGAGTAGTTTCTGCATGCTTTCATTTAATTTAAGGCAAGGTATTTTTTTCATTTCTTTGTGAGTTATCGTTTCATATATTTGTTGTCTAATTTCATTTGTTTTCACAGGTGAAGGGTTTATATTTACGTTTTCATGGGATTTTGATCTTGTTTGCACTGCACAAATCTGTGCGTTATCTACATTAAGGCGTTTGATAAGCCCAAAATCAATACGCGATAATGCATCGGCGCCACAGTTGTCTTTACCTTTTATATATTCAATATCGAAATCGAATTCTTCGAGATCAAGACGCATACGGGTGAGTTTAGATGATGGGTTCTTTAAAGCAAAAAGATATGTCAAGGGCCTGATTAAAAATTTAGTACCATAGATGTATGGCTTGAAAAATTTTACTGCGCAATGAATGGCAGTGAGTTCCTGTTCAATTACTGATTTGTTACTTTCGCCTTTCGTGAAAGTTTTGGAGGCGAATGCAACTTGAAGTTGTAAGCCATCGTATTCCTGACTTAGGACAGCGCCACATGCTATTTTGCTGGCATCTGTGGTTATACAGAATTGTTTGTTGAAATCTGGATATTTTAAAATTTTGGGATTCATAAGGGAATTTTTCAAATAGTCAAATGATTTTTCGCAATCTTCAGTCCAGTTGAATTGTGCTTTTTTTTCGTGTAAGCCTAGTCAAATGTATAGAGTAAAGAGAGAAATTGGGAATGAATCTTCTGTAATAGTTGACGAAAGCTACGAATCTTTTAATTTCGTCTGCGTTAGATGGTTTTGGGTAATTTAAATTTTTTTCAAATTTCGATTCGTCTGGCAGTATGCCCTTGTCGGTGCATTTATGCCCTAAGAAGGTCACTTCCGATGAAAAGAAAGTACATTTATCTGGATGTAGTTTAAGATTAGTTTTTCTACATATTTCGAAAATTGATTTTAAGTTACTGATCATATGTTCTTCCGAACAACCTATTGCAATAAGATCATCCATGTATACGAACGCTTTACTTGGACTTAGACCTGAAAATGCTATCTGCATCATGCGTTGGAAGGAGTTTGGAGCTATTTTGAGTCCAAATGGTAATCTTTTAAATCTAAATGATCCATTTATACTGGAAAATGAAGTTAAGTCTCTGGATGAAGCATCTAGTTCTATTTGATGAAAGCCTGAAATAAGATCTAAACAGGAAAAATATTTAGCTCGACCTAACTGGTCTAGAATTTCATCAATACGAGGCAACGGGTATTTATCTGATGTTAGTTTTTTGTTCAACTGACGAAAGTCAATTACTAATCTCCATTTTTTTTCTGCCGACCCCGGTAATGACTTTTTGGGAACAAGGAGTATAGGGCTATTGTATTCTGACACTGAAGGTTCAATGATATCATCTTCAATCATTTTATTAATTTGTTTTTCTATTTCGGGTTTGTAAACTTGGGGTAATCGATAATTTTTTATATAGACGGGTGTATCGTCTTTCAGCTTTAATTTTTGTTTGTAAAAATTGTTGCATGTAACTTTGTCTGTTTCAACTGCAAAAATGTCTGTATAATTTCTGCAAAAATTTAATAATTTTTCTCTAAATATCAAAGGACAATTACCTTCAAGTTTTTGTAAAATAATTTTGTCTCTTTCATCACATTTTTTGATTGGGTCTATCTGCAATATGGTATATGATTCTAAACTTTCACCTGCAATTTTATAATCTTCTAGCAAAATATTTTGATGTGTTGTGTTTAAAATTTTGACATATGTGCATTTTTTACATGCAATTGTATTTGATACAAATATTCCTGGGGCTATTTCTTGATTTGGGATTAAGAATTCTTCGTCATTGATATTAACAGTGATATTTCTGATAACTTCTGCTCTTGCTGGTAAAGATATGGCATTTAATTTTGGAGCATCAAAGATTTGGAGAATTTCACACGAATTTGAAAAAACTGGTCTAATGACAAACAAACTTTTAGATGAATTATAGTCTAAAACGGGAGTTGCGTTCGTGATCTCGTTGGGCGTAGACGTGCGTTCGTCCGTCCCCGTCATAAATTTAATTTAATTTTATTAAAGCTAGTTGTTTGTCCCATGGATTAAATGTTTTGTCGAGTGTTTCGTGTCTAAATATACACCGCGTACAAATTAAATGTTATCTGTTTTTACTTTAAAACAATTTAAATAAAATTAAAACTTGCTAAACAAACTAAGAAACATTAGTGCAAAAAGAAATAATTATAAAAACAACAACAATAACTTAAAGCAACAATAACAATAACAGCAGCTCCAATCAACAACACAACAGCAAAACCTGTTTTGCAGAGAGCCAGCCGCCAGCAGCAGCATTGACACCGTCGACAACATTGTTGTTTTTTTTGTCTGACCATGTGAGGGGCTTTTCTATGCTCCTCGCGGTGTAAGTAATTGTTGTTTTTTCGGTTCCGTCAACTCCCCCATCCTTTCACATTAGTTACGTTTGTAAGTTGGGTTGCACAGTGGGCTGAATTGTGCTGAAGTAAAGGCATAACACTTGCTTCAGTACTTTTTATATTGCTCATGTTGTGCAGCTCTCTTGCAGCAGTAACTAATTACCTTGTATGCCCTTATTTGTTTGATTTTTGCATGGTGCGGAAATGTCGGGTCATTTTCGCATAGATTTCTGCAATGTTCGTGGACTGAGGGCGAATTTTTTCTCGGTCTATGTACATTGTACTCTACATAGGCCTCAAATAATGGCACTGAGCGAGACCCAGGTGGCCGAGGATGCAGATCCACTGGATTTTCACATACCTGGGTATCGCTTACTGCCATTGTTTTCTTTGCATAGGGGCATTGCCCTTTTTATAAGAACAGATTTAGCGTACCAGTGTGAGCGGAGTCTGAACGTGACCGATCCAGAGTTAAGCTCAATGTGGGTTAGGTTCAGGCTTCGCTCTCACTTGCTACATTTCTGCTTTATTTATAGAAGTTCGAATCTAGGAAGGGAGCCCACTTTTAACAAACTGGACTCTCTCTCTGATTCGATTACGCATATTTTGGGGTTGTTTCCTGACAGTGAGATCGTTGTAGCAGGCGATTTCAATGTCCACAACCCGACTTGGTTACGTCACTCGGGCCCATTGACACCTGTTGGACAATATGTTGAGCTATTTGCTGAATCGAATTAACTGATTCAACTAGTGAAGGAACCCACTTTTTTCCCCCAAAGTGATTTGCAAAGCCATAATATCCTTGACCTTTTTCTGACTTCACATCATGAAAAATATGATGTGAGTGTCAACGCACCTCTTGGTAACTCGGACCATTGTACCATATCCGCTGTTTTTCCATATTCTAACCCCTGCACCTCTACGCCTAAAGCCCCGAAGAGGACTGCATGGTTTAATGGAAAGGCAAATTGGACTGCGTTAAATAATTTTTATCGCAGCTTCAATTGGAAATTATGTTTCGCTGATAGAAATGTGAATGCCGCGGCTGTCATGGTACAAGAAATTATTCTATTGGGTATGCGGTCTTTCATCCCCAACAAGATGAGAAGCATTAAACCAAAAGACCACTCATGGTTTAATGAGACTTGCAGGATTGCAGTCAGGTCCAAAGAGGAAGCTTTTCAGAATTGGCGTTCTAACAAGAATTCTGATACTAAAAGACTTCGCATCGAGGCAAGGAATCGCTGTAATGCAATTTTAAAACGCGAAAAGTTTCTGCACGAAGCTCGCATTCGAGAACAGGTTCTTCTCTGCCCCAAAGGGAGCAAACATTTTTGGTCATTTGTTAAAAGAGTTAAGAACCAGACATCGTCATCGATTCCAGCTCTTTTAAAAGATGACCAAATCTTCACTGACTCGGCTGACAAAGCGAACCTATTGGCTAGATTGTTTGCACAAAATTCCACTCTCTCGGATAGCAATCAGCCACAGCCCTTTGTTGAGGGTGGATCTTCTGCAATGCAGGAGATATACTTTCGAACGAGAGCAGTTAAAAGGGTCCTTACAAATCTCAACGTTAACAAAGCCTCTGGTCCTGATGGCATATCGCCAATTGTGCTTAAAATGTGTGCTTCTTCGCTGGCTCGGCCTTTGCGCAACCTTTTCAACATCTCCTACAGAACAGGAATATTTCCATCTTGTTGGAAGGTGGCAAATGTCCAGCCGGTACCTAAAAAGGGTGATGCCACGAACCCTGCAAACTACCGACCCATTGCGATATGCTCTACGCTTTCCAAAGTTATGGAGAGCGTAATAAACTTCAACGTTATGAACTATCTGGAGCACAACCAACTGCTCAGTGACCGTCAATATGGTTTCTGTAGGGCTCGATCTACTGGTGATCTTATGGCGTTCTTAACCGAAGAATGGAATAAATGCGTTCACTTTTTCGGCGAGAGCAGGGTTGTTGCTCTGGATATTTCAAAAGCGTTCGACCGAGTGTGGCATAAAGCGCTCGTGTCAAAACTTGCTGCATATGGTTTTGGTAGTAATTTTGCTCGATGGATCACGTGTTTTCTCAAGGACAGAACGAATCGAGTCGTAGTTGACGGTATTTCGTCCGAGAAGCACGCCATCAACGCAGGAGTACCTCAGGGTTCAGTTCTATCGCCAACCTTGTTTCTGGTTTTTATCAACGACCTTCTGTCGTTGACGCATAGCCCAATTCATTCGTTTGCGGACGACAGCAGCATTTGTCATTCATATTCATTCAAAAAACGCCCAAGCTCTATGGAGATTGAGAGAAAAAGGCAAACTATGAATGACACACTCCTTAATGATCTACAAAAAATCTCCGAGTGGGGTCTTGCTAATAGAGTAGAGTTCAATGCAAGCAAGACCCAGTGTTGTCTGTTAACCCACAAACGGATGGATTGCCCCTTAGCTCCCCTCAATATGAATGGTGTGGATCTTGTGGAATCAGCCGCTCTTGACGTTCTGGGCATATCGATCCAATGTGATCTTCGTTGGAATGATCATATTTTCGATGTGTCGAAAGAAGCGGGCAAGTGCCTAGGTTTTCTAAAACGGTGCAAAAAATATTTCACTTCAGCTGATCTTCGCATGATCTACACCTCATATATTAGGCCGAAAATAGAGTACAATTCGCACATTTGGGCAGGGGCTTCAAGATCTTATTTGGAGCTTCTGGACCGAATTCAACGTCGTGCGATATATTTTATAGGAGATGAAAGTATTTCATCCTCTCTCAACTCTCTTGAGCATCGACGTAATTTAGGTTGCCCAAGCCTTCTGTATAGGTATTACCATGGGAAGTGTTCAAGGGAGATACATGGCCTGACGCCACCAGCTCGTGTGTTTCCCAGGTCCACTCGGGCAGCTGTCCAAGCCCACCCCTTTACCATTGCATCGATGCCTAATAGAACCTCGCATTACCGCGATAATTCGTTCTTTAGTCGCGCGGTTAAGTTGTGGAATAGTCTCCCTGCGAGCGTGTTTCCCTGCAGTTTTGAGCTGTGCAAATTTAAAACAAATCTTCACCGACACTACTCCATCTATCCACCCTCCAACTAACTATCACCCATCTTCCGAATCAACACAATGCTTACGCATATATAGGGGCATCCCCTGAGCGTTGGTTCAAACTAAAAAAAAAAAAAAAAAAAAACACAATTAAACTTTTTGATGAAATCCAATCCAATAATACCATCACAAGGTATAGGAAAATTGTCTTCAACCACCTGTAGGTTATGCTTTAGTTTAAAATTTTTGAAAAATAACGTATTTTCAATGTATCCCAAAGTTGCTATTGTGCCTTCCCCAATACCTGTTAGCTTATAAGTAAAATCTGTATTCAATATTATATTGTTAATAAATTTTTGTTTTATTATGCTTATATCGGACCCAGTGTCTAACAAAAATGTGTTTGACGAGTCATTATTAGAACTCTCGACAATCACATAATTGCAGAACTTTAGGTTTACGTTAAGTAATGTGCATGTGTTATTTATTCCTGATAAGTCCCCAGTTGGGCTTGCTGGGGTCTGTAACCGTTTTCCGAATCAGCATCGATTGCTCTCACGTTTCTGTTACCGTTTCTATCATTGTTTTGATTCTGATTGTTATTGCGTTGTTATTTTGTGGATTATTCTGGTTAAAGGATCTTCGCTGCTGTTGATTATTGTTGTTATTATAACGACCACCTCTAAAGCGGTAATTATACTTGCTACTACCCCTGTTTGAATTTTGGTTACGATTATTGCGGTAGTTTGGTTCATACCGTACCATATTTACTCTGAACACATCTTCTGATTCGTTGCTTAGTTCAACAAATTTAGTAACAACATCGCTAAGCTGATTAAAAGTCCCTGCCTGTAATAATAATTTAGCTTTGTCCGATTTGGCATTTTTGGTAAGTGATTTAACGGCCGTTTGTGTTGAATATTTTTTGGCTATTTCACTTGGCAGACCATCGGAAATGTATGCCATTACGAGTTGTTTTGCCAATGTTTCAATTTCTTGGACATACTCATTTGTTGGCTTGTTATTTTGCTTAGCATTTACTTGCTTAGCTATAACTGCTTGAGCATCTTTAGCTTTTATGGAAGATTTCAACTTTGCTATTATTTCAACTATGGTGTTTTCAGTTGTTATTAACTTTCTTGCAGTGCCTGTTAATTTACTTTTTATCAGGTTAACTGCAACGATTTCATATGTGCTTTTTATTAAATTTACTAGATTTATTGCATCAATAAATCTTTGCAAATTTACGTATGTGCCATCAAAATCTGGCAACAATTTAGCCGCTGATGTTAAAAAGTTTGCCACAGTATCGGCCATGATTTTTGGATCCTTTATTTCTTTAACTGTTTCTGCGGAACTGTCTGAAACGAAGGAGTTTTCACTAATATTAGCCTCGATTGAAGTCATTAAATCTTTTGGGATAATAATGTCCAACTCGAGCCTTTCAAAAAGTATCTCAAGTCTGTCTTTAATTGCTGTAAAGAACTCAGACACAGACACTTTATATTGTTCTGATAGAACATGAAATATATCTTTCAATATTACAGCTACTTCATTGTGTTTATTTATGAGTTCTGTAATGTGCTTTAATTGAGTCTGTGCTGATGGGAGTTTTGTTTTATTGACACATTTATAACTTTTATCAAAGTCAAGTTTTATCTTCTTAAATTCTTCATACAAGTCTGTCCATTCAATACTTTTATATTTCGTATGAGGCATTTATTTTATTTTATTTATTTTTTTTTTAATTTTTTTTTTTTCGATCTTCTTATATACGTGGCGCAACGTTCCTAGGTTTATTAAAATGCGCCTTAATATAATATCTTGCACATGTTAATGTTATCATTAATACTAAGAAGAGTATAAAAAGTACATTGCCACTAATTGGCCAATTCTCATTCTCCTTTCCATTTTTTGCTACTTCATGTATTACTTGCTCATATTTCACTATTTGTTTTTCTGTATTTAATTCTTTTCCAATTTCGTAACCCGAAGGTTTTTTGATACCTAGTGTTCCTTTATATTTTTTTTTCATTCACAAATTAATTTGTTGTTACTGTTGATTTTATATTCATTTACTTGACCTATATCAACGGTACGTTTGTTAGGGCCTAAAAGGTTTATTGCAAAATTACTTTTATGTTTGTAGTTGCATAATAAGAATACAATTTTTTTTTTTAATATCTTTCGTTTTACATTATTTTAATAATAATTTGAAATTTATTTTGTTGTTGGAAAAAAAGTATTTATATAATTTAAACTATTTGTGTTTAGTCAGTTGGCTTTCTTCTAATTGTAACACTTAAATTTAAAATAAACTTGTATAATCTTAAAATGGAATTTGCTTACTTCATGATGTAGTAGTTAATATATTTTCTGCTAAGTCAAAGTTGAATGCTGTTGTAGTTCTGGTACAGGTGTTAATGATGATGACGTTTGAACAAATTAAAGTTGGTGCTTGAATTTCCCTGTTGTAGTTACCAATATATTATTTTGCTGTGTTATTTGCGCTACAAATGAATTGTAAAGCTATCATCTGCAGCAGTTGTCGTCATATGCATATTGTTGCTATTATTGCTGCCACTGCTATTGTTGTTGCGTGCTAATGCTGCTGCAGTTGTATAACATTCAGCTGTTCATCGGTTAGAGTTGCAATCAACCGATCGTTTGATTTAATTTGCGTCGTTGTTACAAATTCATTGGCGTCAAATTGCCCCGCTTCGATTTTGATGTTGGGAAATTTGTTTTATTGCTGATGTTGTTGTTGGTGGTTGTTGTTATATGGGTATTTGTAGTTGGTCTTGTTTTTATTTTTTTTTTT
Source organism: Dichetophora obliterata (assembly GCA_963920525.1). Lineage (NCBI taxonomy): Eukaryota > Metazoa > Arthropoda > Insecta > Diptera > Sciomyzidae > Dichetophora > Dichetophora obliterata. Next base: position 69,522,418 of record OY986438.1, on the reverse strand, counting down.
GCAAAAATTTAACTTAAACAGTTTTATATTAGTCTTTGTGTAATTTGTTTCGAATTTGTTTTTGTGTGGAAGAAATACTCTTTATTTTTATATCACTTTTGAATTAATAATTCTTTATTAATGAAAGTCTTTTCTTTTTCATTATAATGTTTGAACCAATAATCTTTACACTTCTGATGATTATGTTCTTTTTTTTCACTGTACACTTTTGGTAGTTTTATTGCAGGACATTTTTTTAATAATTTACTGACTGCGGATCATAAGGATTCAGGACTGGCAGGATCGCCATGTTAGGATAGCTTGGTTGCTATTGAAGTAAAAAAAAACAATATTTAATTTTAGTTTTAATTTTATTTATTTCGGTTAGATCGCGAGTGACCAAACATTTTCAATACAGTTACATTCCTTGACTGACTTCTTATGCTAGTCTTAATCTAAAAAGAAACTTACGAAGAAGGGTGTACGTGACAAAAGTAGAAAGTCAAGTATCGATGCAATTCGACATTGATACTTGAGTTCAATGACTAAACGTGAAACTATGAGAATAAACGAAATATGACCCGGTCATTAACTTTAATAATTTATTGTGGAATTTGGAGTTCAATAAATTCCGAAATATGACGCGGTCAATAACTTTAAAAAGTTATTGTGGAATTTGGAGTTGAATAAATTCCGCGCTATTTGATACTGCACTTACACTTAGGGTGATAAGTGCAATATGAGTTTATATGTAGTATGAACGAAGTATGTATTGATTTGCATTGTCACGCTACAAAAGTAAATGGCATTGTACATAAACAGGGTGCACCGTACAAGCCCGCTACTAATGGACAAGCGGAGCGTTTTATTCAAACGGTGAAGAATAAACTGTTAGCATCAAATTGCCAACTGAGCTCGATGGATTCCGCTCTTAACACAATTTTACTCTCCTACAGAAGAGCCATACTCTAACGTGGTTTTATATTAGGCTGAGGCTGAACTCAGTCGTCCCAGGATTATCCGAAGGGTTCACTTTACCTTTAGCATTTAAGAACACAATTTGAATCCATTTTAAATCTTTATTGAACAATTTCAATTCCTTATGATAGTCCTTATGATATGTCTTATGATACTATAGAAGTTTGTGGCACAGCGTATGTAAGTCGGAAGCGGTTCTGTTCAACGGGTAATCAGTTCTGTAAGACGGGTTCTATGCCAGGTAATCGGTTCTTTTCGATCAGGTAATCGGTTCTGGTTCGGTTCTAAATTGCTTAGATGCTGGTTCTGGTCTTTAATGACATAACGGTGGTTGTTCAGGTATGTACTGTGTGGGAAACTCATGTACAGCAACAACAAAGGTTCTGTTGCGGAGGCGACCAAATCAGCGCAGTGAGCAGAAGTGGTGTGGTCAGGAAAATAAATGATTTTGCAGAGGTCGTTCGAGTTCTGTGGCGAGGGCCACCGAAGCAGCGAGGCGAGGAGAATTGGAAGTGCTTGTGAGGGCAGACGACCGTGTGGTCTGACTGCAGTTCCTGAGTACTGTTGCAAGGGCAGATAGTACGGCGAGCAACAAAGTAAGACGATTTTAAAGCTGAAGTGGGGCGACTGAACAGCCAAACAGCAAGATCAGTGTGCCAGCTAAATGGCTACAGCGGTGCAGCGCACTGAAGTGGTGCAGCCAGAGGCTTGGAGGTTTTGCAAGGTTAATTGTGTAAGTCTTGAGTTCTGTTGCAAGGGCTGATAGCACGGCAAGCAGAATCTGAAGATATTACGAGGGCAGTCGGCCGCAAGTTTCGACTGCGACGCTCGAATACTGTTGCAAGGGCTGATAGCACGGCGAGCAGAATTTAATTATATGGTATGCAAAAGAAAAGATGGACTGCGAAGTTTTTATCGCTGAAGCAAATGGACTGAAACTGCCAAACAATTTGGTCCACGGAACTTACTAGAACAGACGAAAAAGCATACAACTGCAAGGTTCGCCTATAAGGCTTATATTCTGTTGCAAGGGCGGGTAGCAAAATATAAGAATCGGCAAGCAAAACTAAAAAAAAAACAATTATATCTATATCCCAAGAGCTTAAGTGAAACGGCAAGACTTAACAAGGAAGCGGAGGTGTTGTTGTCTTTTACATTTCCTTAGTTTTACTTATAATTTATTCTGTTTATAGTAAGTGTTGTTTTATTAAATAGATTCTGGCGGCTGAGGATCGAATCCGGCAGATGCAAATGTTTATTTTGAACTTTCATATTTTATGTTTTTGAAAGTTTTTATTATTATTTTTTTAGCCTATTTTCAATAGTAATTGAACAGAAAATTGATAAAACGGGTTTTAAAGTAATTTAAATTATAAAGTCAAAATTACGTATTTTAATTGAATATTTAAATTAAAATTATATATAAATCTTTAAATACATTTATTTTAATTGTAACGCGTTGTGATGGTCCCCCCCCCCTACTTAAGAGGGCGATTTTTGGTCGAGAAAAAATAAGAGGGAAAAAATGTTTTTTAAAATGTTAAAAAATGTTAAAAATAATTTTTTAACAAATAATAAATTTATTCATAAGCATTATTGATGGTAAAAAAGAAACAACTAACTTAAAACTAGTGTATAACACAGGGGAAAAAACTGGAAAATTCTTTTATAATAATAAAAATTCACACACAGAAGGTGAGGTAAAAAAAAATTAAGCGGGACGGGCAACCATCCGACGACCTTGGCAGCGCAATTGGGTGGGGCTTCATCCATTAGGTTGAACAAGATTCCTGTCGCCCTCTTCGATGGATGTACCGCGAGCTTTTGTGTTTGGCTGTCAAATTCCGTATGATGTCAACGTCAAACAGCCTAGCCAAATCTGTATTTGTGACGTCTGTCTTGTTGGTTTTCAAAGTAGACTTGACGTTGCTGGACTTTGTCTGATGGTTTTTGCCTGCTGGGGTTGATGGTTCTGTTGTTGTGAAGCAAATGGCCTGTGCAGGTTTATGCCCATGATGCCATTTGTCAAATTTTCCCACTGGGAGATAACGACATGTTTAGGCGTCTATTGGTGGTTGTAGTGATGCGTGCTTATTCGGTGTTGCCATTTGGCGAAGAAATTTCGCAACCTGGATCGAGGAAATAGGGTTTGTTCTTCTTCTCTCTATTTTCCTTGTTAAGGTATTGTGCTGTTGGATTGTGATGACTAAAGAGAAAAGAAATTAAAAGAAATAGAATTAATAAAATGATAAAATAAAGGTTGTTTTGTTAGAATTTAATGTTTTTTACAAAACGAGAGAAAGAACGAAAAATAATAAAATCATAAAAAAATAAAAGAAATAATGATATATTAAAAGAAAATAGACTTCCCCGGTTTTTTATATGCTTCCTGGAGCTTGTCTGGGATATTAGACTGTTGTTTCCGGTTGGGAGTAAGTGATTCATATACCTCCTGATCGGTTATTGACCGCGGGGCTGGATTACGTAGATAATATCGTTGTTTGATAGGATCACTATGCTTGAGACGGATGCGGTGGGAACCAATCGTGCAAAGGCCTTGAATTTGTGAAAAGATCACTTAGTTTTCTTTTATGAGCTGTTATAATAGCGTGCTTCGCTCTTTTGTTAAAAATTCTTGGTTGACGAGTGCTTGTAGATGATCTGGTATTAGGGTTGGCACATGTATTGAGTTTTATTTATTTATTTATTTTCAGTCTACGGATTTTTTACAATCTTACAGACTATAAGGATATTTGATCTTAAAACTAATTAAAAATAGTTAACAGTATTAGTCTAAATTGGTGCTCAGACACATTAAATTTTAACATATTAGAAAGACTGTTGCACAAGTGCATGCATCTAGCTATTGGTTCATTATTAGCATAATTGGTCCTATGGAGATTTTCTTCAAATATACGAATGCGCCTCAAATCCCTTGGTGCATTATAAATTTGAAAAAGATTTGACAGTTCAATGCAGTTAATTTTACCAGAAAATGTGTTATACACAAATAAAAGAGAAAAAACCGATCTTCTGTCTTTAAAGGATTGCAATCCAAGGAATTTACGACGAGCCTCATATGTGGGAAGACCATCAGGCCAGTAAAGCTTTTTAAGTGCATATTTACTCATTAGTTTTTGAACTCTCTCTATTCGGTTTGATTCAATAATATAACACGGGTTCCAAAAAATCGAACAATATTCGATTATACTTCGAACCAAAGAAACATATAACGATTTTATAGTTAACGGATCTTTAAAAATTTTAGTATGCCTTTTGATAAATCCAAACATTGAATATGACTTAGATATAATATAATCATAATGGCTTTTAAAATTTAGCTGAGTATCAAAAATGACCCCCAAATCCTTTATCTCAACTTTGCGCTCCAAAATACAATTATTCAATATATAATTGAACAAAACGCTATTAGTACATTTAGTATAAGAAACTATACAACATTTTTTGATATTCAAGAACAATTTATTTGACAGACACCAACTATGCAATGCGGAGAGATCATTTTGGAGACATATGCAGTCAGACTCGTTCGAAATTTTAAGAAATAGTTTTTGGTAAATCATTAATAAAAATCAAAAAAAGAAGAGGACCGCAATGGCTACCTTGTGGAACTCCTGACAAAGCATCAATTGCAACGTCCGCAATAGTTGACCCAATTTTTACATAAAGCTTTCTATCTTTCAGATAACTTTTAAAAAAAGCAATTAAAGCATCCGACAAACCGAACTTTTTTAATTTGCTTAGAAGAATAAAGTGATCAACTTTATCAAATGCCTTAGAAAAGTCAGTGTAGATGATATCTAACTGACTACCGTTCTCCATTGCATTAATAATGTTTTTCGAAATAAGCAGTAAATTTGAACATGTTGATCTCCCAAGAAAAAACCCATGTTGAAATTCTGAGATGGCACACTTCACATGCTCGAATAATTTGATTTTTAATATATGATCAAACAATTTGGCTATTGTGCATTGTTTCACAATGGCCCTGCAATTATTTACATCACAACGATTACCAGTTTTAAAAATCGGAACGACCAAGCAAATTTTCCATAAATCTAAAAAAATACCTTTTTTAATACATAGATTAAAAATGAAAGCTAAAGGAACAGCAATATTTTCTGCACAAAGTTTAAAAAACATTGGCGGGAAATCCCCATGTTCAAATGTAAAGCTAGGTTTAAGATGATTAATTGCTAAAACTACGTCTTCTACACTTATATTAAAGACATCCAAAAAATCAATATTTAGGTCTTCAAAATTGAGATAATTTAGATTTGTTGATGATCTATGATTCTCATACACATTTTGGAAATATTTAGAGAAAAGAAAGATTTTAAACAATCAAATTCCATACTGGTTGGATACCCACTGGTTTTTTTCTTAGAATTTAAGTACTCCCGAAATACTTTGGATTTGATTTTAAATTACTTTCTACATTTAAAACATACGTTTTAAAAAGGAAATTATGAAGGCAATCAAATTCATTCCTTAACAGGGTGCGGAGAACGTTTGAAATACGATTGTTCTCAATTATCGTTCTCCTCATATAAAATTGTTCACGCAAATTATCACGAACGAATGGGGAACTCTCTGCTGGCGTCGTATTTTTTATCTCTGAAAAATTTGTCAGTCTAAAATTTTTTCGATCGAATTTTTCACAAAAAAAGAACAAGCAACGAACGTTCGTTTTTAATTTTTCATAAAAATTAATCGTTCAAAGAAAAATTCAGGAACGTTCGTTTCCTAAAATAAGTTCGCAAAAAAAAATTTGTTGCGGATGCGTATCATCGAGTGCTGTTGCTGTTGAATTAACATTTTTCCATACAAGGGCAAATTATTTTATCATTAAAAACACCATAAAAAATTGATTTCACCTTGTAGATGTTGTTATTACCATTCCGTACAAGGACGAATAATTGTGTCATATCTGTGTCGATAAGCAATTATAGCTTAATTCAACTTACGACAGATCTCAGTTATTGATGTAGCTGTGTTCTATGCATATGCATTACAAACGCACAACATCTATTGCTTCTAGCATGACCAAAGCCAAAGTTATGACACAAAAACAAAAGACACTTCCATTTAACTTATATGGTGATTGAAAAATTTAAAGCAAGATTTATCTAAACTTTGAAATCAGACTTAAGGCGTTATTGCATATCGACACAGATACAGTAGGGCAGTTCACGATCTTGTTGCATCGTTGCAAATGCAAAATTAACCGCTTTTACAAAAACAAAAAGCATTGAAAAGCTTTTGCAGCATATGCTTTTTGTTTTTGTAAAAGCTTTTTATTTTGCATTTGCAGCGATGCAACAAGATCATGAACTGCTCTATTATATGTTAGAACCACTCGAGATTATAACCTTTCAAAAGCGGACATAGTCCCAAGCGGTCTGAATCCCCATTTGGTGTTATGATCGCTTATTAAGCGGTAATATTACTAGATACAATTTTTGGGACTATGTCCTCTTTTTAAACGGAACAATTTGTAGTTTGGGATTATGTACCTTGGGGTTATGTCCCGTCACCTCCTATGTTACCAGAAAATCACGATTAACAGCACTTATGGTATTTTTCAAAGATTGTAATTCTCATGTTATTTTGTGAGAAAAATCTCTCACATGGGTAAAAAAATACCTCAAAACACCACAAAATACCTCAAATTACTACAAAACACCACAATACCTTAAAACAACTCAAAACGCTTCAAATTACTACAATTACGTGGTAGAAATACGAATTAAGGGAACGATGCGTTATTTGAATTATTTGACGATAATAAACCTTTGTGCGAATTAATTTTCCCGCGATTCTACTTTACTTAACACTAACAAAATTACCATCATACCATTATCCATTATACCATTATCTTCAAACCATACCACTTATACCATATCCATTACATATCCATTTATCCATAACCATATCCATTATTCAAAAGCATTAAAACATTATTTATCCTCATATGCATGTACAGTTCACATGTGTATTTGGGTTTCACCTTTTCATGTCAGCAAGTGTACAAAAATACTACAACAAACTTATATTTTGTCTAATAACTCCAAGTACAAACGAACGTTCGTGAATTTTTTTTCAAACGCTCATTTTTAATGAACAATTCCAAACGAACGTTTGTTGCTTTTTGTTGTTGTGTGAAAAATTCGTTCGAAAAAATACAAAGCTCACAAATTTATCAGTGATAAAAAAAAACGACGCAAGCAGAGCGTTCCTTTTTCGATTGGGAACGTTCGTCTACTTTTAAATTTTTCGTTTGAAAAATTCTCACACACAGCAAAAAGCGAACGATAAGATTGTATTTTAATCAATTGCGAACGAATTTTTCCGCACCCTGTTCCTTAATCGAGTAAAATGTAATTGATCTGCTAAGCAATTAGTGTTTTTGAATTTTTTAGCAGCTTTGTTTTTAAGATTTTTAAACTTTGCTAATCTCGAGATAAACCAAGGTGGTTCATTTCTTACGTATTTACTTTTTTAGGGACGAACAGAGAAGAGGCAAACAAAAGTTTAGAGCAAAAACTTTGATATGCGAGAGACGGACTATCCATATAATATAAAAATGCCCAATCAACAGAGCTTAAGTATTCATTAATAGCTGTAAAGTTACCTTTTGCAAAATTTAATTGGATTAAAGAGTCATTATAAGTTGAATCAAACTTGTAAAACCCGAGTTCAATAAATAATGCATTATGATGAATGCTGTTATTAACTATCGGTGCCAGGTTTTCTTTGCAAACCACTTTTAGATCGTTACTGACAAAAACTTAATCTAGAATTCTATTTAAGCCATTCTTAGTCGAATTTATCTGTTGAAAATTGTTAGAAAGAAACTAGTTCATCACTAAATTTTCATTATCAGACTGCAAATTAAATGGTAAAAGATTATTATCATCAAATACCCAAGATATTTTACCTAAATTAAAATGACCCCTAAGGCTATCGGCTAGAAAGTTGATGTTATCAATATGCTTTTGATAAACTTCTGTTATGCTATTTGGTGGAATGTACGATAAGAAAAAATAAATAATACCTTGATTTGAAAAACTTTATTTCTACACAAATCTGTTCAATAGTTCCATCAACATTAGGAAGTTTTAATAATTTACTATACAGCTTATTGCACACTGCCAATAATACTCCTCCTCCTCTTGCTCGGCCAGTAGATAGCGGTCAAATCGGTATACGCTATAGACATTGTCGAACATTTCCGCAGATGAGATTTCAGCGTGCAGCCATGTTTCGGTAATAGCAACAATATCAAATTCACGAAGAGCCATAGCAAGTAGAAGCTGTGATGTTTTCGTGCGTATTCCGCCCATATTTTGGTAGTAAATTGAATATCCGGAAGCATTCCAAGACTTTTGTCGCACAGTGTAGTCACCAGGCGATGTCGATATATTATAGGATAGCTGAAGAGCTAGCCATACCGGTGTTAAGCATTGAAAATGCAATGTATTAGAAGCATAGTGATCGGGAGCTTGAAAAGCAGAGCCAGAAAAGACTATGCTTGTATCGGCTGTTGTTGTTGCTGTTATGGTTGGATGCGTTGATATGGTTGAAGCGATGACACTCGCGGGCAGTATGAGCGAATTTAAAAAATCAGAACCACGATGAAAGGCAGAAGGAAAATTTTTGTTAGAAGAGACAATGCATGTGTCGGCTGTTGTTGTAAGAGGTGTTGTTGTTCCAGTTGATTTTATTGAAACGATGCTGCTCTAATGTTGAGTGGCCGCATTTTAAAAGACGGAGACACTTGAAACATTAGTATAGGTGGAAACAAATTTTGTTTGTGCACCTTCTGTGTGTCCTAGCGGGTCATGACATTCACTCCCTCGTTTTGTAAAAAAGAAGAGAACTGCCGAACGCGTACATTTGCAGGCCATAACTCTGAATTATACACTTTATCGTAGTCGTTGCATGCTATCGCTAATTTAAAATTCACTCTTTTTAGTGTGGTTTCATCCACACCTCTTTTCACAAGGCGGAAACATTTGATATTGCTCTTATTTATATCGGTATGCGCTGCAATATAATCAATCACGTTCTCAGCAGTTACCGATGGCTTAAATGAAGAGAGATGCAAAAGCTTCATAGGCGCAGCCACATCGAGCTCATTATTTGCATCGTTACCAACAATTATATTTTCTATATTACGATTTATGTAATTAAGTTTCTTTTTATTGCGCATAGTATTCCACTCATAAGTTGGAGGCCTTGGTATCGAAGTAGATGAGAAAGCATCATTATTATCAGCAGCAGCAGCAGCATATGACAGCGCAGTGCGAGAAGAAGTTGATGGACAGAAATCCAAAGCGGCAGTAGGCGAGAAAGGCCGAGAATGAGAACCAGAGTCAACAATAGGAGCAGATAAAAGAGCATCATCAGCAACGGCAGCGGCATACGAAAGCATTACTTTTGAAACAGCTGATGGACAGTCATCAACAGCAGTGACATGCTCAGATTGAGAAGCAGCATCAACAATAGGAACATTAGTGGGAGAGCCCAATGAATTTGATGTTTCAGAACCGGTTTTCAAAGAGGATTTAGGAACAACATTAGCAATGTTGGCCGTGCCAGGGTTATTGCTATTTTTAGTAATGTTTTTGTTCATGTTATTATTATTTAAAGAGCATAAATCAGCAATTATATTCTTCGGCTTAGCAACGGATAATTGGTTGCCACGATTGAGTAAGAGCGTAGTTTGCTTCAAATTAGGTTTATTAGCATTGACATTAAACGCATCATAAATAGTGCCGCGCAGTTCATTGACCTCGGTGGCAAGAGAGGTAATTGTGGAGGCAGAATCGTTTTCGACCAGTTTAAGCTTTATGAATTCAATTCCGACTGCAGGTTGTCAACTTTTTGCATTAAGAGCATTTTGTCGTCTTTTAAAGAGTTCATTAACGCGACCACACGAGCATTTGAAGATTTTAGGGCAATGAGCTCATCTAGTATAGATTGCAAATTAACATTAAAGTTATTATCAGAATCACTTCTTGATTCCTGCTGTTGTTGAAGCTGTTGGATATGACACTGTACTTGTTGTTGTTGCTGAATTAGAGATTTGTCCTTTATTGTTGCTGTTTCTGAAGAATGCTGTTGGTTATTTGATAGTTCCTCGAGCACAGCGGCTACATTGATGTTATTGTTAGCGTTTGAAACCTCAGAACTTAAATGAGCCAACGGCGGAGGCGATCGAAAAGAATCGCAGCGCTTAGTTGCACAAAACTTGCAATGATATGGAGTGCAAGTACTTTGCATGTAGTCCACATCAATTGGCAAGACGTTGACGCAGGGCAAATGAAATAAATCATTGCATTTCGCGCAAATCACTTTAGGCTGACCACGCTCAACCTTATGACCACAAACACAGGGCATGAAAGTTCGAAAATATAACCGGCACAAAATAAATTAGTGTCCAAGCCCAGCAAAACTGTTGCCACCGATACGAATCACTGCGCTCTCGCACACGTTTGGCCAATAATTTAAAATACTTTATAAAACTGAGGTAGAAAGAAAAAAAACACGACCGCTCTTAACAAGATCTCAAGAACGACTGTTGCAAATTGATATTGTCTAAGGTTATTTTAACATTCCCTTGGGTGAGAAAGTCCATCCCCAATATAACTGGTTCAGCTAACGTGGTCATGAAGGTTTTATCGCTGAGCAGTATGTCGAGTAGATATGCTTTTGTACTGGTAATGCATGTGTTATCTGATAGCTGCACACTCCTTTAGTTTTCTCGCGGTTGTACATTGTGCTTAAGTAGACGTTTCTGAACTAATTCGCTGATGTATGTACGTTGCACCCGTATCCAATAATGCCTGAACTTTTAACCCGAGGATGTTGATATTTATGTAGTAACGAGTTTCGGTATATTGATTTGATGACAGAAGGGTATTGGCTAGAAAGTATTGACCTCGAGAAAACTCCATCTTTGCCGCACCGTAAGCAGAATAGAATTCGCTTATCTCGACACTGTTGACGATGATGGCCTGGGTATTTGCAGCGCCAGCAATGCGTGTCCCGATTGTAACCACTGTCTTTAGGACCTCCTAGAAAATAATTGGGTTGGGGGCGGTTAATCTTGTTTTTGTCTCTTCTGACTAACTCCTACTCATCTGTCAACTCCATTAATTCGTTTAAGGTTGCAAAATCATTGAATCTGACAAAGCTTAAAATCAACTCTTAACCCGTCGTAGATGCGATCAGTGTGGTCCAAAAGTTTAAGTTGAGGATGCTGGCGTATAAAGGTTAGCATGGCTAATATGTAGTCTGTAGCCTTCTCTCGCTGCCCTTGCCTCCTATCGTAAATGTTGTCTGCTAATTGCGCAAGAAACCTTTTTAGTAGGAAGAACTCTTTTATTTCGGTTTTAAAGAAAAGATGCAGCGGCGATTCATTCGGTACCATTGTAAGACCTTTCCTCGTAAAAAAGTCGGTAATGCAGGAAGAAGCGAGTTTTCTGGTAATCGATAGCTAGTTCCTCAATCCGTTCTAGAAAGTCAAGTAGATTTTACCCACCTTCAAACTTCACCTCTCATCTTTGTACGGTGCTCATGACCTTGCCTGCGGTCCAACGGTGAAGATGTGGTGAAGAGCGTGATTGAAAGGTTGGGGGTATGTCAATGCTATTATCACTTATGATTCTGTTTTCTTCTTGGTTTATTTTCTCTTCTAGCGCCTTAAAAATATTTTCGGTAGACTTCTGGCAGCGTTTTGCTTTAATAACTTCAAAAGGTTGCCGACGAAGTTGCTCTGCTTTACACCCATCAGTGTGGAGATCGATATTTTGGCATTCTATGACGAGCCGGTTCTTTCGTAATAGATAAACCCAACCAACCGAGTCTGTTGGTAAAAGATTTTTTCATCGTTTGGTTGTTTTGGGGTTGCTATAGCTTCCGACTGTTGCTGTGTGCCACTTGTTGACTGACCTGTTTTGACGCTGTTGGTGGTTTGGCCATTTTTTCCACATTCGTCGTTGGAATCACGTCCCTGCTCGGGCGTCATTTTCTAACGTGGTCTTATCTTAGTTCTGTTGTGAGGGTCACCGAAGCAGCGCAGCCAACAGTAGTGGTGCGGTCAAGAAAATAAACGCTTTTGCAGCGGTTGGTCCAGTTCTGTGGCGAGGGCCACCGAAGCAGCGCAGCGAGCAAAATCAGAAGTGCTTGTTAGGGCAGACGACCATGTGGTCTGACTGCGGTTACTGAGTACTGTTGCAACGGCAGATATTTATTTATTTATTTATTTCAGTCTACTGATATTGAAATCTTACAGACTATACCATTCATCAAAATCAATATAATTATACATAGCTAAGTAATAACATAAATAGATTAAGCTTAAAGTGGTTTTCCGGCAAATTTAAATCCAGTACATGAGAAAAGCTATTACATAGACTAATACACCTGTTAATAAGTTCATTTTGAGCATAATTAGTTCTATGAAACCTCGCCTCTAATAATCTTGTATTTTTATGTTTCCTTGGAGGAGCATACAGGATGAAATAATTCGATAGATGAAGTTTTACCGACTAAAATGTTGTAAACAAATAAAAGTGAAGAACATAACCATCTATCCTTTAAAGATTGTAGCCCAAGAAGCTTTTGTTGAACATTGTAAGATGAAAGACCATCTGGCCATTGCATCTTTTTGAGCGCATACCTTGTTATATTCCTTTGGATTCTTTCAATGTGATTTGAATGTTCGATATAGAAAGTGTTTTAAATAATCGAACAAAATTCAATAATACTGCGCACAAGTGACACATAAAGTGCTTTAATTGTGTGCGGATCTCTGAAGTTTTGGGTGTCCTGCTTAATAAAACCAACCATGGAGTTTGATTTTGCTACGATAAAGTCATAGTGAGAGTTAATGCTGAATTTGGAATTGAATATTACACCCAAGTCTTTTATTTTAAATCTTCGTGCCAAAACTATATTATTTATGGAGTAATTATTACTGATTAGGGTCATGTTTTTGGCATAGGTAACCACACAACATTTGCTTACATTCAAATTTAAGTTGTTTATAGTAATTATGGAAACGAATCAGATCACATTGAAGTTTAAAACAATCAGAATAATGCGATATTTTATGAAAAAGCTTAACGTCATCTGCGAACATAAGCATTTGGAAAATTCAAAGCACTGAGGCAAATCAATTATGAAAATTAACAATAATGGACCGCAATGTGTACCTTGTGGAATGCCCGAAAAAGCTCTTATAGGAGTATCAGCAGATATTTCACCAATCTTGACAAAAAGTTTTCTATCCTTTAAAAAACTACTAAAAAATTTTATAAGACCTTCTGCTAAGCCAAATTTTTTTAATTTAAAGAGTAAAATGTTGTGGTCAACCTTATCGAAGGCTTTCGCAAAATCAATACACACTACATCTAACTGTTTCCGACACTCCAAAACGTCCACTATTTCAGCCAAAATAAGTGCCAAATTTGAACAAGTCGATCTACCAGGCATAAAACCATGCTGATAATCACTTATTGTACTTTTAACATGATTTCGTAGTTTATATTTAATTATCTGATCAAAGAGTTTTGCAAAAGTACATTGTTTTACAATAGCTCTATAGTTATAAATGTTCCTTCGATCTTCAGATTTAAATATTGGAATTACTTAACATATTTTCCAGGAGTTTAAGAAAATTCCAGCTTTAAGACAAATATTTTATAGAACAGGAATTGGCTCAGCAATATTATCTATACAAAAACATTGGTGGAAAACCACCACGTTCAAATTTAAAGCTTGATTTAAGATTTGAAATAGCTGTTGAAACATTCTCGGCTGAGACTTCAATGTTGCTGATATTAGTAAGATTTGGGCCAAGAAAGTTCAGTGTGTTATCATAATTTGCTAAGTTATCATAGTTTTCAAACACATTTTAATCACACTCACGTGTATAATTGCATTATATGCCATCTAACTTCATGTTAGAAGGGAAATCATTGGTTTTGCGTTTCGAATTAAGGTATTGCCAAAAAGATGATGGATTCGCTTTCAAATTTGACTCAATTTTTTATATGTATTTATAAATATGTAAGGGTGGTTAAATTTTAATGGCCGGTGTTGACTTTGAATAAAACACAAATTATTTAGGAAATTATTTTCATTTATTTTTATGGTTCAATTATGTATGGAACAAAATATCGTCCAAATGGCCGCCGATATTTATATATACTGGCGGCACACCTCCATCCGATGGTCCAAATTTTCGATGACGCTGAGGCATAATTGAGGTTCTATGCCGTTAATGTGCCGAATTATCTCATCCTTTAGCTCTTGAATTGTTGCTGGCTTAGCGACGTACACCTTTTCTTTCAAATAACGCTAAAGAAAAAAGTCCAACGGTGTCAAATCACATGATCTTGGCGGCCAATTGACATCGCCACCACGTAAGATAACACGGCCATTGAATTTGTCGTGCAAAAAAGCCATTGTTTCGTTAGCTGTGTGGCAAGTGGCTCCGTCCTGTTGTCGTCGTCCACATCCATATATTCCAATTTGGGCCATAAAAAGTTCGTTATCATCTCACGATAGCGAACACCATTCACAGTAACTGCCTGACCGGCCTCATTTTGGAAAAAATACGGCCCGATGATACCGCCAGTCCATAAACCGCACCAAACAGTCACTGTTTGTGGGTGCATTGGTTTTTCGACAATCACTCTTGGATTATCATTCGCCCAAATACGGCAATTTTGCTTATTGACGAATCCACTGAGGTGAAAATATGCCTCATCACTGAAGATGATTTTCTTCGAAAATTTATCATCTACTGTTGCCATTTCTTGTCACCATTCTGACAATTGATGACGCTTGAAATGGTCAAGAGGCTTTAGTTCTTGAGTCAATTGCACCTTGTAAGCATGTAAATGCAAGTCTTTATGCATAATGTTCATCAACGACGATCGAGAGAGGTGCAATTGTTGGGCACGACGACGAGTTGAGGTGGACGGCTCTTCAGCCACACTATCGCGAACAGCAGCAATATTTTCTGTAGTAAGAGCTGTACGAGCATGCACTGGTGTTTTCACATCTCCTACAGACCCGGTTTGCTCAAACTTTTGCACGATTTTTTCGATTGTACGCACATTTGGACGATTAAATTGACTGAAAAAATCACTGATTAAATTGACTGAAGTGCACGATATGCATTTTGATTTGAACGTCCATTTTCATAATAAGCCTGAATAACTTCTACGCGTCGCTCGATTGCGTATCTTTCCATGGTTTAAATTGAAATAGTCTGAAATTGAGAAAAGTCAAATTAAATGCAGGGAAAAACCTGACGTTTAGGTGTGGTTCACATTCAACATCGGCCCTTAAAGTTCAAACACCCTTTATTATCGAATTCGTTTCGAGCATGTATGAATTTTGATTGATTATATAGTAAATTATTCTTTTTCAATTTCTTAAACCACTTATTTTTAGGTTTTTAAAATGTGCTAAACGAGAGCAACAAGTAAGACGGTTTTAAAGCTAAAGCGGGGCGGCTGAACAGAAAAACGGCGAGGTCATCGCGCCAGTTTAATGGCTACAGCGGCGCAGCGCACTGAAGTGATGCAGTCAGAGGCTCGGAGGTTTTCCAAGGTTAATTGTGTAAGTTTTGAGTTATATTGATAGCACGGCGAGCAGAATCTGAAGATATTACGAGGGCAGTCGACCACAAGTTTCGACTGCGACGCTTGAATACTGTTACAAGGGCTGATAGCACGGGGAGCGGAATTCAAGCATATGGCATGCAAAAGAGCAGATGGTCTGCGAAGTTTTTATTGCTGAAGCAAATGGACTGAAACGGCCAAACAATATGGTCCACGGAACTTTCTAGAATAGACGAAAAAGTAGACAACTCCAAGGTTTTCCTATAAGGCTTATATTCTGTTGCAAGGGCGGTTAGCAAAATATAAGAATCGGCAAGCAAAACTAAACAACAACAAAAAATATTTATATCTATATACCAAGAGCTTAGGTTAAACGGCAAGGCTTACCAAGGAAGCGGAGGTTGGTTTGGAGGTTTGGTTGGAACTTATCACTTTAAGTCGCTCCCGAAGTGACATTGTCTCAGATTCTTATATACATGTCGTTATGAAGTTGTTGGGCATTATATGACATATTTGTAGTTGTAAATATTATTCTTGTTTGAAAGCATGCCGCGTCTGTTGTGTTATTGTTGTTGTCTTTTACATTTTCTTAGTTTTACTTATATTTCATTCTGGTTATAGTTAGTGTTGTTTTACTAAATAGATTCTAGCTTCCGAGGTCTTGTCTAGTCACATTACAGAATCGGGCAGCTGCAGATGGATATTTTGAACTTTTATATATTATGTTTTTGAAAGTTTTTATTAATTTTATTTTTTTTAGCCTATTATCAATAGTAATTAAACAGAAAATTGGAAACAAAAGAGTTTAAAATAATTTATATCATTAGTGCAAAGTTAAGAATTTTATTGCAGCGCATATATATGAAATAGATTCTGGCGGCCAAGGTTCGAATCCGGCAGTCACAGATGGCTATTTTTAACTTACATAATTTATGCTTTTGGATGTTTTTATTATTTTTAGCCTATTTACAGTAGTAATTGAGCAGAAAATTGGAAAAAGTCTCTTTGATCAGGTAGTCAAAACCCGTCTTGTCAATCAACGGGAAGCAGTGAAGCAGAACATAAAGTACTGTTTTCAGCCAGAGTAGATAGACAGCCAGTGGTTGTGCCTTCATCGGATATGGAAATACGTCGATCTAGCCGAGTTAGTAAAGCACCTGAACGTCTTCAGAACAATTAAATAACATGTTTTTATTTTGAATTACACTAAAAAATATAACTCTTAAACGCATTCTTATGAAATTCAATTCAATGAATTCAATTCTCAGTGAATTTCAATTTTTTACTCATTACTTACATATTACTTTAATTATTTTCATTTATGCTAAAATCACATGTATGTTAATTTTGACAATACAATATCGTAAAAATAAGGCAGGGTGAGGTGACATAGTTGCTCTCACCAATTCTTGTAAACTGTAAGGTAAATCGTTAATATTGAAAATGATTTAGACAACAAATAAACGACTTTTGACTCTCATCGTTACGACACTTTGTATACTATATATATATATGTATATATATTAGGGTGGGTATAATATATATATATGTATATATATATAATATATATATATGTATATATATTAGGGTGGGTCGATTTAAAAATCGCCCATTGCTCAGTGAAAATCTTATTCTAGGGATCAAAATAAGAAACTTTGCCCGACAAACTATACCTCTAAAACGAATTCTAATGCCCCAACTTTTCCGTAGGGTCAAATTTTGAAAAATCCCTCTTTGACCCATTTAGAGTGCCCCAATCGAGTCCAAATGTATGACCGACACCTTCTAACTTTGGAGGGCTGATCCACCCATGCCAGTGGCACATCCCCTGGAACCCCCCTGGGGTGTTCCCCATACAAACAATGTTCCCCAAACAAATGAAACCCCATCAAATACAATACATCGTTGAAAAGGTATTAATGAGCCCTACAATTGCTTTGTAGGTTCCATAGACCTAAAACATCAAATTCGTAAAGTTTTTTCAGTGACACAGACTTCTACCCTCAATGAATGAAAAAATTATTTTATAGAAAAAAAAAGCTCTTAAAACAATAAACTATGTCCTTGAAAGTATTTAAAAAAGTTGAGAATCAATAAATTCTTTTTCATCACTTGAGTTAGGCTCGTAGCCAGTGGTACTAATTGATGGTGGAGGCAAGGCAGACTCACCATTAGAGTCGCTGATTGACACGTTGTCATTTACATCAGCTTAACCTTCAGGTTGTTCGCGCTTATCCCACGACAAAACCCTTGGTCCACATTGGTCAAAAAAAAAAAAAAATATGTGTGTGGCTGCCACGCACGGTAGAAGTGAAACTTTACCCAAAAAATTGATTGATTGACCTTTTTAATATAAAAAAACAAAAAAAAAAATAAACTGGCCATTTCAGCCCGTGGAAGGACTTTGACCTAGCTTCTATTGATCAATTGTGTTGTGCGTTTTATTAAATGTTTGATCACAAATGACCGAGACCTTTTTAATATAGTCTTACTAAAAAAAGCCCCATTTTATTTAATGGCTTGAGTAGATTAAATATGTTTTAATACAATTTCGAAATGTTATTGTAACATCAACTAATACTATATCCATCATACCATATCATCATATTATGATAATCATACCATACCATTAACTTTTATTTCTTGTAAAAACCTTTATCAAAAAATGTTGAATATAAAAATGCCTTCAAACTGATCATACAAAAACGAAAATACACATATCGTTCTTAATAAAGAGTGCCCACTATTCATGAAACACAGTTTGGCAAAACAAATAATAGCATATGTTTTCGTACAACTATTTTTATTTTTATTAAAAAAAAATTGGTTTTTTAGCGAATAATCTACAACGGCAACAATTGATAACTATTAATCATATGATAACAATTTTATGATAACTAAAATAAGATAAAAAGTATTTGCATTGCAATTTCATTATTATGAATACAATTAATTATAAAAATAAATCAATGTTAACATACCTGTAGGCATTGCATTTAATGTGCGTACATTCTGAAGCTGGCTTTCAGCTCTTTATCTGGTTCTGAATTCTCAAACTCTTTCTGTAAATGTCTTTGGTTTCTGATTTTTAGTTTTCGGCATCTTTTAAATTTATTTCACAATAATAATTAACTTGAATAATTTACAACTTTTTGATTAATTTTAATTTACAACAGTTGTTGTGAGCTATCTATGTGGGTGTGTAACCACGTTGCGGTCTAACACGGTGGCTGGCCCAGGCTGCCCGACGGGATGTGGGAGGGTTCTTGCAACAGGAACTCACCGAAGCTCACAAACAAAAAAAACTCGTGCCATAATTTTTAAAACAAGAAAAAGAACAGACAAAGGCGTGAGAAAAGGAGAAAAAAAAGCAAGAAGGGTGCAAGGAAAGATAGAAAGTAGAGAAAACATACATACATTAAATGAGGTGGTCTAATTCTTCATAAGAGGAAAAGGTTGATCTGATAAAATTCTGTTATTAAAGATTTTATACATCCCTCTAATTGTAAATCCAGTACAATCCAATACAATACAATAATCACATTCATACTGTCCCTAAGTCAAAGTCTGTTAGTCTGAGCCCGCCCACCCCTTCCCATGATCCAACTGGGTCATGGCCTTGAACCTCGTATGGCTCTATACATTATCTCGAGGTCCCCTACTACTGACTCCGTTTAGTCTAGTTTAAATCCGTCCGTAGTCCATTCTATCGATCAACTGCAGCCTACATGTGTGCTGGCCCTTACATGGGTTAAGCACCACACACCAACATTAGTGTTTTAGCATTCCATTATTGCTTCACTGAATTCTAACACAAAAAAATTTCAGACTTCAACTCATAAAAACAATCCCAGCTGAAAAAAAAGTGACAATAAATACAAATTGTCTTTTCATTAATAAAGGTAAGTTTAATGCTTTCAAATATATAAATATATATAAAGTATATAATAGTATATATAAAGTAAGTATGTATATATTTTTTTATAAGGAAAAGTTAATATTTAAAAATAGTAGACACAAGTTAAGGATTCATGTTTTTTTTACTTTTTTTTTTAAGGGTAAGTTTAATATTCTTAAATAAAAAAATACAGAAAGAATTTTAACATTAAAATATCAAGAAACTGATAATATATTTAAAAAAATTATACAAGCATAAGTAATTAACCTACTAGCTGCATTAAATATTGAAATGCAATGAAACTATTAACACAATAACGCTTAAGCACTCACCAATAATGGATGTAGGTGCGCCAGCATCTAGTTGCTCCACCCGTGAAATTTTACAAATACCAAAATAAATAATTTTTTTATTGCAGCCTCACAAGAGATTTATTCACTTTTTTATATATATTAATTCAAATGTTTCTTTATAAATTTATATGTATGGTCTTATTAATTTCTTTTAACTCGTATAAAAAATTGTATTTTCTTTTTTTTCGAACTTTTTTCAGATATTTATCAAACTAATTTTAATTTTTATTATTTTTTTAGTGTAGCCTTTTTTTATGCACTTCCCAAGTAACATTGTTGGAGCAACTAGGTGCGAGTGAGTCCTAAAAGTGTTCTATAGGTGTATAATATGCGGTTAAAGCTTTACCGCAGCTTTGTTTGCTGCTAGTTGCTTTTAATTTTAAAGAAAATGCTCTAAATATGATTTTTTTACCATTTTGAGCTTTAATACTTTATACAGCTCTGTAAAGGATTTTATCAAATCTGCAAAAGAGCAGAACTCTAAAATTTACTACTTGCTCTGTAAAGGATGTTTTAAAGTAATAAAAATTACTATACAGCAGTTTTAAAACTCGTAGATTGAGTATAATATTTGCTTTAATGTGTATTTTTGTATTGCATTTTTAAAGCGAATAGATATAAAATACTGTAAATTAATGCAATAAATTTTTTGGGAATAACAAGTGACTAAAAAATCTGATAAAGAGCTTCTTTGAAAAAATGGCGATCTTATAAAAAATAGAAAATCTTCGGAGTTGAAGCAAGCTAAATATTAGTGTTTACAATAATATTTAAAACGAAATTGATGATTTCTATGATACATATATTTAAGAATAAAGTACTTAAATCATTTTTAGTTGATCTTAAAGAATGTTAAAAATTTTCCAACTATTTTTAAATAATTAACACTTCTTAATTTTAATTATTTGTTAAGCCCGTTATAGTTTTTCAAAGTACTACATTCACGTTTCCGATAAATTCAAAAGCGCACCGAAATTCGCAGCATATAACGAATACACGAACATGAGTCTGATATAATAATCACTTTATTATTTCTTTAATTTATTTGTCATTCTTATCATCACAAACACTTGTCAAATTTTATATATTTATTGAGTTTATTTTTAACACATACATACTTAAACGAATAATAAAAAAGAGCTTTGCAAGAGCTCTTATTTGGGTTTGACAGGGACTCTTTTAAAAGTTTACAGCTACTTCTACTCCTCATATGAAGTAAAAATAGTGCTTTTAAACTCAAGAAAGTAGCCTTATATATTCTCTGCAAGAGCTTTAGTAGCGCGGCTAAAGCTATAGTTGAAGCTTGCTGCTATATAAGATAGCACTATAAGCTCTGCAAGAATGAATATATGGCTAATATTGTTACTTGGGTTCTTAATCTCATTTATATTTTTCCCTTTCAGGTGTAACTTTGCGAGCAATTTTTAATTAATTTCCATACTTTCTTTTCTGATTTCAATTATTAAGGCAATTCTTAATTTTTTTCAGATTGAGATTCTTAAAGCAATTCTTAATTTATTTCTGTTTTTTCAGATTTAATTTTCATAATCATTCTAAATTCGTTTTTTTTCAGATTTCAATTATTAAAGCAGTTCTTAATCTGTTTTCTATTTTTCTTTTCAGATTTAAATTCTTACAGCAATTTTTAAATTATTTATATATTTTTCTTTTCAGGTTTAATTCACAAAACAATTTTAAATTTATTTCCAAATTTTTTTTCTTTTCAGGTTTAATTCTTAGAGAAATTTTAAATTAATTTCTATATTTTTCCTTTCAGGTTTAATTCGTATAGCAATTTTTAATTCATTTCTATATTTTCCTTTTCAGGTTTAATTCTTAGTTCACTTATATTTTTCTTTTCACGTTTAATTTTTCTTCAGATATTGGCTATGTACTGTCTTTTTAGGTTTTCATATAACGTTTTCATGTAATGTTTAATCATCTCAGGTTTTTCAGTTTCACTGTTGAAAGTCTAGTTCAAGTTTATGTTACTTTTCAGGTTTTTTTTTCTGTTTTCCTTCTTTGCAATTGGACTTGCATTTATTTTACATTATTTATCTGCGTTTTGCGTGGGCTGCAAACCGCACTTATGCCGTATTCATATATTTCACGCACTGCACTACCGGCAGTATATGCCTTCTTGCGCGGGAACTCTGGTATATATAGATATGTGGTGCTCTGTTACATCACCACATAGAGTAAATCTCTACATTCTATTTTACCTTTTGTTACATTAATACTTACCTTTTCGTTACATTGATACTTACCTTTAGTTACATTAATACTTACCTCTCCTGACGTTGATTTTTATCTTAAATTACACTTCACTTACCTTGATTAATCATTAATAACGTATTATATTATTTTAGCAATTATTGAAAATATTTACACTTGTCTATAAAACACTTGTTATAAAAAAACATTTTGAATTGTATTCATTTATTATATTTTCAGAAATTTTCATTTTGAAAATTTCAGTTGTAAAAATAATTTCAAATAAAACAGTTGTGAAAATTGTTCAAATGAAAGCGTATCAAAAAATAAAATTGTAATATATTAAAATAAAAAATTGAATTCTAAAATAAAATACAAAAAAAAAGACCAAATATATATCGCACCAAAAACTGGCGATCCTGCAACATCGGACCTAAAATATCTCCAACGACCCCAATTGCGACTAGCCTTTTCGACCTTGGTTTTTCGGCCCTTAACTTTAGGATGATGACGATCGACTTTTTGTTTACAAATGCACGGCATTTTATGTTTTAGATTGATAAATTCGAATATATTTTGATATAAGATAACATCAAGTCAGTCACAAAGCGTATTGACCCCACGACGACACGATTGCGACTGTGAAAACCACGAGGCACACAACGTAGCTTCTAAGATGGACTTGAGACGATAGGGTCGTAAGAAACCTATCGTCTCACTTTCATAGGCACTACACTACACTAGGGACATAGGTACACTATAAAAAAAAAACAAAAGGGAAGAGTTAGGATTTTCAAGCTTAAAAAAATAGTAGAAGCAAATCTAGAGGGAAGAATGCTACGAACACCCCCACACACACCCCTTACTCCACACACCGGAGAGGGAGATAACACACCATTCATAGACTTTGAGACTAGCCCTCTCACACCGCCAACACAAATACACACGGTTGCGGTAAAATTACCTACATTCTGGAGGAGTTTCCCAGACGCTTGGTTCGCACATGCGGAAATACAATTCCAAGCGAAAGGAATCACAGTTGATAAGACTAAATACGAATACCTGGTAACATCGTTACCACAAGAAGTCATAGTCACTGTGCTAGACTTTATCCAAAAACCGCCAACACAAAACACATGTGGTGCTCTGTTACATCACCACTTAGAGTTAATCTCCACATTCTATTTTACCTTTTGTTACATTAATACTTACCTTTTCGTTACATTGTACTTACCTTTAGTTACATTAATACTTACCTCTCCTGTCGTTGACTTTTATCTTAACTTACATTTCACTTACCTTGATTTATCATTAATAACGTATTATATCATTTTAGCAATTATTGAAAATACTTACACTTGTCTATAAAACACTTGTTATAAAAAAACATTTTGAATTGTATTCATTTATTATATTTTCAGAAATTTTCATTTTGAAAAGTTCAGTTGTAAAAATAATTTAAAATAAAACAGTTGTGAAAATTGTTCAAATGAAACCGTATCAAAAAATAAAATTGTTATCTAAAATATATTAAAATAAAAAATTGGATTCTAAAATAAAATACAAAAAAAAAGACCAAATATATATCGCACCAAAGATATATCTCAGCTATACTCCTATATCGTTGCTACGCCGCCCCTCTACTCAATGCCTGACACCTTACCGAAACTTCTTCAAAAGATCTCCTATACTGCTTGGTCAAAAGATTCGCTTGTGGCCCCCAAAATCCCTGCCAGGAAAAGGCCACAAGCTCTGCTGATATTTTTGCGACACTATACGTTGTGTTACCAAACTCAAGATATTTAAATAGAAAACAATCGGCTATGCTTGCCCAACAATTACGATAAACTTTATTTAGAATTTTACTAAATAACTTTTACCAAAAAGTTTTAGTGTCCATTCGCTATCTTCGCCACTTTTCGACATTTTCTTTTGAATGTATTCATCAAGTGTCACATTTGACGAGCACCGATGACGAGGTGCGCATTAAATGTTGTTCGTTGCGCCGGAAATACTATATCTGTAGTTCTTTGTATCATGCCAGTGGATCCAATAAGCCGTCAGTGGTGTGAATAGATTTGCACAACAAAATATTGAAATTAGTTTTCTAGAAACTCACTTAAATTTTCTATTAAAACAAACAAGCAGTGCAGGACGTAGTAGAAAAAGCAGCAGTGAAATGTATCCTTAGGTATTTAGTACTACGAAAAAGTATGATATTCCTGTAACTGATTACTTTGATGGCATTAAAAAATTACTCTTTTGCTCTCCTCTTTAATTTTACGGGTGTATATCTTCATTCTTGTGAGTAAACGTCAAATGAATGGACAACCTATAGTAACTGAATCATGGGTCAGCGTTGCCAGTTCCAACCTGTTGACAACAAAACCTCACTCCACATCTACCTCACACACTCAACCCACCCTTTGAACTTACCATAAGGGTATTCAGGTCTCATAAAAATTCGATTTAAACAGACCACGATTTTCATACAAAAATCTTAAGATAAAGTAAAACAAGTATTTTTTTTTCAATCTAGGTTTAACAAAATAATCTAATGCGTGTTCCTTAGTACATCGAAACCTCAACCATCTAACACTGCAACCTCTGAATACCCTTAACCCAAATGTCCCTCAATCCCCATACCACACGCACATTATGTGTCAGCCCTGACATACTATCCACAATAGCACACACCAACTGACATTTCATCCACACAGTTATGTACTGAACACATTCACAACCACACGACACCACGACTCGACATGAAGAAATAGCCAACAATATGGAAAAATCATACAATTGTTTCATTCTTGCATACAGGAACCCTTATATTTGCGCTGTTGTCGCCCATCAAATTAGAAATAATTCTATACCGACGACAGCAACATTGCCATGTAGCTGCGACATTTCCACCAAATTCACCTCCATAAGAAAAGCATGTAAAATAAAGTTTTCAATTAATAAATTAGCGCAAAATGCCCGGAACGTCGTCTAAGCGACTCAAGAAGTACCAAACTCCATAGCCAAGAAAAGGAAGATAAAAAAATGCGTGCTGCGCTTTAGCTGGCGGCTTTGACTTGTCGGCACTGCGGTGCACTGGCTAGTGGCAACTTTCTCATGAAGATTGATTTGCAAATCCATGTATCAAGAGGTTCGCACGGTGGTGTCGCA
This sequence comes from Dichetophora obliterata, assembly GCA_963920525.1. Taxonomy (NCBI): domain Eukaryota; kingdom Metazoa; phylum Arthropoda; class Insecta; order Diptera; family Sciomyzidae; genus Dichetophora; species Dichetophora obliterata. Next base: position 69,497,156 of record OY986438.1, on the reverse strand, counting down.
CCACTTTCACTCTATTGGGGTTGGCGCCACTGCAGTTGTTGAAGACCACTGCAGTTATCTTGACTTTGTGCGTTTCAATGTAGAATCTGATTTTGATGTCACGAAAAGCAACCATACAACTCAGTTTCCTCCTATTTTTCTCTTTTTCTTTTCTTTGTGTGGGCGCAATCATCTACCCAGAATTAATAGAGTGCGCAACTTAGACACGGAGCATGGACTTGAAGGATTTGGTTCAACAGATGTGAAGGACCCACCAGTAACACCACAGAAAGGCACGACCGAGCCTTTCAATTAAAAATTAATGTTTTATGACCCATGTGTATTTAAACAATTTTTTTTTATTACTAATAAAGTTTTGCTTGAAATCTTCGAACAAACATATTTCTTCTGTTGTAAAAAAAAAAGAAAATAAGGGAGGGATACTCATATTCGATCAGGTTCAAACAGCAAAAAAAAAACGGAAATTAACTACCCAGGTTCACCATCTGGCTAGAAGCGTCACGTGACCTCCTCTACTATAGAAGCGGTTCACCCTGCCACCAAGCCATGGTGAAGGTAACCAGGCCGCACGGCCATTTTACCATCCCTTCCTTTACATGGAACCCATCTCTTGCCAAAACAGCTGTTAGTGGAGCAAAGCGAGCATTGAAGAAATTGTCAAAAACCAACACACTCAAACTCCTTGATCGCATTCACAATAGTATTTTTTCTTCAATTGGTATCCCAGTGGAGCACATTAACCCAACAAACCCTTAATATGGCCACGCAACACAGTTGACCAACCTGTAAAACTGTCACTCCGCCTAATCGCGATTGTATCATGGTCATGGAATTTTGCGGCGAATTGGTGATGACAAAACAAGAAAACACTGCAACGAGAGAATGACGGTTTCCTGTCTTGGAGATGTTCGGAATGCTTAGCTTCCTTGTTATGAAACGATGTAAAATTGATTTTATATAGACGAGACAAGTTTGGGCATGACTAAAAGTGTAGATTCAATGCGACTGCATTTAGCTGCAATGCATCACCATTCTAAAGTGCTGTATACTTGGCTAATGAAGTTTCAATTCAATTGTCTACGAAGAATTTTTTTATTTAAAAAAACTAGGGATATACCATGAATGCTGCAAATGTTCTTATAATTATTTTAGTATGATTATACATACATAGCAACTAGTTGCATGCAATTGTCAAAAGTTCGTGTGAGACGTTGTTGATAAATGAAGTAAGATAAGAAATGGTTAAAGTTTCTTGAGCTTCAATTTCTATGCAACTTTTTAAGTTCCCCTTTTCACATTTTCGTTGTTGCCAGCTTCACTTTAAAGGCTGTGTGCCAATTGCAAACTTTTCACTCGTGGTAGGAAAGAAAATCATAAAAGTTAAATATAAGGAAATTGTACTTTTCCACACATACAGCGTTTGTATTCTGAAGTACTTTTGTGAGCTAAGCAGTAAGCTTTTTGATGTTTCATGTATCAAAAATGTAAGCAACACAAATTGTCATCTAATAAATTATTGAATATAATATTGAAACACAGCAACAAATAGTCAAAGTAAAAGTAAATTCTACAAAATTTCTTCGTGTATTTTGAAGATGTTATTTGAAAAGAGAATTATTGCACACCATCATTCCATGCTCGTCGTACCACCATAACATACCACTGTACCATACTAACTAACTAACTAACAGTAGTGTGCGACGTAGACAACTTGATGTAAACAATACTATAGTCGACGGACAATGTCGTGTAGACAATTGCTTTTAACGACATGTAAATAATTAATGTCAGAGGCTGCATCTTTACTACTGTATTTATTTTAATTGAATCCAAGTTCGGAGTATTCGTTGTTTTTACACCTTCCAGGCGTGCTTTTTGTTTGTTTAATTTGTTAATTTGTGTTAAATAAAATAATTTTTCAAAAGAATTTAAGAATCAGCCCAATCTAATAAGAACTTGCATTTTCGCAGTGTTGCATTTTGTTGACATTACTTACACAATTTTGGAATTATCGAATTGCTTCAAAATAAAGTTTTCAAGCAACTTCAAGCTACTTGAATTGAGTACGGAAACAGACCTGTTGTCCACAACGTAGACCATTCTCTACATTATCGACAATTGTTAAATATATACCTTTCGAACAAATAGGAATTGTCATTCTCGTTACTTGAAGCAACTGCTTTGCTTTCGTGTATTCTTTTATTCCACTCTTTTCATTAATTTGAGTTCTGAGAATTTTTTCATTACATTTTTGTGTAACATCGGTTTTACTCCCCCGTTCAATTAGCCGTATTGTTGTATACACGGCTAAAGAAGTTTCACTTCAAAAATATTTGAATGTTATTAAAGTTCCTTCATATTGATGTTTTTCCAACTTTTGGAATGCTTGCGCAGTGTCACAACATAGAAAGTATTGATATCACTTCACTGAAAGATTTCGTTAATTTTTTTCTTTGGCACACTTCCTGTACCTTCACGTTTAAGAAACAATAAATATTGAATAACATCGTGTTTTATCGGTAATTTAGATTTATTAATATCACACGTGACGAATATAATTATTATTGGAGGGAATAACTTCAGATAGTATCAAGGTACATTTAATAAGGTAGTTGCATCCCTGCTTTCTCTGAACCACATTTGTCAAAACATACCAAGAAATAGAGGTAGCATCATATTTTGTATGGTTCTGATAGATGTGGTTCAGAGGATAGAGAAAAAAAACAGGGATGCAACTACCTTACTAAATGTACCTTGGCTAGTATTTTGAAATAATATTTAAATAAATGATTTGTTACTTGTCAACATAAGATTCATTGGGCTCTGATTTATACTTAAATAAAAAAATTTGAAGGTTTATGTTTGTAGGGTAAAAAATATGATATAGAAAATACATATAGGTTAATATGTATTATATGATATATTTAACAATTCAAAATTAAGCAGTCAGAAGAAAGATAGGAGAAGATAGAAAGCAAGAAGATAGATTAGAGTTATGAGAAGTATTCAAAAATTAAACTCTTGAAGGCTCTGTGGTTGAAACTACTTTAATGTTATTCGGTTAAGAATTCCACAGTCTAATTGCACTGACGAAAAAAGCCTGCTAGGCATTTAAACTAATTAAAAAACATTTTCTGATTACAAAGTTACATACTTCAATTCTTAATGAAAAAACAAATAAATTCTTGTTTTTTACAGTTCATTCGAAGAAATAACTCGGAAAAAAGACAAACCTGCATTCGAACACGGACAACTCAATTTACAAACATCATCGACATTAAAAAGAAAATGTTATAAGAGGAGTACTTTTAGCTCTAATCTCAGTATCAAATCTAAAACTTTTTGGAACTTAGATAATATATCTAAAGCAGCAAAACTACTAGCAAAACCTCCATCTATAGTTAACTTTGAAAATGAATATGATATGCGAAAAGTATATTCACTTATTTATGATGTTTTTTGACGTAAGTATTGTAAACTTTGTAAGCACTGAGCAAATGAAGACTTGAATATCAAAATCAGTACCTATATAAGTTTAGTTTCCTACCACTTTGGGAAAATTAGTTAATAAAAATTTGAGTAAAAAAAGAGAGAAAGTATTGCTGTGCTTAACGCAAATAAGATTTTTTTTCTATACTGCAGCTTTTACCTATAAATATCAGAAATTTCAAACCTCCCAAGATTATACAAAGTGTCCCGCAATAGAGTGCAACTATTTACGGAGGCGAAAGGTGATGTCGAGTTGAGCAAAAAATCAATTCTTTTTTTTAAAAAAATAATTCTATACTCTTAGAAGCTACATGGTTGAATAGCAGGGTATAATTATTTGACAAGGTAGCCGTGACAGTTTTTTGGCGATTGGTAGTTGTCAAACACAGCTAAAGAATGTTGTAGTTTGCTGCTGTTGACTAGCAATGTGCTTATTTTTAACTTATCTTTGATTCATTAAATTTATTCGCAAAGTTGATTGAAATGTTTTAAGTTTGTTGCGGTTGACTAGCTATGTTTAATTCGTCGCTTATTTTTTCACTTTTCTTTGATTAATTGCATAAACAGCTAAGTTTGACAACTACCCATCGCCGCTCGTGAGAAAAAAGCCAGTCTACGCGGCTACCTTGTCAAATAATTGTATCATGGTTAAATAGTATTTCATGACTTTGATGCACATTATTGTTTTTAGCAGAAAAACTAACTCACGGAAAACTTATTTTAAATACTCAGAGGTAATAAATTTACCTTTCTAGGAGATATGCTCGTGTGAATATGAAATCAATCCGTTGAAAGGGACCGTAAAGGTTATGATTTTTTCGAGAAATTCAACAAATAATCGTTATTTTTTAACGATTTTGTTTCAATCAAAAATAAAAATTAAAATGTGACTTTTATTTTTTCGATCAAAAATATAAGCTAAAATTTGATTTTAATTTGTTTGATCAATAACAAAAGTAAAAATTTTCACTTATATAATTAATTGTGACTTTTGAAGACTTTACAATGTTCAAGTAAATAAGTAAATCTAGTCTGCTGTGTGATTGACTTTTTACAAAGTTGTTGTTGTTTTTGTTGCCTTATATTATAAATTACTAGACCTTCAGCTCCAAATTTTAACCTTTTAAAATGTATTTTAATTTCTCCAATCAAAAATAACAGTTAAAATTTGACTTTTTAGCAATTCCATTTTGAACGTTCCGGTCTTAAGGATAACCATATTCAATTTGGATGAAACTTTGCATGGATCATCACTGACGCAAATAAAAATTTTAATTTGGAAAAAAGAAGTTTGGCGTGATTTTTGGCGGAGTTACAGGTGCACAAAATTGAAAAAATCGACAAAAACGTCGAAAATGGATTTTTACTGAAATTCATACCTCAAACATTTCTTAACAGATTGTTTAGTTTGAACTACCGTTGGAAAGGTAATTAACTGGACTAAAATCAAAAAATAGTTTTGGGAAGTTTTGGTGGTTGGTGGTTTCATCATTTGCGTTTACGTAATTGATTTCGATGTAGCGGTTCGAGAAACACCATTTTAAAAATTTAAATAATTTTTTCTTAAAGCTGACAAAATTACCTTTTCAACAATATTCAAATTAGGGTGGGGTCTGCGAATCCCTTCTTCAAAATCGATAACCTTATCGCAAAGGATGGAACCCCCAACAATCAAAACTTTCCCAAAACTATTTTTTGATTTAAGTCCAGTTAATTACGTTACAAAAGGGCGTCCGCAGGATTTGTTCTAGGGGGTGAAAGGCATAAAGAAGTCTAGAATGCACATAAAGAAAATGTAACCTTTATAATTCTATTTTCTGCGATTTTTGGTACTACAGCGTGAATCAAAATAGCTGTCGCACTTGTTTTATGCCATAAATCAAAAGCACTGTGCAAACTTTATAAAACAAAAATTTTTATTTTTTATATTAAGCATTCTTTATAACTCTACATCATTAAATTCGAATCTTTCACCATTAATTCTTTTTAAAAATTTAAAACAATTTGTGGCAAATCTGCTCTGCACGTACGATTTTTGCCTTGTGTGCTGGAAAAGAATCTTGCTGAAAACAAAAGTGACCCTCTCCGTAAATTTGCTTGGCATGCCGCATAAGATAGTTCTTTAAAATATGTTATCAGTAATATTCCGAATTATTTTAACGCCTTTTTCGTTAAGAAGAAGGGGCAATTTGCCTTTTTCGGAGAAAGCGCCCCAAACCATGATTGACGAAAGATTTTGAAATCTTACAATTATTTTTTCTCTTTAGAAATATCTGCCATGCAAGCTGCGTGCACTCTATCATTTTGCGAGTTGTGAAACTTTTGAAACAGTTCATGCAATAAATGTGCAATTAATGCCATAGTCGTAAAGAACAACATATGTTTTCCAGTGTTGCTTCTTTTTGTGTAATTGGTATTAATGTGTACTAGGTGCGACAGTGGCTTTGATTCACGCTGTAATTTTGTTACCTTTGTGTGTAATAGGTGCGACAGTGACTTTGATTCATGCTATAATTTTGTTATCAAAATAATTCAAAGATGGGGTCAAAATCTTTCTCGTATCAGGCCCAAAACATTTTCAATTTTTTTTTTCATGTGATTTCAAAATTTTTTTCTCAACAGGTATTCGTAGTAATTTAGTAAATTAAATAATGTGATGTCGCTCTTATCCTTAAACAAAATCGCATTAATTACTATTAAGCCCCCAAGTTTTCCTCTTTTAAAATAAGAATATAAAAATTTCCCAATATTTTTTTTTTTAAATTAATAAAACCAACAAGATTTTTAGATTATTTTTTCCAGTTTTGGAGGCCCATAATTCATAAACTAATTCCGAGCGGCTTGAAATTTATCACATTTGAATTTAGGAGGTAAAAATCCATATAATCCCCAAAAAATCAGAATTAGAGTTGAATTAGCTATTCTTGAAATGTTCTGTAGTGTACATGTGGCAACTTACTTTTAATATAGCGTGTGTGTACTTAAATTAGTAACGTTCGATTCCCACACTTTGTTGCAATGTTTATGCAATGGGAATAGCACACCACACATATTCTAAATTGTTCAATGCCTGCGCAGACTACTTTGCTTTATGCTTAAATAGTAGTTCCAGCCTTGAAGAAGTCTCAAACGAATCAAGTACGATTTTTCTTGATCCTTGACGAAACATGCTAATTTGGCCATACATTTCATTGACGAAATTTTCATATAAATGTTCCAAATTCGTGCAAGACGCAATGCAGAAACGTCGGGTTTATCATGCACGAACCCAATATCGAAATATTGAGGAAGTTTCGTTAATGAAATGAAGACAGGAATATAAAGAAAATTCGTCAAGGAATTAAAATCGAAACGTGTTTCTGGACCGAATTTAACGTCGTGCGATATATTTGATAGGTGATAAAAATATTTCATCCTCTCAACTCTATTGGAATTCGACTTAATGTTGGAGTAAATAAGCTATGAGAGTCTAAAAACGCGTGTATTTCCTAATGGGCCCCCAAATTCACAAAATTGTGAGGTGCAGCGCAGTCGGCGTCACGGACGATCGGTCAAGTTGTTGTTATCAAGTGGAGATAAGCATGCAAGATGGGCGGATGGACGGACGGACGGATAGCTAGATGGACTATGATTGGTCAAGCTGGCTGATGTAGGATGGCTGAAGCGTGCTGTTGTTGTTATAAATTGCCGATAAGCAAGCATGCAAGACGGAAAGATGACCAGATGGACGGACGGACGGATAGCTAGATGGACTTTGATTGGTCAAACTGGCTGATGTAGGATGGCTGAAGCGTGTTGTTGTTGTTATAAATCAAAAATTTAAAGTTTATGGTGATAAGGCTTCAGCTTCATATTAAGAATAATAAGCGGACCCAAAACAGCAAGTTCAAAATAAGGAACCAGTGTAGATGTTTAATATTTTTTATATGCTTGTTTAATATAATAGTTAAAGGTGATAAGCTACAAGCTTCACAGTAAGCATAATAAGTGAATATAAAACAGCAAGTTTAAGATTAGGAAACAGTGCAGAAGTAAAATATTTTTCCATACTTGTTTAATATGTTTATGAATTTAAGTCGCTACAAAAATTTTAAGTTTAATGCGATAAACCCAAGCTTCATAGCAAGCATAATGCTTATAGTAAGCATAAAGACTTAGTTGAGAGGATATATACTGTATGAAGGCTATTAGTGCAGAAATGGTGGAATGTGGTTAGGTGGTTGAAGTGCTATGTTTTTGTTGAAATTGAAGATAAGGATTTAAAAATAATTTTTTATTCGAGACCGTATATAAATGATTGAGCCGAGAGTATTACATCCATTCGATATATGATCCGCAAAATAAATCATTTAAACCTATTTCTTGAAGATTATATTGAATAATTTAAAAATGAGTGCAGGCGTCAATGAAATTTTAGAAAACGCAAAAGCATTGTACGAAAATGCTCATAAAAATCGAGAGCTAGTTTTACAGAGCATAAAAGAGTGCTCCTCGCACCTCATTACCATTCGGGGTATTTTACGAGGAGCAATAAATGTTGGAGCAAAACAGAGTGCTACATGTGGAATATACTGATTCAAGGCTATCGCACGCAGTTGAAGAAGCTCAACGCTTTTACTGGTGCAGGCCTTTCCCAAACGGGTAACAGATCGAATTAGGCTTCTATTCGGATTCAATGGGAGAAATCGAATTAGCATTTGGTGGACAAAAAAATAGTTTTGATTATATTTCAAATATATTAATACAAGTTATTTATTTAACCCTTGTTTAATTTTCAGAGTACGTACCGGCGTTGTAATTAATTTAATTCATAAAGATCCTCAGAATTTCTTGGCAGATTGTGTAGATCTCTACCAGTGCACCGTTAAAAATCCTTAGAGAAATTTACGTCCCGTAAGGTAAATACATTACTTTCTGGCTAATTTCGAGTTACTAGAGCTAATGAAGAAATTAGTGAATTGAAATTCATGAACACGAAAAATGTTGGTTTCTACCGGGAAACGGAAAATATGTTCAAGATGCAATTTTGAAAAAGCTGGAAGAGTTCCAAGAATTGGATAGTGGATGGGCGTTGGCTGCAGTCGTTAACTTGGCAGTGAACATCAACAAATTCACGCCACAGCTAGGATCATCATATATCCCGCTACCACCACAGATCTATAGCAAGAAAGCATGCGTTAATGTGAAAAATGATGACAACGCATGTTTTGCTTGGGCAATCATATCTACTCTGCATCCAGCGAATGCATATACGGAACGCATGTCAATATATCCCAAATATCGTTATTTATTGTATTCCAATATTGTATTCCAAATGACGATGAGGCAGATTTGAGATGCAAAATAATATCTCAAATAATGTATACATTATTCATAAAAAAAGAAGCAAATTCTTTTTTTAGCGGTTCGTGTTACCGTCATATTTGACGAAAACTAAAATGGAATGTCGCATTAATCTCCTTATGGTGCAGAGCAGATATCAGAATGAAGATGATGACGATGATAACAATAATGCCGCTGATAATGGAGATGGTAGCAGCAATGATGATGTGCCAGTCACATACCATTATGTGTAGATAAAAAGTCTTTCACGGCTTTTGTCTAACCAATTATCAGCACATAATGGATGCAAATATTTTTTTGATAGATATTTACACTACTTCCACTCAAGTTGGAGCAGCACACTTCAAAAGGCTTGCTTCAAAAATTTTAAAAAATATAACCCCATTTATGGTACATGCCGATTTGGAGTGCATTTTAGCAAAGTCCATTGTTGGAAATGCATACTAGAAGCATATACCATATAGTGTGGGTTTTTATGCTAAGTGTGCGTTATCCACGTTATCGTTTTATAAAAGCTATCGCGGGCCAAATTGTATTGAGTGGTTCGTTTCGGAACTAAATTATTTTGCCGAAGATGTTGAAACTGTCTTTCTTTGCCCTTTACCCATGGACGAAATGACTGTTGAGCAAGTTCAAAATCGCAATCGCCAACACATGTCACATATGTGAGAAAGCCTTTACCAATGATGATATCAAGGTGCGCGATCATTGTCATCTTACCGGTGTTTATCGAGGCCCAGCGCATGAGGGGTGCAATATTAACTTCAAAGACCTAAACACAATGCCCATAATTTTTCATAATCTCACCGGTTATGACTCACATTTCATTTTTAAAAATTTAGCTACAGATTTAAAGGGACGAATTGACCTTCTACCAATAAACAAGGAACGTTACATTTCATTTACAAAACGACTGGACGAATACGTGATAAAATATCGGTTTATTGACTCATTCAGATTCATGGCAAGAAGCTTAGATACTTTAGCCTCACATCTACCAAATTTCAATATTGTAAAATCAGGATTTAAAAATTTAAATGATGAACAATTTAATTTGTTGACACGTAAGGGTGTCTTTCCGTATGACTACTGCGATGATGCAGCCAAATTTTCAGAAACATCATTACCTGATATTACACATTTCTAAAATCAACTTAATGATACAAACATCAGCCCAGAGGATTATGCTCATCCACAAAAAGTCTGGGTTGAATTAAATATTAGTAATTTGATTGAATATTCGGATATTTGCTTGAAAACTGACGTGTTACTATTGACTGATATTTTCGAACACTTTCGCACAAGTTGTCATAAAACTTATGGTCTAGATCCTGCACATTATTTCACTATACCTGGTTATACATGGGATGCAATGCTTAAGCATACTGATATAACCCTTGAGCTATTGACGAATATTGATATGCTCATGTTTGTAGAGCGAGGTATTCGTGGGGTCTTAGTCAGTGTACTAAGCGTTATTCGAAAGCCAACAATAAATACATGACTGATTACAATGAGGCTCAACCATTGAAATTCTTAATGTATAATGACATTAATAATCAGTATGGTTGGGCCATGCCTCAATTTCTCCCCCACAGTGAGTTTCATTAACTTTCAGATTCTCAAAATTTTAATGTTGAGACTATAGCTGACGATTCAGATGTAGGATATATTCTCGAGTTAGATTTAAAGTATCCAATTAATCTCCACGATTACCATAAAGATCTCCCCTTTTGCCCAGATCATATTACGCCTCCTGGATCAAAACAGAAAAAACTGTTGGCAACTTTGGTTGGTGGCGTGAGATATATTATTCACTACAGAAATCTAAAGCACGCTTTGAAATATGGATTAAGGCTATCTAAAATTCATAAAATTTTGAAATTTAGACAATCTGCATGGTTGAAGCCATATATCGATCTAAACACGAGTCAGTAGAGTAGCTATGACAGTTCTGGACCAAAAACGCGTGTATTTTCTTATGGACCTCAAAATTCACAAAGTCGCCGCAGTATGATAGTAGGGTGGCTGAAGCGTGTTGTTGTTGTTGCAAATTGGAGATAAGCATGCAAGATGTACGGACGGTGGGATAGCTAGGGGGGTATGATTGGTCAAGCTAGCTGAAGTAGGATGGTTGAAGCGTGCTGTTGTTATAAATTGGAGATAAGCATGCAAGATGGACGGACGGAGGGATAGCTAGGGGGGTATGATTGGTCAAGCTGGCTGAAGTAGGATGGTTGAAGCGTGCTGTTGTTATAAATCAACATTTCAAGTTTAAGGTGATAAGCCCAGACCCAAAACCGCAAGTTGAAGATAAGGAAACAGTACAGAAGAAAAATATTTTTTATTTTTCCCATGCTTGTTTAATATGTTTATGAAATTAAGTCGCTACAAATTTCATGTTAAAGGTGATAAGCCCTTGATCCACAACATAAATCATTTAAACCTATTTCTTGAAGATTATATTGAGTGTAGTTGTTAAGCATTTTAATAAATTTAATATGAGTTGGTTGACTAATGTAAAAACAAAGTCTGAAAGCAGCAAAATAAATTAAGCTAGCGATTGAAAGCGTCATCATAACCATGACCATACGCAACTATGCTGATATAAATAAAACAAAACGATTTGATTTATATATGAAGCGTTATTGTTCTTTTATTGATTTGTTATATATATATATATATATATATATATATATTAGGGCGGGTCGATTTATTTTTCAACAATTTCCCTATGATTTCCGTATTCTATGGGTTATTCCATGAAAATTTGCCAAAGGAACCATACCTCTATCGTTAAAATCGAGTCCACTACCTTTTGTTGGTAGATTTTTTCCCAAATTGACGTTCGTATGAAATATTACCTACACGTTCACATCCATAACTCAAAAACTATCGATCGGGTTTAATCGCCAGTAGGCGCGTTGGAAAGGTGAGCTCATTTTGATCAATCTCCAACATTGGTCCAACGGTTCAAAAGTTACGGGCATTTTTGTCCATGTTTTGGAGCATTTTTCCATTTTTTCATGATTTTGTCCAAGAATATTACTTTCATGGCCATTTTTTTGGCTCAATTTTTTTGACTTATGAAGCTTACGAACCTTACGTTACGACTGGACTGATTTGGACTTTACATTATTGGCATATTTTTTCACAGGGTGCACACCCTGTGTTATGTTTGTTTATTTCTTTTTGTTTTAGTTTCTTTATAGACTTCTTTATTTTTGTTTGTTTATAATATTCCAGTGTATGCTAGTTTTGTTTGAGCGTCATTTCAGTGAAGTGTTACTTGAAATAACTAACAAATAATCAAACTATTTTGAAATTTAGAAAAGATTTAAAGGTAAGTGTAAAAACATTGCTAACTATTATAGTTAATAGTTATATTATTATTTTATGAAAAACATATTTAATTCTTTTAGTGACGGATGGAAAAAATGGATTCAGAGCCTGGTTCATCGCAAAATCCAACAGATACCCAACGCAGTAGTTTGCAACATTTGGTCTCTCATGATGTTTTTTCTTTTGGCGTGGCCTGTGAATTACCTGATATTAATCTGTCAACTAAACGAGATATATTGAAGTACTATTTTTTCTTGGCCGAACGTTCAAAAGCCCAAAGCAAAATGTTTTTCTATAAAACATTTACTCCCCAAGTAGCAGACAGATTGTTAGAAATTTGGAATCAACTTAATATTGAACTTATACTCAAAGGTAGCATCATTAGAAAATTGAATAATGTGCTTGACGCATATAGTAATGCAGATAGACAACGAGTAAAATGCGCAACAGAATTCAAAAAATTCGTAGAATCAACAAACCAATTATTCAACATTAGAAAATGTAAATGCAACTTGAAAGAAAACGACTGTTCATGTGGATCTATCCCAGAAAACTTAAAAGATTTCATGCGCGATCAATATAATGACAGAATACATACGATACCGGAACACGATAGTGGAAGTGAAGAGACGATACCAACGACTATACCAACAATCCCAGTGAGCAACGATCCTACATACGAACCACATTATGACGAAATGGAAGTTGATATGAGAGGAGGTTCAGATTTAGTTCTACCACCACAAACATACACTCCCAGATACAATACTAAAAACTATGCAATGGTGTGTGACAGATTTGGTGTGCATGACAGAATGGGATCAGCATTGGCAACAGCTCTGATGGAAGACCTGGGCGTAAAAGATGCTCATGACAATCTTGTCATCATGGATAAAAGTAAACTTCGTAGAGAAAGAGAAAAATGGAGACAAGACGCACTTCGTAAGCGGTATGATGGCTCGAATTTGATATCATTTTCATTCGACGGCAGGAAAAATGATGCTCTAACTGTAGAAAAAATTGATGAGAAGTTGCATCCAAGGATGGTTAAAGAACCTCATCTAGTTGTTTTGAGGGAACTAAAATCTCAATTGATAGGCTACACAAAACTAGAAAGTGAAACTGCGGCACGCAAAGTCAACAAATTGATCGAATTCTTCCAAGAAAAACAATTGTCTCTCGATTCATTAATTGCCATATGCGCTGATGGTGAACCAACAAATACTGGCGTACACGGTGGAATTTTGCGACTATTCGAAAAACAGTTAAAGAGACCACTGCACTGGTTTGTGTGTCTTCTGCACTTTAACGAGCTTCCGTTTAGACATTTGTTTGACACTTGACGTTAATGACGACATTTTATTGTTGGGCGATTTTAATTTGCCTGACTTAAAATGGCATTCTTCTGACGATGAAACACATTTTTGTGCATCTAATTCGAAGACACGCCAAGAACATATATTTGTTGACAATATATGTTCTGACTTACAACAAGTTAGTTGTATTTATAATAGTCTGGAAAGGCTGCTTGACCTAGTCTTAACTACAGACAGTAACAATGTCATTGTTCAGAAGGCACTTCATGCTTTGACTACTATTGATAATTACCATCCACCTTTGAGTATTTGGTATAAATCCGATAGGGAGAATATGGTAAATTCAAGCTCTGTTGACACAGTTTATGAATTCAATTTCAAAAAAGCTGACTTTTTGGGGTTGAATCATTTACTTAATAGTAAATTAAATATAATTACAGAATACATAAATAATAATAATCTTAACAGTTCAATAAATTATTTCTATACGGAGCTCTTTGCCATGTTTTCTCAGTCTATACCATATAGTCTCAAATTTGCGAAAAATTCTGCGTACCCTTGGTACACAAAGGATTTAAAGACTCTTCGCAACAATAGGAATAGGGCATGGAAGAAATATGTTTGTAGTTTTGACTCAAATGACCTAGAAACATACAAACGTTTGTTTCTGGAATTTGAGAATTGCTCAGCTGCATTATATAATGAGTATTTGGATAATATGAAGCTGAGTATTTTGTCTGATCCAAGAAAATTTTGGGGATTTATTAATGTTAAGAAGAAGACTGATGGATTTCCTTCTTATTTCAAATTTCAGGATGGATTTACTGACAATTCCACCATTATTTGTGGCTTATTTGCCAATCTTTTTAAAGAATCATTCTGTTCAGATTCTTTTAATCCTGATTTAGCGTATTTTGATTATATGAACAACGCATCCAGAGTTTCTTTGGGGCATATATCTTTTACCTCAGAGGATATTTTTAAGTATATTGAATCAATCGATGAGGATTTTAGCGCTGGACCAGATGGAATTCCTGCCGCAGTGTTAAAACTATGCGGCTCCGTTTTGTGTCAGCCTCTCTCGTTACTTTTTAATAAATCAATTAATGAAAGTAATTTTCCTCTTTTTTAGAAAAAATCTTATATCAGTCCTATTTACAAAAAAGGTTGCAGGAACGACGTCACTAATTATAGGCCTATCGCTAAATTGTCTTCGATTCCTAAACTTTTTGAGCGAATAGTGTACGATCGAGTGAAAATTCACTGTGGACAAGTCATGACAACTCGTCAGCATGGTTTTGTTACTGGCAGATCCACTGTGTCTAATCTCCTTGATTTCACTACATTCTGCTTAAAATCTATTGATTCTGGTAGCCAGGTCGATTGTATTTACACTGATTTTAGCAAAGCTTTTGATAAATTACCACATAATCTAATTTTATTTAAACTTAAATTAATGGGATTTCCACAATATTTTGTAAACTGGATCAAATCGTATTTGATGGAGCGATCTTATCAAATACGGTTCCGAGGCGTGTTGTCTTCTGAATTTGTTGCAGAATCGGGTGTTCCTCAAGGAAGCCACCTGGGCCCACTTCTGTTTATTTTGGCAATTAATGATGTTACCCACGTCATTAAACACTCTCATTTGCTTATTTATGCAGATGATATGAAAATATACAGAACAATTGATTCTAATGACAATTCAGACCTGCTCCAGTCAGACTTGAACTCCTTTGAGGTTTGGTGTTCTAAAAATAACATGTTTTTAAATCCAGATAAATGCCAAACTATGACCTTTTCGCGTAAAAGGAACAATTTTATTTTTGATTACAAAATTAAAGATACTGCTTTAAGTCGTGTAACTACCGTCAAAGACCTTGGTATATGCATGGATTCTAAATTGTCGTTTAACATGCATATTGATACAATTTGTAAAAAAGCGTCTTCTATGCTTGGTTTTATAAAACGGTGGGCCAAAGAGTTTGATAGCTTAATAACAACTACAACTCTGTATTATTCAATCGTGCGTCCTCACTTGGAGTACGCAAGTCAAGTATGGTCCCCACATTACAATGTGCATGTTGATCGTATAGAAAGAATTCAAAAACGTTTTGTTCGGTTTGCTCTAAGAGGCTTGAGTGGAACTGACACATTTAACCTTCCTCCATATGAGGATCGTTTGAAATTATTAAAAATGCAATCTTTAAGTGAGAGAAGAAAATCTGCTGATATCGTCTACTTACACCAACTCATTACTGGTGTATTCGACTCTCCAGAGCTTCTTTCTCTTATAAATTTTAACACTAACCGTAGAAGCAGTAGAAACTCTAACAACTTGATTTATTTACCATTTAGTAGAACAAATTATATGTTAACTGCTCCATTAAATCGCATGAGTACCTATGTTAACAACTGTAACGTGTTTGATGTTAACTTGTCGAAAGGTCAACTCAAAAGTAGATTGAAAACTAATGTATGATTAGATCTATGTAAACGCATGGTTAGTTGTTATGTCTTGTGTTGTCCCTGAGCCCAACCCATATTATGGTGGGTAAATTTTTCTCCCTTTTGGTTTTTTATTGGACCACTTTTATCGATATCTTTGAGTTATTTCAATGATATTGGATTGGTTCTTAAAATGATCTATTGCGGAGAAAGTGTGAAAAAGCTGTAGTAGCTGAACTCTATTGTTATTGCATTATGTCACTTTAGGCAAATCAACCACCACTGGACCACAAGAATAATTTAAAATATGTTATTATTAATTAATATTCCATGTTTCCTTTCTATATATTTATAAATAAAGAAGACATAAAAAATTTCTTTTAAATTTGGTTTTTTATTATTTAATATTTTAATATATAATGATAAATTTAATATTTTAATATATAATGATAAATTTATTTTTTTTTTCTTAATTAAATCATCAATTTTATAGTGACCCCATGCAATTGTGCCTACTCCATTTTCTAATATTAATCGCTTATCATCTAAATAACTTAACACAATTTTATATATTTCTTGTGTATATAACTTATGTATCTTAGATCTAAAAGTATACATCTTATCATAATAAATTTTCTTATCATATAGACATCTATATATATAAAAATGGTGTAAAAAATGTATAGTAAAACATCAATTGAGAATGGCTGGGCCGATTTGTCTAAAATTTTTTTTCAGTTGTTTATAATTGCCAGGAGAAGGTTTTTACGAAGGAAAATTTTGGAAAAACCCTCCGGGAAAGTCCGATAGGTGGCGTTGGGGTGGACTTATATCGAAAATTTGAATTTATGGACCAATTTAACTGAAATTCAGAATGTATGTTTGTTTAATCATAAGAAAATAATTTGTGTATAAATGGACCCGATAGGTGGCGCTGGGGTGGACTTATATCGAAAATTTGAATTTATGGACCAATTTAACTGAAATTCAGAATGTATGTTTGTTTAATCATAAGAAAATAATTTGTGTATAAATGGACCCGATAGGTGGCGCTGGGGTGGACTTATATCGAAAATTTGAATTTATGGACCAATTTAACTGAAATTCAGAATGTATGTTTGTTTAATCATAAGAAAATAATTTGTGTATAAATGGACACGGTAGGTGGCGCTGGGGTGGACTTATTTCGAAAATTCAATGGCGTGAAAAGTGATTTTGGTATTGCCACAATTTTGAAATGCAATCCTGGTACGAGGGGGGTAGCGAAGCACACCGGGTTCAGCTAGTTTTTTATAATCGCTAATGCTAAGAGACATCAATGCCGATTTTTTGACGCCCTTAGCGTTTTTAATATCACTATCACCTTTAACACTTATCAAATACATTTTAGATCTTAATACAATGAATTCCCTCATTATTTTTCCACTATTTTCATCTTTCATAAACCCTAAAACTTTTTTATTTTTTCTTTCAATGTTATATGGGTTGTCAACTTTATAATTAGATGTATCAAATTTTCATTATAAAAATCATCAGTTTTAATTGAATAAATGAATGAATCCGTGTCCATATAGCATAAACTCAAGTATTTATCAAATTTTGGATTCATGTAATCATAATGAAAATCATACATTTTCCACTTTGACAATTCAAGAACTACAAATCCTATATAAATTGGTTTATCATATAGGGTATGTATTCTATTTGATTGAATTGCTGCCATATTTTCAGTGAACCTTGTAGAGCTATGGAAATTCGGTTTAGCAATTTAACTTCTTGCTCCCAATCTTCTACCTCTACTTTCCCACTCACAACAAATTTTCACGTCTTTCCTCTTATCCACATTCTCCATGGTTTTTCCATATACTGCATTATTTAACAATTTAAAAAAATTCTTTTCAAAATCGTTTCTAGCTTGAGTTCTATGCAAAGTATTTAAATCAATATATTTCTTTAACCATGGAGATTGCTTAAATTTTAGAATTCTATGGATCTTTTTCAACTTAAGTCCATTTTGTAAGCATTGTTGCAAAATTTATATAATGTATGATGTAATTTGATTTATTATACAAATTAAAAATAAGCTTTTGGTGTTCACCTTTAGGATTTCTTTTATTCAATGAACAAAACGGTAAATCATTATGCAAATTGTGAACTTCAGTGGGAGTCTCTAAATCGACTTCCAATATACAGCTGCGGTCAAAATAATAGCAGCGCCCTTATATTCATACATGTTTGGATAAATAATACTAGTCCACAAATTTTGGATCCGGTAAGTCCATTTTCATTCCTATATGTACTTTCAACACTCGTTCCAACTCCATACTCAGCTTCCTCCTATATTGTAAAATTTTTAAGATACAGGGTGTTTCACGTTCTTGGCACGTGCTTAGTATTACTTATCTAGAATCTAAACTACTCACCATAAAATAAAAAATAATATTTTGTATTTTAGAAAAAATATCAACTTTTTTATCAATCACTTTCATGTTATGTGCTGTAGCGGAGCAAAAATTTTGAGAGTATCCAACGAAATATCAACAAATTTTCTATCTTTTGTTTTAGCGAATGCCTTTCGAATGAATTTAATCATATCAATGTCTGTTAATTAATCTAATTCTATTTTCGTATACTTTGGCATAGCTCCCCAAGATAGTCCGGGAGCTGTATAGTACTGACAAGGATCTAAATTGTAAATAGATTTGCAGACTTTTCTGAAATTTTCAAAGACATCTTTTCAAATAATACATCTGTTTTAAGATAAAGCTCCAAGTACTCATGTAGTGTTGAACAACTAAAAGTTGACCATACCTTTTGAGCATTTTGATAATCATCAACACTACACTCTTCGTTAGTTAGTTTATTCTTGAAGGCGATTCATTGAATCAAAATAGTCATAAGCGAATACACCCTTTAGTCTCAAGAGATTGAATTCGTCATCAACCGGAAACTCTGAACGTAAAACATAAAAATCTGAATGAGATAAATTGTTGGCTAAGCTTGAAAGACTAGCCATAAATCTAAATGAATCTAAAAATCTCAATTCAAGACTTCCGCGATCATTTTCGAAATGTATATACTTGGAAACTGAAACATAAATTTCCTTGTTTATTGGTATTACATTTATTCTACCGGGAATCGATGAAAGTTCTTTAATAAACAAGTGACAATCATATAAAGAAAGATTATTGTGCATTCTTTAATGTACAATATCTTAAGATACATTTATTCAATTACATTTTGTCTTATTTTGTGCAGTTAGCATGTGAGTGAGTATCATATTGCATAGTCGACGAGAAAAGCTAATAATTTGATTTCCCACGAAATTTCATTTAATCAGCAATTTGTGCTGACGCGTAACATTGTAGCTTTAAAATTTAATTTTTATTATTGGTAAATTGAGAATGATTTCCTGCGACCGACTGTCTGGGAAATTAGAATTATGCAATTATTCGATATCCACTTACACAACTAACTTTTCAGTTTTCGTTTTGTATTTTTTTATGTGTTGTTGCTATAAATTGTTTTCTAAATTGTATGGTTTATGTTATGTTTTTTAGTATATAAAACAAACTTAAATTAATAAAATTTCAGTCAAAATTAATTCGTGCATTCTAATGAATCAATTCGCATAGTTAGTTAAAGTGCATTTTTATATTCACAAGAAGTATTCTGGTTCAAGTGCCAGAATACTTATCAACAGAATAATCTAGTTTCAAGTGCTAGATTATTATACCTTCACCAGGGTAAACTAGTTCAAGTGCAAAGTTACCCAAAAGGCAAGGCAAACGAGCCTTGTCTTCGCAAGCATTGGTGACCCCGACGTGATCCAGCACACAAGAATCAAGCTTTCAGCTCTAAGGAGAAAGACGTGATCCAGCACACAAGGATCAAGCTTTTTGCTATAAGGAGAAAGACGTGATCGCACACAACGATCAAGCTTTAACTTTAAGGAGAAACAAACTTTAACATGACAACAATTCAAGAGCTCACAGCGAAGCAACAAGCGACTGGTAGCATAATCCAACAATTGATAACCAACTACAAAAACGATCCAAAAGGCCGAAAACAATCGAAAGAATACTTCAAGAAAAAGGTGACACCTCTCGAGGTTTCATGAGAAGAATTCGAACAAACTGACAGCCAAATCCGTGAACTATGCGAAGGCAATACTTTTTGAAAGATTACTACAATGCAATTAAAACTTTGGTTAGTAACTACCGGAAGGAGTTTGAACTTGCCATCACAGCAACAACAAACCAAGGATTACCACTAAATGCTAGAAAGACAATGGATGAAGAAAATACTTCAATAAGCTCAGCCAACAGGCAGCAGCCATCTACCAAACAACATGAATCCAACGAAAATCCAATCATTTGTCAACTAAGAAGATACAATGCACTGTTCAGCTCCATAACACGGTTCATAGATTCCATCAATGGCATTCAAGGAATTCATCACAAAGAATTTAAATCAACGAAGATGGAAAGACTAACGACTTTATGGCAACAACTGGAACCAACACATTATTCTATGTACGAATCATGTGAAGACCCAACTGAATTTGGATACGATCTCGAGGGGCATATTAATCTCGAAGAATCTATCCAAAATATAAAAATCACGCTATCATCAGAGGCAAATGAAAATGAATAATTAAGACCATCTATACCAATTGATGGTGGATTACAGCTACCAAAGGTATCAATTCCTCTCTTCAGTGGCAAATATCTGGATTGGCCACAATTCTACAATATGTTTAATGAAATGATTCATAAAAGGGCGATTCCACAGGTACAAAAAATGTGGTACCTCAAAACAAGTGTAAGTGGTCTACTTCGACATTTGACATTGACAGAAGATAACTATCAAGCCGCATGGGAATTATTGCAAGAGCGATATCATAACGAACGCCTGATAACATCAAGTCTTATACAAAGAATTATTGGTCTTCCATGCAATTCAAAGGATGTACCATCGGTTTTCATGCTAAAATCATTACATGACACCACAAAAGAAATCTTCAGGCTTTACAAAACATTGGCGTAAACACAAATAATTGGGATCCAATTCTACTTCACCTGTTGGTTGGAAAGTTGGACAAAGAGACACACAATCTCTATGAACAGACACTGGACACATCCAAAGGTAAATCAAACTCTCAAAGAATTTTTATTGTTTTTGGAAAAACGTTTCCAGTCACTAGAAGCGCTGGGAGGCACAAAAAGCATACAAAACAAGGAGAAGAATTTGTTTTCAAAACCATTGACATCAATGATTACTTCCAGTACGAACGTGCTAAACAACTAGCCATTGGGTATGCATCAGTTAACCCCCTTAACTTAATTGCAGATATAAATCATGACGTTTATTTACTGAGAGTTTGGTTTGCAGAACATAAGTTACTTGTTAGCAGGAAGACTAAAGTAATGTATTTTAGCTTATGTAATATAGTATCGCCGGAAATTGATATAAGTTTTCATGGTTATGATTGTTGTCGATTTAGATTAACATCGGATACGAGTCATGACATGGGTTCAACCTATAACAGTAGAATTCCTTGCAGTACTAATTGCTTTGTTGTCGAAAGGGTTCCTTGCTATAAATATTTAGGAGTAATGGTTGATGAACATCTTACCTGGACCGCACACATTTCATTGCTGAAGAAATATCTTTTTTCTTCATTACGATGCTTTTATAAACTAAGACATTTTTGTTTTGAAAGTACATTAACTAAAATATACTACGGGATTTTTCATTCTAGATTACAATATGGTGTGAGTTGCTGGGGAGGTGCTTATCTGAATAATATACGTCCCCTGTTAATATTACAAAAGAGTGCCGTTAGAATAATCTGTAAAGTAAATCGCTTGACTGCATCTATTAATCTATTTAGACGTCTAAAGATCTTACCATTAAGGCATCTGTATTATTTTAAAGTTCTAAAAATATTTTTTAAAAGAAGTGGGTATATGCAGAATCCCATATATGGTAATTACAACTTAAGAACGAACCAATATTCTACCGTGACTGTTCCAGTTTTTCGCACAACCCACTATCGTAATTTTTTTTCGATTTTATCTTATAGACTTTACAATAGACTCCCTGCAAGTATACGCCTTGAAAGAAATTTGAGTACTTTCTTAAGAAAAATAAAATTGTGGATCTTTGAGTTAGACCACTCGGAAGATGAATTTTTGTTGCGCTCCATTAGCTAATTTTTGTTTGTTCTTTATTTTTTAGACAGAAATAATTTTTTTCTCTTCTAATAATAATTGTTAATTTTTATAACTTTTTTTTAATTATATTGTTTGATTCAATTCACCCCACAAAACACTTTTTATTTTAACACAATTAATTTAGTTTTATATATTTATTGAAGTGGCATTTAACACTATTTATTCTAATACTAAATGTCAATACTATTCTTATAAGTAATAATTGTTCTAGTGATTGTATTTTTAATAATCTTGTCAAAACTTTTTTACTATGAGAATAAAGAATAATAATAATAATAATAATAACTGTCAATTATGCCATCGCAAGTCTCATCCTCTATTTACCTGCAGCCAATTCATTCAATTATCGCCAACCAAACGATTAAACTTTGTGCAGAAGAACAAAATTTGTGTCAATTGTCTAAAAAATGGCCATGTGGCTAAGAAGTGTTCCTCTCGCAGTTGCACTAAATGCAACACGAAACATAACACGCTGCTTCATTTAGGTAACCAGACACAGGGTGCCACGGAATTAAAACATGATCCACAACCCAATATGCATGAGTCAACAGCAACAGCAACTTGTTTGGCAACATGCAACAAAACTGATCAATCATACGTTCTACTCAGTACCGCATTGGTAAGGCTAATAGCTGATAATGGAAAATAATTGAACTTCCGTGCTGTTCTGGACTCAGGCTCACAAATTAATTTGGTGAGCAACAGAGTAATAAAGGCTCTAGATATCCACCCAAATGTCACCTCAGTACGCATACAAGATATTGGTGATACAAGTAGAAGGACTCAACAACGAACCAATGTTGAGTTGCAGTCTCGAATGAACAATTTTTCAGTTCGTTTAGAAGCATTTGTTTTATCTCAAAGTATTCAAGCGCAACCGTCACAAGCCATCAACACAACCAATTGGAAAATACCAAAAAATATTTGTTTAGCCGATCCTGAATTTCAACGTCCAGGCAAGATCGACATTTTGTTGGGAGCAGAATTCTATCATCAAATCTTATCGATTGGACAAATCCACCTCGATGAAGGACTTCCTTCTCTTCAAAACACAGTTTTTGGTTGGATTGTGTCTGGAAAAATCAACGAACAAAATCTATTAACCGTTAAGTGTGGAATTTGCACTGATGATGAAAGCAGCATGGACCAAATAATGGAAAGACTTTGGAGGCTTGACGAAGTACCAAAGACTAAAAGGGTTCTGTCGCCCGCTGATCAGCATTGTGAAACGCACTTCACCCAAAATACTACAAGAGATTCTGATGGATGCTTTGTAGTCAGAATACTATTTTCAAAAAGTCCACATACTTTGGGCGAATCAAGAGCAATAGCATACAATCGCTTTCTTGCTCTTGAAAAAAGATTAACAATGACCTACGAAAACAGTACGTTTAATTCATGGATGAATATATTTCATTGGGCCATATGTCAGTCGACGATCCAGAAAACATGCTTACAAATTAATTTGGTGAGCAACAGAGTAATAAAGGCTCTAGGTATCCACCCAAATGTCACCTCGGTACGCATGCAAGGTATTAGTGATACAAGTAGAAGGACTCAACAACGAATCGATGTTGAGTTGCAGTCTCGAACCAACAATTTTTCAGTTCGTTTAGAAGCATTTGTTTTACCTCAAATTATTCAATCGCAACCGTCACAAGCCATCAACACAACCAATCGGAACATACCGAAAAATATTTCTTTAGCCGATCCTGAATTTCAACGTCTAGGCAAGATCGACATTTTGTTGAGAGCAGAATTCTATCATCAAATCTTATCGATTGGACAAATCCACCTCGATCAAGGACTTCCTTCTCTTCAAAACACAGTTTTTGGTTGGATTGTGTCTATATTCCATTACTATATTCCTCATCACAGTGTACTTAAACTGGATAGCACCACAACGAAGTTACGAGTCGTCTTCGATGCTTCTGCAAGACCGTCATCCGGAAAGTCGTTGAATGATTTAATGTACACTGTTCAAAGTGAACTCTTTTCCATTCTTCTTCGCTTTCGAATGCCAAAATATGTCTTTACAACTGACATTGAAAAGATGTATCGACAAGTATTGCTACATGAAGATGAATCAATTAAACCAGAGCTGCACCATATCTACCTACAAAATGCCTCCAACAAGCCTTGGTGGATCCAACAACTTGCTGACGGCAATTGAAATGCAAAAGCAAGTTTAACACCTTCTACTCACAGCTGGCTTCAAATTGCGCAAATGGTGTGCAAACCACCCCACAATGCTTCAGCACATTCCACAGAATGATCAAGAAATCAACTTGGATTTTACAAACGATCATGACGAATCGATTAAGGCTTTAGGTCTGACATGGCTGCCAACCACAGACAGATTGTGCATCAAGGTCAATCTAAGCAATGGAAAAAGAATTTCTAAGAGAAGTGTAACATCAGATTTGGCACGACTATTTGATCCATTGGGAATCCTAGCTCCAGTAGTAGTCACAGCCAAAATGTTCATCCAGGACTATGACAACTGAAGTTATCGTGGGATGAAGCGCTTCCAACAGAACGCCACTATAGATGGTCTAGATTCCGTGACGAATTGCATGAATTACACAACTTTAAAATGCCCCGCCACATTTTTGATGGTAAGGAAGTGAAATCTTTACACCTTAATGTCTTCGTAGATGCTTCAGAAAGGGCATTCGGTACTGCAATTTTTCGATAGAACAATAATTGTGCGACTTCTGTGTGCAAAATCACGAGTTGCACCTTTGAAAAAACAAACGCTGTTCACAGCTGATGGCAAGAGTAAAAGCAGATCTTGCGCTAAGTGACTGTCCAATATTTTTGTGGACAGATTCAGATATCGTTTTGCATTGGATCAATTCACCATCCTCTTCATTTCAAACATTTGTCGCCAATCGAATTTCAATCATCCAAGATACAACGACACCCGAGCAGTGGAGGCATGTCGCATCACGAGACAATCCAGCTGATCTCATCTCACGAGGACTCTCTCCAAAATCAATTATGACATCCAACTTGTGGCTATACGGACCCATGTTTTTGCATAGAGCAGAAGAAATATGGCCAAAGAATTTCTCAAAACATCTATCGGTTCAGCCTGAATTAGAACTAAAAAACAAGCAAACAATGGTTTTAACAACAGCAGAAAATCCAAGCTTCATTTACTTAATTCATCATAAAAATTCATTTAAAAAACTACAAAGAATTATGGGTTATGTGTGGTGCTTCATCAACAAGTCACGCCACAAACACAGTCAAACGACAGCAAATTTTGTAGTTACTCCGCAAGAGATGGAAATGGCATTGTTGGCTATAGTTAAGAACATTCAACTATCTGATTTCAAAAATGAAATTCAACTGATCAAAAGAAACGGCTGCCTTGGAAATTCAAATACACTAAGTAGTCTATCTCCATTCGTAGACACAAATGGAGTTTTACGTGTTGGAGGGCGTTTGCAAGCATCCGATTTTCCTTATAATAGCCAGCATCAAATGTTGCTTCCATATAACGACCCAATAGTAAAGACATTATTCAAGATGCTGCATCAAGAAAACAAACATTGCAGTACTCAGACACTACTAGCGACTATGAGGCAAAATTTTTGGCCTATAAAAGGAAAAATTACTGCAAGAACCACTGTCCAACGTTGTGTTCAGTGCACAAGAGCCAAGCCAAACCTACTTAATCAAACTATGGGAAATTTACCAGCTTCATGAGTAACTGCTGGAAGACCATTCATCAATGCAGGAGTGGATTATTGTGGACCAATTCAGATTCATTTCAAGATCAGGGGTAAAAAACCACATAAAGCGTATATAGCAGTTATTTGTTGTTTTGCAACGAAGGCAGTTCACTTGGAACTTGTAAGTGATCTCACTACTGCGGCATTTTTGGGAGCTCTAAAAAGATTCACGAGCAGAAGAGGTCATTGCCAAAACATCTATTGCGATAACGCCACTAATTTTGTTGGAGCTAAAAATGAACTAAAGGAATTGAATACTTCGATATATTCTTCAGAAGCGCAAAATACAATTCAAACAAACTGCAGTAACAAGGGAATTCAGTTTCATTTCATTCCTCCCCGTGCGCCACACTTTGGCGGACTGTCGGAGGCAGCAGTTAAGTCGGCAAAACACCTTTTAATCAGGAGTGTCTCAAACACAACACTCACCTATGAAGAACTCGAAACAATTGTTATTGAAATAGAAGCAAAATTAAATTCAAGACCGTTAACCCCACTATTAACTGATGCCAACGATTTATCAGCTCTCACTCCTGGACATTTCTTAATAGGAGAACTTCTCAACGCACAAGTGGACTGTAATCTCCAACAACTAAAGGTGAATCGTTTAACGCACTGGGAGCTAGTGGCACATAATGGTATCTAGAATATTTAAATGAACTACAACAAAAACATAAATGGAAAGAAACTTCAAAAAATCTAATGGTCGGAGATATTGTCATCATCAAGGAAGACAACACTCCAGTCATGAAATGGCCTCTTGCACGAGTACTCAACGTCTTTAAGGGCAATGATGGAGCAGTTCGAGTGGCAGAATTAAAAACCGCATCAGGTACTTATCAAAGAGTAATTCATCGCCTAGCTCCGCTTCCAGTCGATGACAGTACTAAAAGTGAAGATGTACACGAAGAAAAACCAGAACCTCAATCTGCTCCTGTTATCGATCCAATTCCATCCAAACGGATGAAAACAGCTACAAATAATGTCTTTTATAGTATAGTAATTATACTACCAATGCTACCATTCATAATAGCTCACCCCGTTGAAAACATGCCATTAATTCCAGTACCAGAATCCACTTCGAAGGATTGGGCTCAATACAAGTCGCTCGTACACAATGGGTTTTACTAATATATTATGACTTAGCCCCTTATCAAACAGAAATGGAAGCAGTGGAAAATGGTACACGAACTCTACAACCACTCTGTCAGAAAATAATTTCGAACACTGCATGCACAGCGACACTCAACGCTCTCACTCATTCACTTCAAGCGATTGCATTGGATCACAGTTTATTAAAGGAGAGAAGAATGAAAAGAGGTGCCTTCAACTTGGTCGGAAATATTGCCAACTGATTATTTGGAATATTAGATTCTGAATACGCGGTAGAAATAACAAACACAATAAACGCTGTCAAGAGAAATGAGAATCACCTTCAACAACTATTCAAAGGACAAACGTCAGTCATTGATTCTACAGTAAATATATCCAAACAGGACCAAATTAATACTAAAAAGAAATTCGATCAAATTGATATCCACTTGGACCATATTATAAATAAAATGAATGCCCTTCAGGGAGAAGACTATCAAACTAAACTAACTCAAATGTTTCTGTCATTAAGTGTCCAAATGACTCTGATAATCACCAACCTTCAAAGAATCCAAATGTCTATACTGGATGTATTAGCAGATTATCATCATGGCAAAATCACACCTACACTTTTGTCTCCACAACAACTTAAGGACGAAGTGGCACGAATTCAAAACAATTTACCAACTGCATTGGACATTCCGTTTGGAAAAGGCAACATACTGCAAATGTATAAAATAATGGACGTGGCAGGAGGGTTATCTAAAGATCATGTAGTCTTCAAATTAACACTACCTCTATGTGATCACGAAGCACTGGATCTTTATAAAATACATGCCACCTATCCTCAATAACAGCATAATTTCGATAGAGGAATGTGCTGAATACATCGCAATCAACGCTCACAGAGACGAGTACATTCCGTTAAACACAAATACATTAAACTCCTGTATTCCAAATCGTCCTGATACGTTACTATGCTTTAATGTACAAACCAAATATAAGAAGGGTTCTGAACAATGCCAGTGTGAAGTAAGGCTATTGAACAATGAAACTAAGTCAGACTGTAGAATACGCAATATCAACAATACTGAAGTATGGAAACCTACGAATGACAGAAACTTATGGATTTATGCAGATCTCCATCCAACTCGAATTACATCAGTCTGTGATGGTGAAACGCAACAGATTTTTTTGAAAACTTCAGAAATGCTGAGACTCGGCTACAATTGCATCATCAAAACAAATTTTATTGCCATCCAGATCAATGACGCTGTAGTTACCAAGACACGTCAATCTTATACATCATTAGGAAAAGTAAACCAGATCGCATTAACAAAGCAACTAGAAACATTGTCGCTTCAGCCATATCAATACATGGATCAACTTAAAAACTTGACTGAGCTGCATGAGATGATCAAGCAACAGAATCGTTTAAGCCTGCCTTCAGCGTTCGACACATTTCAGCGACGCCATGGTTCCATCGGATACTCGGCATTGACCATAGCCTTGTTAACAATCATAATCATTGCGACAATGCGAATCGTGAGTTTCTTCAGAAAATCCTCTAAGATTCCAATACCTAGACCTCGAAAACGGATGAAAGAAGAACAATTTTCTGTTAATATATCCTGAATTCAGTCAACCCGGGGCAGAATGTACATTCTTAAATGTACAATATTTTAAGTTACATTTTTTCAATTAAATTTTGTCTTATTTTGTAAAGTTAGCATGTGAGTGAATATCATATTGCATAGTCGACGAGAAAAGCTAATAATTTGTGCTGACGCGTAACATTGTAGCTTTAAAATGTAATTTTTATTATTTGTAAATTGAGAATGATTTCTTGCGACTGACTGTCTGGGAAATTAAAATTATGCAATTATTCGATATTCACTCACACAACTAACTTTTCAGTTTTCGTTTTATATTTTTTATTTGTTGTTGCTTTAAATTGTTTTCTAAATTGTATGGTTTATGTTATTTTTTTTAGTATATAAGACAAACTTAAATTAATAAAATTTCAGTCAAAATTAATTTGTGCATTCTAATGAATCAATTCGCATAGTTAGTTAAAGTGCAGTTTTATATTCACAAGAAGTATTCTGGTTCAAGTGCCAGAATATTTATCAACAGAATAATCTAGTTTCAAGTGCTAGATTATTCCACCTTCACCAGGGTAGACTAGTTCAAGTACTAAGTTACCCAAAAGGCAAAGCAAACGAGCCTTGTTTTCGCAAACAATTATGAAAAAAATTGGAATAAAATTGGTTACTGCTCTAAAGTTATCATCATCACCATCAACATAATTTAAAGGTTTTTCGCATATATGACACATGGTACTATTATTTTGAATATATAATTTATCAGGAGTGAGGAAATTCATTGGTAAAATAACTTTACTTAAATAATCATTATAAATGCTCTTAGCATCGCTTACTAAATTTATAAAAATTTTTTAGGTGTATCTTCACCAGTATATACTCTAAACTTGTCTAAGGAATTATTAAAGCTACACTTAATATAGTAGCTATATTCGCAGGGATTACGACTCTGTACAGTTTTTATAGAGTCAGAATTTTGAATGATTTTTTTTTTTTTAGACTAAACCAACGCTCAGGGGATGCCCCCTATAAATGCGTTAGCATTGTGTTGATTCGGAAGATGGGTGATAGTTAGATAGAGGGTGGATAGATGGAGTAGTGTCGGTGAATATTTGTTTTAAATTTGCACAGCTCAAAACTGCCGGGAAACACGCTCGCAGGGAGACTATTCCACAACTTAACCATGCGACTAAAGAACGAATTATCACGGTAATGCGAGGTTCTATTGGACAGCTGCCCGAGTGGACCTGGGAAACACACGAGCTGGTGGCGTCAGGTCATGTATCTCCCTTGAACACTTCCCATGGTAATATCAATACAGAAGGCTTAGGCAAACAACATTGCGGCGATGCCCAAGAGAGTTGAGAGAGGATGAAATACTTTCATCCCCTATCAAATATATCGCACGACGTTGAATTCGATCCAGAAGCTCCAAATAAGATCTTGAAGCCTCTGCCCAAATGTGCGAATTGTACTTCATTTTCGGTCTAATATATGAGGTGTAAATCATGCGAAGATCAGCTGAGGTGATATATTTTTTGCACCGTTTTAAAAAACCTAGGCACTTGCCCGCTTCTTTCGACACATCGAAAATATGATCATTCGAACGAAGATTACTCTTGATCGATATGCCCAGAACGTCAAGAGCGGCTGATTCCACAAGATCCCCACCATTCATATTGAGGGGTGCTAAGGGGCAATCCATCCGCTTGTGGGTTAACATACAGCACTGTGTCTTGCTTGCATTGAACTCTACTCCATTAGCAAGACCCCACTCGGAGATTTTTTGTAGATCATTTAGGAGTGTGTCATTCATATTTTGCTTTTTTCTCTCAATCTCCATAGAGCTTGGGCGTTTTTTAAATGAATATAAATGACAAATGCTGCTGTCGTCCGCAAACGAATGTATTGGGTTATGAGTCAACGACAGAAGGTCGTTGATAAAGACCAGAAACAAAGTTGGCGATAGAACTGAACCCTGCGGTACTCCTGCGTTAATGGCGTACTCCTCGGACGAAATAACGTCAACTATGACTCGAATCGTTCTGTCCTTGAGGAAACACGTGATCCATCGAGCAAAGTTACGACCAAAACCATATGCAACAAGTTTTGACACGAGCGCTTTATGCCATACTCGGTCGAACGCTTTAGAAATATCAAGAGCAACAACCCTGCTCTCGCCGAAAAAGTGAACGCATTTATTCCATTCTTCGGTTAAGAACGCCATAAGGTCACCAGTAGAGCGAGCCCTACGGAAACCATATTGACGGTTGTAAGGACCAAAACTTTTACAAAGTTTTGCCATACATGTTTTGGTAATATCTTACTTTCATTTCAGGCACACTTTTCCTGCTAGGTCAGACATTGGAGGCTATTACGTCCAAAGCCACAGTTATAAACCCAATAGGGATGCAAGCCATGCGAGGGTCGCATCAAGGGTGGCCAAAGTATTTGGCAGCAGGCTTACGATGGCTGAAGCCATCATTTATTATTTAAGTTATATATAAATTTAGGATAAGATCATGAATTATTAGGTTAAGATATTAATAGCATTCTCTTTCACCCTTTATTATTCTCGTTATAATTATACTAAGCACATACAATGATAATGAATTCAAACAATACTATATAATAGTATATATTATTTATTAATGATATATAATATAAAATACTATATTGTAGTGTTAATAGTATTCACTAATAATATTTTAGATTTATGTATATAATAATATGTATGATAAATATTATATCTAATAAATAAGCTTGAAGTTAAATCGTGACATCTTTCTTCTTCAGTATAGTGAGGTAGGGTCAGTTAAGAATACCTAGTGGACAGTGACTGTATTCCCGCTGAGATGCTTATATGCACAAAATATGGGTCGCAATTAAATAGAATTATTGCATCAGCCAATTTGTGCTGCGCAATTAAAGCAGGTAGTAAATCAGACCATAATCGCTATATTTGTTTTCTCATTTCATGTACTAAACTGGAATATCGTATGATGTTTATGAGCCAAAAACAACACTCACACCAAGGGCAACCAAACAAGCACAAGCAATGAGAGTGACAAACACTTTAACTGGAGGAGAAGAAGTCAGTCTTGTACGAACCTTCAAAGCGCGCAGTTGCATCTAAAAACATCAAGTATTCTTTAAACCGCGAGTCGAGACAGTTCAGTCGAAGCAGCCAATAATAGTCATAGTAGAGCAGAGACAATCCTGAAGTCAGTACCCGGCGTCTTATAACGCAGTCAAACAGCAGTGTCCTTAATCGCTGCAACAGCGTCGCGCAGTCAAGTGGGACAGCGACTGAGCAGCATCGACATCGCGCAGGCAGCGCAGTAGCGATTGACAGCGTCCATGACGACCGCGCAGTTACCGCGCAGTCACGATCGACGACGTCCTTAATAGCAGCAACAGCGCCGCGCAGTCAGGAAGTGACCGCGGCTGAGCAGCATTGACGACTGCATAAAGTCAGTGCAGTGACGATCGACAGCGCCATAATTACCGGCAGCGGCAGTGCGTCAACGACAACGATCGGCAGTGTCCTTAATCGCTGCAACAGCGTCGCGCAGTCAAGTGGGACCGCGACTGAGCAGCATTGACAACTGCGCATTAACAGCGCAGTGACGATCATCAACGTCAACGACAATTAGCACCAACGCCGCACAGCCAACAGCGGCAGCAGCAGTGCGCCAAGGACTTTAACGTCAGCAGGACCAAAGTTCTGCAGCCAGCGACTACAGCAGGACGTCTACGCAACACGAAAGCAACGCAGCGACGAGCCAACAGCAGCAGCAGAAAATAACAAGTATCATCCATCTTATTTATCTATATTATTTGATTTTATATTTGATTTTATATTTTATTATCTTATTTAACATTTAATTACAAATACTTACGTAGATATTTGAGAGAGTAGTTTAGATTAGCTCAAGGGCTTTAACCATATCCAACATCTCCCGTCTACTTCCTTATTTATCCTTTTCGTCCAGGTCAAGACCGTACCCTCGTAATCTTGATCTTAAACCCGTAACCTTGATTGTCCCCCCAGTCTGTGAGACGAACGATAATACGAGAGGCTCACAGCAAACCCATACCCACGAGGCAAGCGACCAGTAGCGAACTTCGGATCCACTACTCCAGGTCGAGACCGTACCCAACGTAATCTCGATCTTAAAACCCGTAACCTAGTTTTCCCCCACCATCCTGTGAGACGAACGATGATACGAGAGGCTCACAAAATTCCTTTATCTTGCGATCGAGACACGTCTCTTGCAATCTTGTTCTAATTTACCTCCGAGACGAGCGGCCAATAGCGGATTTCGGATCCTTTTATTCCAGGTCGAGACCGTACACGGAATCTTGATCTTGAAAACCCGTAACCTAGTTTTCCTTGCCAGCCTGTGGGATAAGCTGTTATTAGCGAATCTTACGCCAATCCTTTATCTTGCAATCGAGCCTAGTGACTCTTGCAATCTTCCTTTTCCCGTGGGATGAACGATCATTAGTGATTCCTACAAATTCCTTTCCATTGTAACGAGGTAGAAGACGAACAGACACCAATTGACCTTCAGGCTAGACATAGTGGGGTTAGTTAGGAGTCACGAGTGAGGTAGGTTAGGGTGGCTCTAACTTAGTTTAAGTTATTATTAAGTTACGAATTGTGAATAAAATAATATTGTTAATCATTGTAATCTCTGGAGTTTTGATTTGGCGTCTGCAATAAGATAAATTATTTGCAACGATCCTGGGTCCGGCGAGCCGACCCCAGCCGTGAGAACGCATCGTTACACGGTCACTGAGCAGTTGGTTGCGCTCCAGATAGTTCACAACGTTGAAGTTTATTACGCTCTCCATAACTTTAGAAAGCGTAGAGCATATCGCAATGGGTCGGTAGTTTGCAGGGTTCGTGGCATCACCCTTTTTAGGTACTGGCTGGACATTTGCCACCATCCAACAAGATGGAAATACTCCTGTTCTGTAGGAGATGTTGAAAAGGTTGCGCAAAGGTCGAGCCAGCGAAGAAGCACACATTTTAAGCACAATTGGCGGTATGCCATCAGGACCAGAGGCTTTGTTTACGTTGAGATTTTACGTTGACCTTTTTACCTGCTCTCGTTCGAAAGTATATCTCCTGCACTGCAGAAGATCCACCCCCAACAAAGGGCAGTGGCTGATTGCTATCCGAGAGAGTGGAATTTTGTGCAAACAATCCAGCCAATAGGTTCGCTTTATCAGCCGAGTCAGTGAAGATTTGGTCCTCTTTTAAAAGAGCTGGAATCGATGATGATTCTGGTTCTTAACTCTTTTAACAAATGACCAAAAATTTTTGCTTCCTTTGGGGCAGAGAAGAACCTGTGCTCGAATGCGAGCTTCGTGCAGAAACTTTTTGCGTTTTAAAATTGCATTACAGCGATTCCTTGCCTCGATGCGAAGTCTTTTAGTATCAATATTCTTGTTAGAACGCCAATTCTGAAAGGCTTCCTCTTTGGACCTGACTGCAATCCTGCAAGTCTCATTAAACCATGAGTCTTTTGGTTTAATGCTTCTCATCTTATTGGGAATGAAAGACCGCATACCCAATAAAATAATTTCTTGTACCATGACAGCCGCGGCATTCACATTTCTATCAGGGAAACATAATTTCCAATTGAAGTTGCGATAAAAATTTTTTAACGCAGTCCAATTTGCCTTTCCATAAAACTATGCAGTCCTCTTCGGGGCTTTGGGCGTAGAGGTGCAGGGATTAGAATATGGAAAAACAGCGGAGAGGGTACAATGGTCCGAGTTACAAAGAGGTGCGTTGACACTCACATCATATTTTTCATGATGTGAAGTCAGAAAAAGGTCAAGGGTATTATGGCTATGCATATCACTTTGAGGAAAAAAAGTGGGTTCCTTCACTAGTTGAATCAATTGGTTCGATTCAGCAAATAGCTCAACATATTGCCCAACAGGTGTCAATGGGCCCGAGTGACGTAACCAAGCCAGGTTGTGGACATTGAAATCGCCTGCTACAACGATCTCACTGTCAGGAAACAACCCCAAAATATGCGTAATCGAATCAGAGAGAGAGAGAGTACAGTTTGTTAAAAGTGGGCTCTCTCCCTAGATTCGGGCTTCTATAAATAAAACAAAAATGCAGCAAGTGAGAGCGAAGCCTGGACCTAACCCACATTGAGCTAAACTCTGGATCGGTCACGTTCAGACTCCTCTCACACTGGTACGCTACATCCTCTATGCAAAGAAAATAATGGCAGTAAGCGGTACCCAGGTATATGAAAATCCAGTGGATCTGCATCCTCGGCCACCTGGGTCTCGCCCAGTGCCATTATTTGAGGCCTATGTAGAGTACAATGAACATATACGGAGAAAAAATTCA
This sequence comes from Dichetophora obliterata, assembly GCA_963920525.1. Classification (NCBI taxonomy): domain Eukaryota; kingdom Metazoa; phylum Arthropoda; class Insecta; order Diptera; family Sciomyzidae; genus Dichetophora; species Dichetophora obliterata. Next base: position 69,462,155 of record OY986438.1, on the reverse strand, counting down.
CCCTCAGTCCACGAATATTGCAAAAATCTATGCAAAAATGACCCGACATTTCAGCACCATGCAAATATCAAACAAATAAGGGCATATAAGGTAATTAGTTACGGCTGCAAGAGAGCTGCACAACATGAGCAATACAAAAGTACTGAAGCAAGTGTTATGCCTTTACTTCAGCACAATTTAGCCCACTGTGCAACCCTACTTACAAATGTAACTAATGGGAGAGGATATTGGAGATGACGGAAACGAAGACAACAACAATAACTTACACTGCGAGGAGCATAGAAAAGCCACTCGCGTGGTCAGCTAAAAAAACTACACTGCTGTCCAGCGATGATGATGCTGCAGCTAGCGGCTCTCTTTGAAACAGGTTTTGCTGCTTTTCTGTTGATGATGTACTTTTCGAAGCTGCTGTTATGTTGTTGTTGTTGAATTATTTTTTTTAGTTTTTCTTTTCTTATAAATGAATCTTGCACAAAACACTCATTGTTATTTTTGTTTTGTTTTGTAATTAAATTGTTATTAAACAAAAAAAAACATTTAGCTTAAACGCGTTGCCGGACATTAAAAACAAGAAAAATAAAACGCACTATAAACTTTAACGCATACGACGGAACATTTGAGACAGACGATTGACTTTTAAAACTGAATTTAATTAAAACTAAAGGGACGGACAGACACACGTCAACACCCTTTGAGATCACGACAGCAACAACTGGTGTTAGAAAACATTCAAAATCCGCATATACTACGAACGGTACATCTAAATTATGTTTATAATTTTTAAAATTAAGTTTACTATTTTCTAGCGGAAAAACAAGACTTTCAAGGTCGATAGTTAAATCATTGTCCAAGTGTATTATGGAGGCTGTAATATCGCCAACATTATAGCTGAAACATCTATCAGAGTGTATACTAGTTGGGATCAATGCTGATATTACTGCCCATTTGAAGCAATATTCATCAGAATTTTGTACATTGAAACAAGCCTTTTTATTATATATAAATTTTGGTAATAGGATATATTGTGATCTTATTGTGATTTTATTGGCTTGTACTGGTTGATATTAATTTCCAAATGTAAAATTCTAATGGGAGTCCAACCACTGTCACGTTCTTAAAACTCTGACATTTTTTACACTAAATTATCACACTTTTCACCAAAAATGTTATTCAAGTCTGTCGAATCTTGAATCATAACCATTTTGGTTTGATGTGATTTAATGTCAATTGACATCTCATTTTAGCTCATTTTAATGTATTCACAGAACAATTCCATATTAAATTTAATATTGACGTGCTTCTGCAACATTTCTTGAAGAGTTTCTATAACTATATTTTTGGCGTTTGCTAAAAACTCTTCGGGAATCAATAAATTCTCATTATTTTTGTGTATAAATGACTCTATACGTTCATTATATACAGATGAGATTCTAGTTAAATTCTCGCTAACTATTTCACTGCTATTTTTCTTATGATCGTTTGTTTTGATGTGATATGCCCAATTCTTCGTCAATATCTCTTTCTTGCAAGTATTGAAATAGAGATTGGGGACTGAATTTGATAAAATCGCCTGGATACTTTGAATGCTTGTTGTGTTTCCTGCTGATGTTGACGCTGCAGTCGAGGAAGAAGAAGATACTGTATGTAGTTTTCCTTTATGTTGATTTAAATTATCCTTCCGTGAAAATAACTTCTTACGAACATCGCATTGAAAATGTTGCGATTGTTGATTTTGATGTTTCACTCGTATATGTCTGTTTAGACTGCACTTTATGGTGAAACTTAATCCGCACTCGTTGCAATTAAATGATACCATTTTTATTGATTTTTTCTTTTTATTTTAATGTTTAATAAAGTGTCTTTGTTTTTTATATTTATTCACTGATTTTAGAAAAGCTTGAAAAAGGTTTTTTATTTTTAAAAGTGTTAAATTAAAGTTTCCTTTCTATTTATCGTATAAGCTTTCAATGAAAAGATCTTTTACGAACTAAAGCTAATATATTTTTTGGTTCGCCTTATATTGAAGTTTTTCAGACTGGTAATATTAATTAAAAGATACATCTCTCTCTCTCTCTCTCTCTCTCTCTCTCTCTCTCTCTCTCTCTAAAGCCCTATGCAGAGCTTGCATATCAGTTTCAATTTGCAGTAACAACAACAACAGTTTATCATCAAAAAGCTTAACTGTTAATTTTTTCTGTTTCATGTGAAAATTTTTAGGGTTCTTAACTTTCTAAGCACACATATGATAAATCAAAGTTTTAATGGCTTTTCATTGATATGAAGACCTTGCATACCAATTTTAAGTTTATTTTTATTATTAAGGAATAATGATAAAATTTTTCCGTTTCATATGAACATTTTTGTGTTCTAAACTTTCTAAGTACATATCATAAATTAAAGTTTTAATGGCTTTTTATTGACATGTATAACTTGAATGCATAGCTTGCATATCAATTTTAAGTAACAATAACAACAACAACAGCAACAACAACAACAGCAGTTTATTACCTTAATTCATTAGATTAACATCCCACCGGGAAAAAAGAATCAATTGTGAATGAAAAAAGAATCAATTCACTTTTCCAATTATTGATTCTAGAATTGATTATTTTTAACATATGATGTCCTACAAAAAGTAGTACATTCTTTTCTGCCTTTCACTTGAATCACTGCTGAATTCGATTCTATTATTCGCTTATAAAATGGATTCTTTTAAATGAAAAAAGTATGAACTTTTCGAATATGAGAAAAGTATGAATCGCTAAGAAGCCCTTTTGGAATAGATCTACATGAATGAATTCCGTAATGCATAGGTTTGTATGATAGAATTGAAAATATATTCTTTATTCTTTTATTCTTTTTAAATTATTAATAAAAAATTATAATATAATTATACAAATTAATAGATATAATTATTCGGTAATTTAAAAGAATAAATAATATTTAGACAGACGACAAACAATTATAATAATACCACATTTATTGCAAAAATATTGATGTTTATGAAGAAGGTTGATCCTTCCATTTTGCTTTAAATGTATCCTTGTAGTATTTACATTTTGACTTGCGTATAGCTTCCTTCATATCTTTTTGGGACTGTTCCTGGTTGTATCCTTACTTGCGAATGCACTCTGCATTTAAAAAAAAAACATAAAAAAAAGATTTAAACAAATAAAGAGCAATGGTTTTTCATAACTTACCAAACTATACATTATTAAAATTTTCGAAACTTCTGAAGCAGTTTGTTTCTTCAACACTGACAAATCAAACAGAAAGTAAAATTTTTAAGAAACGTGTGAAAGGAAAACAACAGAACAATCGTTCTTCAAAAATATCTGACAAAAACAAAAACATCAACAACAAACAGAATATATAAATCATAACAGATTGATTCTTTTTTCGCTTATAGCAGAATTTGTTTCAGAATCAATTCGTTTTTCACTTACCATAAAAGCAAGCAAGGAATCTAACAACATTTACTTTACTATAAATTGTTATACTCTTCATAATCGATTCCAGCAGCAATAAAAGCGAATCAATAAATTTTTTGTTTATTGATTCCAATTCATAGGTTTTGCTTTAAATTTATATATTCTATGGAATACATTCTAAAATCCAACACAAGAATCCATTCAATTCCCGATTTTTTTACGAACTAATTCTCATTTTTCCGGTGGGCTGTTGTAAACTACAATACATACAAACATACGATAATCGCTAGATGAAGCTTATTTACAAAAAGCTAGGCTTCTAGCTATAACTCAAAGTTTTAATCGTTTTTCATTTATATGTAAATCAATTTACATTAAAAACAATAATTTATTATCAAAAAGATTAAGATTAAAAGATTAAGAAAATTGTTGTAGAGTTCTAAACTTTCTAAGCACACATACCATAAATCAAAGTTTTAATGGCTTTTCATTGACATGTATAACTTGAATGCATAACTTGCATATCAATTTTAAGTAACAATAACAAAAACAGCAACAACAACAGTTTATTACCTCAATTCATTAGATTAACCTGTTGTAAACTACAATACACAAAACACATGATAATCCCTATATGAAGTTTATTATCAAAAAGTTAGGCTTCTAGAATGTTCTCGAATGAATTGATATCTACAACAACAACACCAACAATAACAACAGACATAAAAAACAGCAACAGCAACAACAACATCAACAACAACAGTTTATTACCTCAATTCATTAGATTAACCTGTTGTAATTTACAATACACACAAACACATGATAATTTTTGTTTCTATACTTTAGATCAACTGAAACATATGAGTTTTTTTCTGTGGATACATGATATTTACTAGATGAACCTGTTTTAGACATAAACCTCACGTTAAAATGCTTTCACTCTTATATACTCTGTACACAAACACATGATATTTACTAGATGAATGTACTATAGACACAAACCTATTTTGGTTTTTCTGTACTATTGACACAAACCACATTAAAAATTCTCCCATACGGCGCTGATGGTGATAGAGCCTGGAGCCTGATGGTCCAGGACCGCCATATCGTACCTACTCATGGTAATACTACTGAGCGGTGTAAACATGTTAACGAAAACATGAGTAGAACTAGCTAACAGTGATGCTGCTACGACCAACCAGCAGAGGTATGCAATGGACTGAAGAATGACGAGACAGAGAGTTGCTGGCAGACAATTAAGCCGAGCGGTTGAGCTTACTGGAGTTGCTGACGGACCACCAAAGCTAGCGGTAGTGCAAAAGGAAGTAGCTGCCGAACCATAAGAAGATATAAGAACCATAAAGGAATACGCACAGAAGTAAGATTGTGTCAAAGTGATTGGATAATTTAGACAAGTGGCGAGGATAATAGGCGATACAAAGACTGAGGACGAACCTTACCCCTAACTAAGGGACAACTGTGTTTTATAGCTTTGGAGGCGCAGCGTCAGCTCGCAAGGGACACTGGTTATAGCTTTGGAGGCGCAGCGTCAGCTCGCAAGGGACACTGGTTATAGCTTTGGATGCGCAGCGTCAGCTCGCAAGGGACAACTGGTTTATAGCTTTGGAGGAGCAGCGTCAGCTCGCAAGGAACAACGGGTTTTTTATTAGCTTTGGAGGAGCAGCGTCAGCTCGCAAGGACCAATTGGTTTCAGTTAGTGAGGCATAGCGGCAGTTCTCAAGGGGCATCATCCTAGCTGGGAGCGCAGTACCAGAGCGTAAGGGGAAAGAGTTATTAATAACGCACCGACTGGATATAAGGACTATAAACAAGACGCCAGAGTTTCCGCCCACTCAGCACACCAACGTCCAGTAAAATCAATCACCATTGCTCAAATCGCATTGCTCACCACATCGCCTTACTATTACTTAGTTTATACGTAAAATATTGTAAGAAACCAAACTTAAAACGTTAAATAAAAGCTTTATTTGGAAGAACCTGAAACAAATAAATCTATTTTTTGTGACGAATTCTGGACACGGCTAGAATACCTCAGCTATAGAGCCGGAAGACCGGCAGCTTCGTTTCTAACTTTTCACGGTGAAAATTTGTTCCGTTACATATACCGAGGTCGTAAGATATCGAAGTACGTATGAAGGATTTAAAATAAAATATAGTAAGAAATTAGTGAAACCATACATTAATCGGGGTCGTAAGATCCTTTACCGAAAAACGTAAACAAACGTTTATTTATACTAAGGATACTTATGATTCAATTGTAAAGAGAAGATAGACCAGACACTAGACCTAACGGAACACCTTAGCCACATCTCGCAACCGCCCGTTCAATAAAGTATAACCGCACAAACGTCAACGTTCCAATCCAATATTATTAAACCTCAAATAAAATTGAATTAAAAACTCAGTAAAACTATTAAAGTATAAAACTCTGCACGTCTACAATTTTTCTTATAAATTTTGTACGTACCTCGGAATCCTGACGAGCTTCCGTCAGCTACAGACCTGGAAGACCGAGAGCTTCGTTACAAAACTTTAAACACTTTTTTCTCTAGACTATGTTTTCGAAACTTCGGGGAAGCACCGACTAAAAACTATTCAACCTATTTGCTAAAAATTTCACTTGTTATTTAAATATACATAGTTTAATCCGGATCTTTTAAAACAATATATTTTTTCACAAGTCTGCCATTTTTTAAAAATATGCATATTATAGGTTATAAAAATTATAAACTGGCCATTTCAGCCCTTGCAAGGACTTTGACCTAGCTTCTATTGATCAATTGTGTTGTGCGTGTTATTAAATGTTTCATCACAAATGACCGAGAGCTGGACCTACGTATTTTATGCCGACTCCGAACGGCTTATGTTCTCAAGAAGCTTTACATGGCAACTTTTACTCTCTTAGGTTTGCCATTGTCTGCAGAGAGGTGACGACTGAACAGAAAAATTAATTCAATTGAAAAATCTTTCTGTCTGGGCTGGAATTGAACCCGGCCTACCGCGGTTCTTAAGCTTAGGGGCCACGCACTCTACCCACTAGGCTACGGCCGCCACTTATAGCCGCATATTATAGGTTATACATATAAAAATATGCGCAATAAATATGCAAAAACAGATCTTTTTATAAAATATGCAAAACCATGCATTTATTGCAAAATATGCACTAACGATTAAATTCCACTTTAAAGAAAATTTAATGATTCGTAAAGATAACTTAAAAATTTCCATTTTAATATGCCCAGTAAAAACATGAATTTCCATGAAATTCCTAGCCCTAGTTATAATATTAAAAAATGTCAAAACTTTTTAGTTTTACCACAACCATTTATTTTAAATTCGTACTTAAGACTGAAATACAAGTGAAAATGTTCTTGGCTAATAATAATGTAGCTTTTGGGCAAAAAGGTGAACACGAAAGAGTGAGAACTTTGTTATTGTTAACTTACGCAAGTATAATCACGTAGTTTTTTTATGAGCCTAACAAAGACTGTTTTTTACGTAAAACAATAATTCAATATATTTGTAACCTTAGCGAACATGAATTCTCAAACATTTTTGTAACATATCATTCTGTGTTGTTTGCAATTCATGAAATAATGTTTTATATACATAATTCTTATAACTTTCAGATAAAGCCATTCTCTCAAGTGCACTTCATGACGTCTCATTTTTTGTGGAATATCCTCAGGTAATACATGTACATTTGTATATATGCATTAGTATTAGGTTAACCCTCTAACCTGCATAGTTGAAATAATAAGGAAACCAAAAAATAATTTTCATATTGGGCACACAATTCTGATGGCGGTTTGGCATTTCATTGAAAGCAAGGTGGTTAAATGTTAGTTGCAATAAATGGAAGAAAAATCACAAAAAAATATATATATTTATTTTTTTTAAAAAATCTACAGATCGTAACCCCAATGCACACTTCTTGCATCTCCATAGATTTTTTAAATCAACTTAAGAAAAATGATTTTATTACCTTTTTATTTATATACAGTAAGGCGGGTCAAATTTTAAACCGGAGTGGCTCAGTTAAAATCGTACTATTCATATTTTTTAAAAAATTTTTCGCTAAGAAACCATATATTTTTGGTAAAGTTGAGTCCTCCGGATTTTTAAAAATAGATAATTACATTAAAATAAATAAATCTGTATGTATTTTTAGTAGTATAATTACAGCGAAAAAAGTACGATAGGTCTGAAAATTGTTTCTGTATAATTTAAGAACACTGAACACGATGACACTAACAGTTTTTCCCGCACGTCACATTTTTTTTTTGACAAAAAATTATATACAGGAAAACTGTTAACTTTTTGATAAATATCTCAACCTCAACGCCACCTATCGGGTCCCAATACTGCCAAAGTATTTCTTTTTGTTAAGGATTATATGCTGTGAATTTGAGCCAAACCGGTTCATTAAAAATAATTAATAAAAAGCAACCCTAGCACCACCTAGGAGAGTCAAAGAAAAAAAAACTATCCGGAGTACCACACGACCATATGGTGTGAATATAAGGTGGATGGCTTCAGTAGTTCAGCCATGATTGTCAGGCATACTGTAACGGGGCGAAGTTTTTTGAGAAGCACTGACCGTACGTCAAAACGAAACACACAAAATTAATATTTAATTTTACTAACGTTAGAGCGGTGGTACCATCTTTATGTGCCGGCAGCCCTGTATATTTAGATTTGAGGGCACCCGATTAGACCGCCCCTGATTTCCATTAACCAGACTGTCAGATGCTACCTCCTCACCAAGGTAGCACCAAAGCCTCGATCAAGTGACCCGCGGACGCTAGGTTGGCCACGGCTGCACGTGCTGGTTTGGCATCACTAGCACTTTGGTGAGATGCGAGGTGGGGTCTTGTGGCCGTCCACGGGTACTCTCGCCGTATAAATAATCACGTGCATGCGTCATCGGCACGTCAGTGATTCAATCCAAATACAAAAATATTAATTCCTGACAATAAAATTAAAAATCTGAACAAGGAACAGAAAGGTGCGATTCGTTTGGGCACCCCTGGCCCAATAAAAAAAAAAAACTCTGAGCTCTGGTGGACGAGCTCGGTCCACACAATTCCCACTCTACCGTGAGGGTTCTGGGGCTAAACAATTTTAAATACACTCGCAAAAGCAAAACCTTCTACTCCCTAGACCAAAAATAAAAACTTTTAGTGTTTCATTTTAACAATTTAGATTTAATTATTCTTCAAAAATTTAATCATAAGTTAAATTTATAATTATTGGGCAAACAATCTTCAACGTTTTGTGTACTTGTTAATTTAAATGGACTTTAAAAGCTAAACTATAGTTGTTTAGGCCGCAACCCTTGAGGTTAATTAAAGTAGTAGATTTACTTACTGCTTTATCGACTCGTTTCAGTATCGATTCTCGATACACGAACGACCCGCTCGATCAGCTACTCCCACGAGTGCCTTTGGTGGTTGTAATTAATTACTAATTGATTGCTGAATAGTCAAATCGTTTATTTAAAAACCAACCTTTTTTAACCACATATTGGAAGCCATAGAGAAGCAGTCAGCTGTAAAACATAATTTAAATCTCATCACATATTGAAAAGACGACTAAACGTAAGATTTTATTAATTAAACCTAAATTTGTGAAACTAATTACATCCAGATGTTGTGTTATTTTTCTTCTGTTTCACTGTTTACATATAAACCGAGCACGAATTGCACGAAAATTATATGCAAACACTAGCACGACTTACCAAGATTTGCTTCAGATCATTACTTCACCGGAACAGGCCCACCTGATCTGTTTATGGTCCTTCGAGACGGATGGTACTTTTGCATCTCTTCCTGGTAATTTTGAGTCCAATCCGGGAGAAAATTGTGAACATCTTTAACAAGAATACCGCATCAAAAATTAAATCTTCTCACCAGCTTTCACGAGTTACAAAGGTTAGTTGATTGTTTTTTTGAAGTGTCTCATTATATTCGTGCGGTGTGCAAGTTTTTTAATTAAATTAAAACAAACAATAAAGTGTTATGAGTAAAAGTGTTTTGCCGTCAGCATTTGCAAAAAAAAAAAAAAACAACAACACACAAACCTACGCGAGAAAAAACTTTCAAAACAAACAAAACTGTCCGTCCGAGCATTAAGTTTTCGGCATTGAGTTTTTTGTTTTACCATTTGTGTATTTGTGCATTTCAGTGCTATTAACTTACTTGCTTAAGTACATATATGTATATATATCAATCACATATTGATTGCCCAGCAAGTTTCAATTAGTTTAATTTTGCGTGAAGCATATACTTTTAATAGTGAAAATAAATACACACACACACTGCAGTGGAGAACGTGCTAGGCGACTCTGCCAAAGTCTCGGTGAAAGCCCACTCCATCGTTATTCAGCGGAGGGATCTTGATGGAGTCACCACCAAAGCAGAAGTATATGACTTACTACATGCTCAGTGCGTAATACGGTGGCCCGACGAGGGATCAATAGGAAACCTCAAAACGGGATATCAAGGTACGCAAACGGCTTATATCAGTCTACCGGCAGAAGACGCAGTTAAGGTACTAAAGGTGCAGCGGATACGCATTGGGTGGGTTTCCTGCAGAGTACGAGAGAGTGACTCGCCAAAGCGATGTTTTAAATGCTGGAAGTACAATCACATAGCTAAGGACTGCAAAGAGGACATAGATAGGAGCACCCTCTGCAGAAAGTGCGGAGAAAATGGACATATGGCGGTGACGTGCAGTAATAAACAAAAATGCGCGCTATGCAAAGGTAATCATGCAGCTGGGCACTCACTGCCCAGAGCACCAGAAGGCGGTTAGAAGGAAAAGATGAGAATGAAAATCGTTCAACTCAATCTTAACCACTGCATCGCAGTGCAGGACTTGCTGCAACAGACGATTTTTGAGCGACAATTGGATCTTGCTCTCTTGTGTGAGCAGCACCACAACATGAACGGCTCTGAGTGGGTGACAGATGCGCCAAGCAAAGCCGCAATATGGACCCTTAGTGGCAAGGCATTTCAAAGTAAAGCTTCAGCCGCTAACACGGGCTTCACCTGGGCAAAATTCGATGGGATATTTTTCTTTTCGAGCTATGCGCCACCCCAAATGGACATCACCCAATTTGAGCGGTTTCTAACGGAGCTTGTTGCAGAGGCCCGAGGGAAGTCACCCATAGTGATTGCAGGCGACTTTAATGCCTGGTCGACAAGATGGGGTAGTAGGAGCACAAATCGTAGAGGCACACTCCTTATGGAATGCCTTGTAACCCTGGATGTTGAGCTTCTCAACAATGGTCACCACACATTTGAAGCTGGTAATAGACAGTCAGCAGTGTATCTCACGTTTGCGCACAATTCCATTGCGCGTAACAGCACATGGAATGTTGATGATTATTATACGCACAGTGATCATCGTGCGATCGTCATTGCAGCATTTATGTATCCCGAGAAGGATAATTAAAGCACAGACGCAGGGATGGAAGCAACACGCTTTCGATGCCGAAGTGTTCCAGATTGTATGGAATGAGGGAGAAATAGAGGATGAAAGAGCAACAAACATGGCGGCAAACATTCGAGAGCGAATAATAAATTCACGTGACGCAGCAATGTCGAGAAAGAAATATGCGCCAACAAGGAAACCGGCTACTAGTGGAATGACGAAATTGCCGAATGTAGAAGACGATGCATTGAGGCACTAAGGAAAGAAACGCGTGCTCGAAATCGCCCAACGAGGCAATCGTTGCATGAAAACCTGAAGGAATGCCGAAAACAGCTAAAGAAGGCGATCGAAAACAGCAAAGAGTACAGCTACCAAAGGCTTCGGGACATGGCGGATATTGACCAGTGGAGCAAGGCATACAAGGTAGTGATGAACAGACTGCGAGGACCTAAAGCTTCACAGGCATCGGAAACAGCTATTATGAACAGCTATTATGAACTCTTCCCACCACAGCTAGAACAGGTACATGGCTATAGCCTACCTGAAGATATAGGTGATATCCCTCCGGTGACATCGGAAGGAGTGCTTTTGACATTGCAGAAAATTTACGATATCAAAACGCCTGGATGACATCCCTAACGTTGCGATGAAAACCGTCATACGAGGAAATCGCGTCGTGTTTGCTAGAATGCACAGCGTGCCTGAACGAAGGAACATCCCCGTCTTTCTGGAAAGTCCAGAGATAAGTTTTGCTGCTTAAACCAGGGAAACAGCCCGATCAACCCTTGGCATATAGACCACTATGCATGCTTGACTCGCTGGGAAACGTACTAGAGTGTACGTCGTCATCGTCAGAAGACTCCAAGATATCCTTGAATCACCAGGCGGACTATCTTCCAAGCAATTTGAATTTCGACGAGAAAAATCGACCATCGATGCTATCCAGGCAGTTATGACAATAGCTCGCGATGCTACAAGTGGCATTAGGTGAAAGTGGGGTGATAAGCAGTGGTAACACTTGACATTAAAAATGCTTTTAATTCGACTAGCTGGCCACGCATATTGCAAGCGCTAGGCACATTCGGTATTCCCGGATATCTTCAGCGAATTATCACCGATTATCTCAGCAACAGAATGCTGCTTAACAACACTGATGATGGCGTCAAGCATTACAAAGTATCTCAGGTGTTCCACAAGGCTCAGTGTTAGGACCAACCTTGTGGAACGTCATGTATGATGATGTTTTTCGGATTGGTCTCCCTGAGAATACTTCATTGGTTAGCTACGCGGATGACATCGCCCTGGTTGTGGTAGCAAAGCATCAGCCTGTAGCACAAAAACCGAAGCGGTTCTTCTAAGCTCACGTAAATTGAGAGAGTGTTTCACCTTCAGAGCAGAAGAGCATACTATAACATCACAACCAAACTTGCGTTACCTTGGTGTTCTAATTGACGCACGCATGTGTCACTTACACAATGGTGCACTCTCGCGCATTATGGCGAATATCGGTGGACCAAGATCCAGCAGAAGAAAACGCCTAGCAAATGTTACGAGCTCCATCATGCTTTATGCAGCAACAGTATGGGCAGATGCTACGCAAAGGTCGTCCTACATATCTGGCATTCGAGTGACTTCGTTTCAGCGCATTGAGGGTCGCTAGTGCGTTCCGCACAGTTTCTGACGATGCTATTGGTGTAATAGCAGCTATGCCACCGATCGATACACTATCATGTGAGCTCCAGCGCTGTTACAAAGCTGGCGAAAATGAATCAAAGGCTGACGAAAGACGGTGCAGCAATGAGAGTTGGCAACGTCGCTGGGAGCAGTCTCAAAACGGAAGATGTTCCTTTTCCCTTATCCCAGACGTAGAAAAAAATGGGCTAATCGAAAGCATGGAGGAGTGGACTTCTATGTGACACACTACCGTATCTGTGCGAGATACCCCTTTCAGCACCCACTAACACATTTGTGCGGGTACATTTCTACTAGGTTTATTCGCTTTCACATGTATGATCATTTGTTTCCTTCACTTCAGTTATTTTAACGTTATTCTAACTATTCTCTATTGTTGTGAGTAGAACAGCTATGAGGCTTCCAGACCAAAAACGCGTGTATTTCCTTATGGGCGTGTATTTCCAAATTCACAAAATTGTGAGAAGCAGCGCAGTCGGAAAGCGGTAAGAGGTGGCAACACTGGCAGCGTGTTGTTGTTATAAATAAGCAAGCATGTATAAGGAGATAAGCAACGAGATAAGCAAAGGCAGACAGTCGGACAGATGGTCAGATGGATGGACGGACGGAGGGATAACTAGAAGGGGGTATGATTGGTCAAGCTGGCTGAAGTAGGATGGTTGAAGCGTGCTGTTGTTATAAATTGGAGATAAACATGCAAGATGGACGGACGGAGGGATAGCTAGAAGGGGGTATGATTGGTCAAGCTGGCTGAAGTAGGATGGTTGAAGCGTGCTGTTGTTATAAATTGGAGATAAGCATGCAAGATGGACGGACGGAGCGATAGCTAGAAGGGGGTATGATTGGTCAAGCTGGCTGAAGTAGGATGGTTGAAGCGTGCTGTTGTTATAAATTGGAGATAAGCATGCAAGATGGACGGACGGACGGATAGCTAGAAGAGGGTATGGTTGATCAAGCTGGCTGAAGTATGATGGTTGGTGTTGTTGTTGTTATAAATCAAAATTTCAAGTTTAATGTGATAAGCCCAAGCTTCATAGCAAGCATAATGTTTGTGTATATAAGACGCTACAAAAACTTCAATCCTGTTGTTGTTGCTATAAATCAAAATTACAAGTTTAAGGTGATAAGCCCAGACCCAAAACCGCAAGTTGAAGATAAGGAAACAGTGCAGAAGTAAAATCTTTTTTATTTTTCCCATGCTTGTTTAATATGTTTATGAACTGAAGTCGCTACAAATTTCATGTTAAAGATGATAAGCCCTTGATCCACAACATAAATCATTTAAACCTATTTCTTGAAGACTATATTGAGTGTAGTTGTTAAGCATTTTAATAAATTTAATATGAGTTGGTTGACTAATGTAAAAACAAAGTATGAAAGTAGCAAAATAAATTAAGCTAGCGATTGAAAGCATGATCGTAACCATGACCATACGCAACTATGCTGATATAAATAAAACAAAACGATTTGATTTATATATGAATCATTATTGTTCTTTTATTGATTTGTTATATATACAGGGTTGTCCATATTCGAAGTGCCCATCTGGCAACACTGTAACTTTCCGCAGTGATGCCAAATCGACTAATGACATACCGCGTTTGAAGCGTCATTCCAAGCAAATGTTTACAATGGAACAGTACACGCCACGCGAACGCTCTAAAATTGTTGAAATTTACATTCAACAAAATAAGTCAATAGTGAAAACTCAACGTGCTGAAAACTCATGAGCGATGAAGCTCATTTTCAGTTGAATGGAACGGTAAACAAACAAAATTGCCGTATTTATGCCACTGAAAATCCACAAGAGATTCAAGAGGTACCTCTTCACGATGCAAAAGTCACTGTTTGGTGTGGCGTTTGTGCTAAAATGCTCATTGGGCCGTTCTTTTTCGAAGATGATAATGGCCACAGAGTTACTGTCAATCAGGAGCGTTATCGCGATATGATAAACAATTTTTTCATGCCAATCGTTCGTCGAAAGCGTATCAGGTACTACTGGTTTCAACAAGACGGCGCGCCATCACACACAAGCCGCACTACAATCGATTTTTTGAAGCAATTGTTCCCTGGCCGTTTGATGTCAAAAAATGGTGATTTCGATTGGCCGCCAAGATCACCAGATTTAACGCCTCCAGACTTCTTTTTGTGGGGTTATTTGAAATCAAAGGCTTACGTCAACAAGCCAAAGACCCTAGAAGAGCTGAAAACCAACATCCGTTAAGAAATAACCGCCATTCCCATCGAAATGTTGAAGAAAACCATGGAAAATGCTGCAAAACGGGCACAATATGTCGTAGAAGCCAATGGCGACCATTTACGAGATATCATATTCAAAAAATAATGTAAGCAAATCTACTTGAACCCAATTAAATGATATTCATGACGAACAGACAAAAAATTGTGGTTTCTTTGATTTATTTAAAAATAAAAATAAATGGCGCTTCGAATATGGACAACCCTGTATTTATATATATATATATATAACTCAAATCAAAAAAAGAACAATAATGATTCATATATAAATCAAATCGTTTTGTTTTATTTATATCAGCATAGTTGCGTACATATATATATATGAAATTATTTAAAAATTAAGCTTACCGTCCACCAAATGTTGATTCGATTTCTTCCCATCGAATTCGAATAGATGCCTAGCTCGTCCTTTTGGCCGTTCGGGAAAGGCCTGCACCAGTGGTAGAGTTGAGTACCTTTAACTTGACGCGGTAGCCTTGAAGCACCCCAATTCCACCAAAATATATAAATATAAATAAAACAAAACGATTTGATTTGTTATATATATATTAGGGCGGGTCAAATTTTGGCTCAGCGAAATTCGTAAAATACATGTAATTTCAAGACTTTTTCTCCACTACAGCATATACAAATTCTGAAAAAAAGCTGTGCGGACTTTCGTAAATAGATTCATATACATACATTCATACATTCATATTTTATAATTGAGAACAAAATCTATTTACGAAAGTCCGCACAGCTTTTTTTCAGAATTTGTATATGCTGTAGTGGAGAAAAAGTATTGAAATTACATGTATTTTACGAATTTCGCTGAGCCAGACCTCGTAAATAGATTTTTTTCTCAATTATAAAATATGAATGTATGAAATTTGAAAGAAGTGTATAAAATGTGTATAAAAAAGATTATTTGTGCTGTCATTTCTAAGGTAAATTTGGGCGCTGAATCTGAATCTGGCATTAAAAATACATTAAATCCAACTATCAATAGAAAAAATCGTGATTTTTTATCAAAATATCGTGATTTTTGGTCAAAAAATAAAAAAAATGTTGGAAAATTTGGCGCTGAATTCAAATCTCCCATTTAAATTACTCCAATTCTCGTTTACTATTTAGAACTATTTAGTACCAATTCTAGTACTCTAAGTCTCGTTTGCTCTCAGTTTTGGGCCTTTTTTCTCTCGATTCCATCGATGTCGCAATAAAACCACTTTTGTGTTTTTCAGTAACGTGTTTGGATGCTCTAGTCATCTCTTGGACATTTCGTTCGGTGCTTTGAATGTGGCATGGTATTTCAACGTTAATCATAACCTCATCAGAATCATAATAATCTTCAGTCAAATGTTGCAATGGAATGTCTCTTGTGTATGGCGGCTCATGTAGAATATCATCATCATTCAAATCTATCATGTTGGAAAAGTGGGTGCAGTCAAAATTGATTTTCGGTTTTTTGTATTCTCTCAATGTTGTCCGATCGAGATCACTTCGGATATGTTTTATTTTGTCGATTGCCATTTGACGTATAGGTTTCACATTGTGACAAACCATTGCTAGCAAAACATTTTCAGAGCTAGCAAAGTAGCAATTGGCTGACATTACACTATGAACAACGGAAAGTAAATTCGGTGGCAGATAATTCGTCCATTGTATAAATTTGAAGAACAAAACACTTCCGTATGCCATTGAATTGTAATATTTAACGTTGAAGTACATTGGAATGTACACTTTCATCAATTATGTGGCCAAAATTCGCAAGTTTTTTGACGGTTTGTCCGTAGTTATGTACGTACGTAAAATTCGAGCAGCTTTTGTTAACCACCGCATGATGTATTGGTCCCAACTTGATGTTTGCTAGATCAATTGATACTGAGCGAGTTGAAATCGCGTTTGCTAATTTGAGAAGATTTCTTGCATCTGTTGAGAAAGAACGTTCATCAAAATCTGGTGATGATGGTGGCATATTTTGGAGTGAAATTATCTCAAAATTATTGACAACCTGAAAAGCAGAATTTTTTTTAATTCGTTAAATTATATAATTTATTTACTCAAAATAATCGTATTTTACTTGTATCGTATCGCAAATGCCTAAAACCGCTGCTAATCGTCCTGTTGACGTAGTTGGCCCTTTCGTGAAACTTTTTTCTAGTGTATTGTATAAATGACGAAACGGTAACTCATTGAAATGCAGCAAACATACACTCCAATGTAATGGCCTTTGTAAATGTTGTTCGAAAAGTCTTATTATACCACTTCTAATTCCAGTGTTAACAGGTTCACCGTCAGAACAGATAGATACCAAATTATCTAATGACAAGCCGTTTTTATCAAAAAATTCAATAAGTTTATGCGTTTTTGCTTCTGCGGTTTCTTCTTCCACAATAATATGGCCCAAAAATCTGGAATCTGGCTCTCTTACAACAGCTATATGCGGTTCTTTAATTTTGCGTGTATGAATTTTATTGTTGATAAATTCGGTAACTAATGTTTCGTCTGTTCTGCCATCGAAAGCAAATGCCAATAACGTGGAAGTGTCTAATCGTTTTTTCAAGACCTTATTCCTACAACGATTGCGTTCTCTTTGAAAACAAATTTCCTAGCAAACCACGAAAATCAACAAGAACATCGGGTGATTTGGATTTGTTTTTTGATGCTTCTCTATATTGAGCCATGAATCGGTCTAATTTGTTGCAAATCGATTTTCTCTGAATAATTGGCGTTGGAAGATTATTCCAAATTTCAACAATTTTATCCGCCACATGACGAGTAATTGATTGGAATGAAATGTGTGGGTTGTCTTCGAAATAGTGCTCTTGCATGAAAAAATAATGTAACAAAATATCGCCATACGTCGGTAGACGTTCAACGTTCAATTCTTTCGCTTCACCAAATAAAGTTTTATCATGCTGCAATATTGAAGTTATTTTGCGGTCCAGCTCGGGTTGTGATGATGACGGTGAGGTTTCCATGATATAGCTTGTATTCTGAAATGTAATATTAAAAATAAAACATAACAAAAATAATTTTGAATACAAAGGATAAATTTAAATGTGTTTACCAAGAAAATTAAAGATAAAATAATTTGGATTTTAGAATTTAAAGGAAAAAGTTTATGATAAGTAATTAAGACAAAAGAATTTACACAAGCGTGTTAAATATAATTTTACTAAATGAATTTCCTGCCATAAATCAAAATAAAACGTGTTTAATATTTAATCAAGCCTTGAAAATGAGCTTACATTTGAAATAAAGACAATTTTCCAACATTTTTTTTATTTTTTGACCAAAAATCGCGATATTTTGATAAAAAATCACGATTTTTTCTATTGATAGTTGGATTTAATGTATTTTTAATGCCAGATTCAGATTCAGCGCCCAAATTTACCTTAGAAATGACAGCACAAATAATCTTTTTTATACACATTTTATACACTTCTTTCAAATTTCATACATTCATATTTTATAATTGAGAAAAAAATCTATTTACGAAAGTCCGCACAGCTTTTTTTCAGAATTTGTATATGCTGTAGTGGAGAAAAAGTCTTGAAATTACATGTATTTTACGAATTTCGCTGAGCCAGACCTCCAAAAAATTCGTCCATACAAATTGACCCGGCCTAATATATATATATATATATATATATATCAAATCAAATCGTTTTGTTTTATTTATATTTATATATTTTGGTCATCCTTCTTCTTCTTCTTACACTTCTCCTCTAAGTGCGAGCTGCTACCGCAGTAGTAGCAATAAATTAATTTATGATACCCTCTCAATCTATTCATTTTATTTTGTTGATGGCTTTATTCAAAATACATTCAACAATAAAGATCAGATGAGGACTGGTTACCTTTTTATAATTCACACACATTTAAATAATTCTTCTTATTTCGCTGGTTAGAGGTGAGTATTCAATTAAACGATCATGGATTACTAGACAATGGGCTGATGTTTTATCTGGAATCGGTTTGTTTGCTTCGGAATCAAATTCGATTCGTATATCAATAGGTCCAGCTTTAACTGCTTCATTTTGACGTGTTACATCAACAATAATTAGTTTGGCAAAAGCCTGGAATTTAACGATATCTGGCAATGGTTGAGGTTCTCGCAAATAATAACTTTGTTGAAATTTCATATACATGTCACTGCCCAATTTCAAAGCGTCTATTCCAATTAACATAGGGATATGAATCATAGTTTAAATATACTTTCAAATTAGCGATATTGCAATGATCGAATGTATTTCCTTAATCTTTTATGTATGCAAAGTAGATAAGGATTTAAGAATAATTTATTATTTGAGACCGTATATAAATGCTTGAGTCGAGAGTATTTCATCCATTCAATGTTTTGATCCGCAACATAAATCATCTAAAAATATTTCTGGAAGATTATTTGAATAATTCAAAATGAGTGTACGTGTTAAGGAAATTTTAGAAAACGCGAAAGCATTATACGAAAATGCGCAAAAGAATCGTGAGCTAGTTATGCCGAGTATAAAAGAGTGCTCTATACATCTCATTACCCTTCGTGATATTTTACGATGGGCAACAAATGTTGGAGTGAAACAGAGTGCTACATGTGGAATTGGGGTGCTTCAAGGCTACCGCGTCAAGTTAAAGGTACTCAACTCTACCACGGGTGCAGGCCTTTCCCGAACGGCCAAAAGGACGAGCTAGGCATCTATTCGAATTCGATGGGAAGAAATCGAATCAACATTTGGTGGACGGTAAGCTTAATTTTTAAATAATTTCATTACCATATTATTTATTTTGATTTAATATAATATATTTATTTAATCCTTGTTTAATTTTCAGAGTACGAATCGGCGTTATAATTAATTTAATGCATAAAGATCCCCAGAATTTCTTGGCAGACTGTGTAGATCTCTTCCAGCGCACCGTTAAAAAATCCTTAGTGAAATTTACGTCTCTTAAGGTAAATACAATATTTTGTGGCGAATTTCGAGTTACTAGAGCTAATGAAGAAATTAGTGACTTGAAATTCATGAACACGAAAAATGTTGCTATTTACCAGGAAACGGATATTAGAGCTTAGTTTTTTGAACATGTTCAAAATGTAATTTTGAAAAAGCTGGAAGAGTTCCAAGAACGCGATAGTGGATGGGCGTTGGCTGCAGTCGTAATCTTGACAGTGAACATCAATAAATTCACGCTTCAGCTAGGATCACCATATATCCCACTACCACCTCAGATCCAAAGCAAGATAGCGTGCATTAATGTGAAAAATGATGACATTGCATGTTTTGCTTGGGCAATCATATCTGCTCTGCATCCAGCGAATATACATACGGATCGTATGTCAATGTATCCAAGTTATCGTGATTTACTAAATTTGACAAATATAGTATTTCCAATGACGATGAGACAGATCTCGAGATTTGAGATGCAAAACAACATCTCAATTAATGTATACATTCTGCATAAAAAAGAAGCAAATTTACAGTGCTACCGTCATATTTAACGAAAACTAAAATGGAATGTCACATAAATCTGCTTATGGTGCAGAGCAGATATCAGAATGAAGGTGATGACAATGATAACAACAATGTCGCTGATAATGGAGATCGTAGCAGCAATGATGATGTGCCAATCACATACCATTATGTGTGGATAAAAAGCCTTTCGCGACTTTTATTTTTAAATATTTTTGCGATAGATGTTTGCACTACTTCCACTCAGCACTCAAGTTGGAGCAGCACACCGAGGACTGCAGCAGACTAAACAATTGCAAAATAAGGATGTCGACAGAAGCTGAGAAGCAGGTAGATTTTAAAAATTTTAAAAATACGATTATGACCCCATTTGTGGTATATGCCGATTTGGAATGCATTTTGGCAAAGTCCATTGTTGGAAATGCATACCAGAAGCATATACCATATAGTGTGGGTTTTTATGATAAGTGTGCGTATGACCCCACGTTATCGTTATCGTTTTATAAAAGCTATATAGGACTCACACACAATACCCATAATTTTTCATAATCTCACCGGTTATGACTCACATTTCATTTTTAAAAATTAGCTACAGATTTAAACTGACGAATTGATGTCTACCAATAAACAAGGAACGTTACATTTCATTTACAAAACGACTGGACGAATACGTGATAAAATATCGGTTTATTGACTCATTCAGATTCATGGCAAGTAGCTTACATACTTTAGCCTCACATCTACCAAATTTCAATATTCTAAAATTAGAGTTTAAAAATTTAAATGATGAACAATTAAATTTGCTAACACATAAGGGTGTCTTTCCGTATGACTACTGCGATGATGCAGCTAAATTTTTTGAAATATCATTACCCGATATTACACATTTCTACAATAAACTTAATGATACAAACATTGGGCCAGAGGATTATGCTCATGCACAAAGAGTCTGGGCTGAATTAAATATTAATAATTTGGGTGAATATTCAGATATTTACTTGAAAACTGACGTGTTACTATTATCTGATATTTTCGAACAATTTCGCACAAGTTGTCATAAAACTTATGGTCTAGATCCTGCACATTATTTCACTCTACCTGGTTATACATGGGATGCAATGCTTAAGCATACCGATATAACCCTTGAGCTATTGACAGATATTGATATGCTCCTGTTTGTAGAGCGAGGTATTCGTGGGGGTCTTAGTCAGTGTACTAAGCGCTATTCGAAAGCCAACAATAAGTACATGACTGATTGCGATGAGGCTCAACCATCCAAATTCTTAATGTATTATGATATTAATAATCAGTATGGTTGGGCCATGTCTCAATTTCTCCCCCACAGTGAGTTTTATTGGCTGTCGGATTCTCAAAATTTTAATGTTGAGACTATAGCTGACGATTCAGATGTAGGATATATTCTTGAGGTAGATTTAGAGTATCCAATAAATCTCCACGATTACCGTAAAGATCTCTCCTTTTGTCCAGATCATATTACATCTCCAGGATCAAAACAGAAAAAACTGTTGGCAACTTTGGGTGGTAGCGTGAGATATATTATTCACTACAGAAATCTAAAGCAGGCTTTGAAATATGGATTAAGGCTATCTAAAATTCACAAAATTTTGAAATTTAGACAATCTGCATGATTGAAGCCATATATCGATCTAAACATGAGTCTTCGAACAGCAGCTAAAAATGAAGTTGAGAAGAACCTTTTCAAACTCATGAATAATGCTGTGTTCGGAAAAACTATGAAAAACATACGTAAACACAGTGTTGTTAAATTGGTAATGAGTTGGTTAGGTCGATATGGTGCCGAAGCCGTTATTTCTAAGCCTGAGTTTAAAGCCTCAACAATATTTGGCGTAAATTTGATAGCAATTAAACTCAATAAAACTGAAATATACTTCAATAAACCCATTTATGTTGGTATGTGCATCCTTGATTTAGCCAAAACAACCATTTATGATTTTCATTATGGTTACATGGCTCCTCAATTTGGTTCCGATTGTAGCATTTGCTATACCGATACCGATTCACTAATTTATGAGGTGACTTGTAAAGACTTGTATGAGGTCATCAAACGCGATTGCTTTATACACTTTGATACAAGCGACTATCCTATTGAAAACGTGTGGGGTGTTCTTCAAGTTAATAAAAAAGTTTTGGGTCTCATGAAAGATGAGAATAATGGTAGTATCATGACTGAATTTGTAAGGTTCCGCTCAAAAATGTATGCGATACGGGATACGATATAAAACAGAGGGTGAAGATTCAATGAAAAAAATCGAAAGGTGTAAAAAGAAACATAGTCAAGACTAAAATGACGTTTAATGACTATATTGATTGCCTTGAAAACAACATTGAAAAGACAGTTCAACAAAATTTGATTCAGTCGCGGAAACATGAAGTAAGTTCAATCGTACAATCAAAAATTGCATTAAGCCCTCACGATAATAAGCGATTTTTGATAGCAAATAGTAATGAGACATTACCGTGGGGTCATTTCAGCATTATGGATTAAGAATAATATTACTTTAAGAATAAATTTTTATTTTTAAGATTTTAAATTATTAAAGATATATGATTAAGAAGAAAAAAAATAAAATTTTTATAACGTTGTACAAAATATATATGTTTTATTTTTTAAACTTTACTCTGCTGTTCGAATTTTATAATAATCTCTAGTATGGGTAAGTATCTGATGATGATGATTGTGGTGACTTACAATGAAACAAAATGGAGTTTAAGCATTTTATTTTTTTCTTTATTCTTTCAGCCTATTGTTACGTTCAATAAACTCCAAACCTGCTGCATACTCCCATGGTCACTGGAACGGATACAGTTTCACAGTCATTGAAACTAACCGAGTTCAGGGCCATCGGTATATGCAAGCTATGAGCACGAGCGGCCAGGTCGCTGCACTAACGACAGCAGCAATTTTTAAATACGTGCTTCAGCTGGCGCTGATCAAGCTAGCGGAGTCGGATTTCTAAAGCTTCAGCTGAGTTCAGTGCGGTGCCAAGGTTGTTTGCCACGGTGTGTGTGTGTGTAAAATAGAGTTAGTTAGTAAATATTGCAAATAAGTCAAATTGAATAAATCAGAAAAGTTTCAACCGTCAAACGATTTGGTTTTAATTAACAATTGGCGCAGCCGGTCTGTCGGACCCAAAATAAAATTATTATAAAAAATTTAACGTGATATTTAAATAGACTTAGCAGAAATATTTCTAACTAACAAACAAAATTGTGAATTGTGAGTGAATGCAAACACTAAATATTTCTAACTAACAAACAAACACACAATAACAATAATAAAACAATTTAATGTATTACAATAATAAAAACATAACGAAACTTTTTAATACATATGAAAACAGAGAAGAAACAGCAAGTAAAAATCAAATCAAATTGTGAATTGTGAGTGAATGCAAACACTAAATATTTCTAACTAACAAACAAACACACAATAACAATAATAAAACAATTTAATGTATTACAATAATAAAAACATAACGAAACTTTTTAATGCATATGAAAACAGAGAAGAAACAGCAAGTAAAAATCAAATCAAATTGTGAATTGTGAGTGAATGCAAACACTAAATATTTCTAACTAACAAACAAACACACAATAACAATAATAAAACAATTTAATGTATTACAATAATAAAAACATAACGAAACTTTTTAATACATATGAAAACAGAGAAAATTAAATTTAAATTAGTTTAAATTAAATTAAACAGAGAAAATTCAAAAACCAAAAACAAAAATTCTTAACACAACAACAAAGTACAGCAGCAACAGAAACATCAGAGCAAAAATATTCCATCATCAGTCACAAAATATTCTAATAAAGCGATTGAGGCCTAGACGAAACAACACGAACCAAAGTACGTAAATGCAAAGCTCCACACCAAGGTCACCTAAACGGCTCAGAAGCGGAAAGGTACGCGACGATTCTGCCTTAAAATTAAAATCATATTTAAGACAACAAGTTGAAAGAGTGCAAGGGGGCGAGAAATTATCCACGGTAACTTGCGATCGGTTTGACAAAAAACTAACCGAAACTAACGAGCTACGATTAGTGCAAATACAAAAATTTAAAGAAGATTCGAAAAAATTTAAACAAGAACTGGTAAAATTTCAAACCCACTCACATTCTTTCAAAATAAGTAAAGATAGCTTTAGTTTATATAATAATTGTACGGAAATAGATAACAACTCAAGCGTTAATTTAAATTGGATAAGTGTTTCGCTCTCTAAGTCGGAACAAGACCTAATCAGTTCGGAACGACGAAACACCACAAATAAGAAAAAAATGTCGATTGATTACGCAAAAATTGCTAAGATCACGGCTCAATTGGTTCCCATATTTTCTGGTGACCAAAACCCCTTGGTAGTAGGTGAACTACAAATTTTTTTAGGTTGCTCGCGAAAAGTACTGGACTGTCTAGAAGAAAGAGAACAGCAAGCGTTTTTAAATATAATACCAACAAGATTACGAGGGGAGGCTTACCAATTAGTGGCCTCAAACCCACCCACTTCCTTTCAGGATATAGAAAATTTGCTAAATCGAACGTATCTTCCTAGAGAAACATACCAAGAATTAGTAAACAGACTATTATCCTTAAGGCAATATCCGAATGAAACACTCATAGCCTATACGGCGAGGATAAGTAACTTGTTGCAGCTATGTAAGGAAGCGGCGAGACTAAAATATGGTGCAAAAGTCGCACCCGTGGTAACGCAATTAGAGGATTTTGCAAAGAACTCTCTAAAAAGCTCAGTCACGAATCCCTACTTAAGCCAGTATTTACTAACAATAAAGGATGAGCCTTTAGACTTATTAGTACGTAAAGCACTAGATATGGAAAAATTACAACAAACGGCCTTACCTTTTCAGACAGCGCAGGGTTTTCCCCCATACTCATATAACACACCCATTCAAATAAACGAAACAAATCCAAATATAAATAATATATACACATTGCGACAAACAACGCCAACCAAATTAATGCCTCCCATGAATTTTCAGCCAGAGACTCACATTAAATCCAATTATAATTCATATTATGAATACCCTCAACAACCAGCTACCTACCAGAATAAACAACAATTTAGACAAGACATGCCTTTACGACCTAGGACAGCTAGAAACGAAGAAGCTTTAGCCACAAAAATAACTTGCAGTTTTTGTCATAAAAAAGGACATACCTATACCGAATGTTTTATACGAAAAAATACACCATTTTGCTCTAATTGCAAAATATACAAACACGATATAAGGGACTGTAGACGTTTGAACCACACACCGAGTCGAAACATAAGAAATGAACAATACAGAAATGATGGGCACTATAATGGAAGAACACCAAGTAATAATACTAGATATAACACTGAAAGTACACAAAATGTAAACACGGGAAACTTTCGCAACAACAACTCTACAAGAACTTCAAGTAATCCACGAGTATATAATGTACGCATAAATTGTGATTTTTGTGGACGAAATGGCCACATAGTGTCAGAGTGTCAACAAAAACAGCGCTGGGAAGCTATGAATCAGGGAAACGAGTTGCAGTCGAGTCACAACTCCCCGACTCGACAGTAAAAAATAACTTATGTAAAAAAGGGGAACCGCAACCACCTACATCTGTACCCACCATTAGGGTGCATGTTGATATCGCAAATCCAGACACATTAAGTCTAATAGTGGACACGGGTGCGGAGGTTAGTGTAATTAAGAAAAGCAGTATAAAAGAAAACACAAAAATTAATAAATGCACTCTACAAACAGCTTTTGGCAGAGGCACGACCCTAGGGAACTGCCAGGCAAATATAACTATAAACTCCAGAAAAAATTACCCTTGCACTTTTCAGGTGATAAACGGTATAAATGGTATGCCAGACGATGGTCTATTAGGAAATGATTTTCTTTCCAAACACTGTAATGTGGATGGACCGAATGATCGACTGATATTTCCACGTACAGAGTTTAATAGTGAAGAACTGCAAATACCCATGGAAAATAGACATAATAACATTAGTAAAAAACCTAATATACAAGAAGAGAAAAATCCCACAAAAACTTCTTTAAAGCAATTCAAGTTCACTCGTACAGAATCAATCACAGAAGAGTTTTGCGTACCTATGATTGAGAGTAATACACAATTACTCTACCAAAGGGCAGTCGAACTAGGGCATTATACTTACAAAGTGGAACCCGAAGAGGTAATAAAAACCACCTGTAATGTCTTTAAGGCTTCTTCTTTACAGGAAGCTGGCTGCATAAACCAAGGCTACAATAAAAATAAAATAGGTAATAAAAGCAATGAATCGGAAATCAAGGAACTCTCAATTGCTTTTAATATATACGCACTCATACCGGAAAGATGTCATAAGATTATTGAGCTACCGATACAGCTCAAAGAAGAAATGATCTGTCTATCACAGGAACTTTCAGAAGGGGTATTTTTATCAAATTGTATACTACCCATAGGAAATAAAAGGCCTTTAGTAGGCGTCCTCAATACCACAAATAATACAGTAAGGCTTGCTAAACTTACTTTAAAACTGGCGTCTGCACGGGGATATAAAAGAGTTCCAATAGTAAAAGAAATTACAAATAATTTTACATCAAATGAAAGATTAAAAGTAAGTGATGAGAACGATACTGATATAAATTGCATCAAAAAAAATTTTTCAAACAAAATAGATTCAAATGATATTAATTCGCGAATAACCGAACTCGTCAAGGAAATTAAAATAGGAGACACCTTAAATGAAGAGGAAAAAAATCAATATTAGATCTTTGCCGCGAATTTAATGACCTATTCCACCTAAAAGGTGACAAACTAACGAATACTCGCGCTATATCACACGAAATACCAATCTGTCAAGACCAAGCACCAATAAACCAGAAGATGTATAGGTTACCCGAGACACAAAAACAGATAATAAATGACCAACTTCAAGAAATGTTAGCTGACAATATAGTACAACCAAGCAAAAGCCCTTGGAACTCACCCCTTCTAGTAGTTCCTAAAAAAGCAGGACCAGATGGAGAAAAACGATGGCGAGTCGTTGTAGATTTCCGTAAAATAAACGAAAAAACTATTGGCGACGCTTATCCCCTACCTCGAATTGAGGATATATTGGATCAGTTAGGTCATTCGCGTTATTTTACGACACTGGATTTAGCCAGTGGCTATCACCAAGTACAAGTTCACCCGAGAGATCGGTCCAAAACGGCATTCAGCACAAACTATGGGCATTACGAATTTAAACGTATGCCCTTTGGATTAAAAGGAGCCCCAGCCACGTTCCAGCGGTTGATGAACTATGTATTAACCGGCTTACAAGGCCTTGAATGCTTCGTGTACTTGGACGACATAGTCATCTACGGTAAAAATCTGGAGGACCATAATAGCAAACTAGTGAAAGTTTTTACCAAACTAAGGCAGAATAACCTCAAACTTCAGCCTGAGAAGTGTCAATTCCTATGTAAGGAAATAGTTTATTTGGGACATATCTGCTCAGAAAAAGGGGCACTCCCAGATCCTAGGAAAACAGAAAGTGTACAAAATTTCCCCGCGCCGAAAACGGTACGTCAACTTCAATCATTTCTGGGCCTTGCAAATTATTTCCGACAATTTATACCCGCATTTTCTAAAATAGTGAAACCACTTACCAATCTCCTACGCAAGGATGTTAAATTTAAATGGACAGAGAAATGCCAAGAAGCCTTTCAAAAAATTAAAAATGAACTCATTTCACCTCCCCTCCTAATTTATCCAGATTTTGCCAGACCTTTCAATCTTACAACAGACGCGAGCAATGAAGCAATTGGTGCTGTACTTTCCCAAGGCGAAGTAGGAGGAGATAAGCCAATTCTAAACAATTCTAAACAAAGCCGAGCAAAGATACTCCACAATAGAAAAGGAACTTCTGGCGATTGTATGGGCTACAAAAAATTTAAGATGCTCTCTCCAGGGACGACAATTCACGGTTTATACAGATCATAAACCACTCAAAGGCGTGTTCAACACTAAAGATCCCACCACGCGACTTGTAAGATTTCATCACAAGCTCTCGGAGTATGATTATAAAATAGAATATAAGCCGGGGAAACACAATACCAACGCAGATGCTCTAAGCCGAATACCATCGAAAATAAACGATAGTACCAAAATTAGTACAATAGCTGTTATACACACTAATCCAGAAGAAATTACTACGAAAACTGAACCAAATCAATTAAAATGCTATGCCATAACTCGAGCGCAGACAAAAAGTTTACAAGCAGCTGCCAAAACAGATCAAGACAGCAGTTTAACCGAACAGAATAACACGAATGTGAACCAAGAATCTAAACCTGGTTCCCATCTCTCTGGTTATCCCCTACTTAAACAAAATACACTAAAAGAACACTTAAAAATAGAAGTTCTGAGTAAGCCTGAGGAGATAAAAATAATCCTCAAGGACTATCACGACTCTATTTTTGGGGGTCACCAAGGTGTATTGAAAACGTATAAAAAAATCCGTCGTAAATATTGGTGGAAAAAAATGCTTGGAGACATCAAAACTTACATAAAAAAATGTAAAAAATGCCAAATAATGAAATCCTCAAGGCCAATAAAAATGCCTATGGTTATAACAGACATTGCGGAAAAACCCTTTGATAAGATATATTTGGATATCGTTGGACCTTTACAACAAACTTTAACAAATAATCAATATATTCTTACGTTTCAAGATAACCTTACCAAACTGGTAGACTGTTACGCCATCCCAAATGCAGAAGCCCAAACGATTGCCCAAATGGTATTCGACCAAATCATTACGCGCTATGGTATTCCAAAACAAATAGTAACCGACCAGAGTACAAACTTCTTGAGCGACCTCTTTAAAGACCTTTGTAAATTACTTCAAATTAAAAAACTGCAAACCTCAGCCTACCACCCGCAGTCCAATGGTGCTCTTGAACGAGCTCATAGACCAATAGTTGAATACCTACGAACCATTTGTGATGAAAACCCACAATCCTGGGATCAATATTTACGATCAGCAACATTTGTATATAACAACAGTTTCCATGATAGTACTAAACTCATACCTATGGAGTGTCTATATGGGTTCACGTCTGATATCCCATCTAATTTAAAGCGTGAGCCAGTACCCATTTACAACCACGAAAATTACTATCATATACTAAAACACAAAATCCAGAAGTCATATGCTATTGCTAGACGTAATCTTTTAAAGAGCAAACAACAATCCAAGACTTATTATGATCATTCAATGCGCCTTCAGAATTTTCACGTGGGGGATCAGGTCCTAGTAAAAAATGAAAATAGAAAAGGTAAATTAGCTCCTATATGGCGAGGACCTTACCGTGTGATTGCTGTAATAGGACCTGTTAACACACAGGTTAAAGTAGGAAACAAACGGATAGTTATACACAACAACAGATTAAAACCATATTACGAATAACAAAAAAAAAAAATTTATATAAAAAAAACCCAAAACTTAAAACAACCCAATTTTTCTCCTTTAGAACAATCAGAAATAACCAATTCCAAATTTCCAACTCAAATAAAAAGTAACCGATCCATACAAATCTTTATGGGCAAAGACACAAACGAATTTATAAATAAAGGAACAAAAACATTAGAGGACGTACACAAAAAGTTAGTTCAATTAGAGAGAGAAAAAACCGCCTCACACCAGCATAAGATTGCACTTACTTCAATCTCTTTTTCAAGCTTACTAATGCTATTGCTGACCATGTACATTGCGTACAAAATCATTAATTTATTAAAAGGGAAACTACAAAAAAAAAAACACCTGTAGTAGGTATTCAGCTCCAGGAGGTTGAAGTTCCCACGGACAGTAATCCTAAAATAACACCTAAACCAAGGAAGCCATTAGCAAGGTCTCTGACATTTACGCCAAAAACGTCGTTCCAATTAGTGAGCGAAACCTTATAAAAATAAAAAATAAAAAGTTAAACATTAGAAAACAATATATGCATTAAATGTGAAAAATCGTTACAATCTTTGGTGTTGTACCCAGTTCAGCAACGTTTAAGCTCCCATACGTATTGAGTGTATATTGAAAAAAACATGCAATTTTATTTGTACTTTAAGTTCCAAAAAAAAAAAAAAACACAAAAATCGGCAAGACAAAAATAGATACGATACCTTTTATAATTACAATTTGCTTTCGCACCAAAATTAAAAAAAAAAAAAAGTTAAACATTAAATCCGTAGAATATCTGATTAAAAATTGTGAAAGGATAAAGGTCTCTGACATTTACGCCAAAAACGTCTTTCCAATTAGTGAGCGAAACCTTATAAAAATAAAAAATAAAAAGTTAAACATTAGAAAACAATACATGCATTAAATGTGAAAAATCGTTACAATCTTTGGTGTTGTACCCAGTTCAGCAACGTTTAAGCTCCCATACGTATTGAGTGTATATTGAAAAAAAGCATGCAATTGTATTTGTACTTTAAGTTCAAAAAAAAAAAAAACACAAAAATCGGCAAGACAAAAATGGATACGATACCTTTTATAATTACAATTTGCTTTCGCACCAAAATTAAAAAAAAAAAAAAGTTAAACATTAAATCCGTAAAATATCCGATTAAAAATTGTGAAAGGTTAAAAACACATTAGTGAAAATCAAGAAAAAACACAAAATATTTGCTATGGTACAAGAAAACATTAATTATTATTATTATTATTCGTAATTAAAATTAAAAACACAAAATATTTGTTATGGTACAAGAAAACATTAATTATTATTATTCGTAATTAAAATTAAAAACACAAAATATTTGTTATGGTACAAGAAAACATTAATTATTATTATTATTATTCGTAATTAAAATTAAAAACACAAAATATTTGTTATGGTACAAGAAAAAATTATAATTGAAAATATTTGAGAAAAAACATATAAATTATCAGTAAAAAAAAACACTAGCTTGAAAATTTTTTCAAGTTAAGCTCAAATTTTATATCTCTTACACATTTTTATTTTTAACTTTATATCATATTTTTCCGAATTTTTTTTCTCGAGTAATTATGATCATTAACTGCCATATCCAAATTTTATAGCAAACTTCAAAATTAAACTTAACAAATAAACTTAGAACTAATTATGTAAAAAATATGTATACATTTAAATTTATATATAAAAAAAAATAAAATATGGTCACACACACACGTGGGCTGTTGAACGGCAGCTATCGAGAAATATTCCTTTTTTTCGAAAGTTAATATTTCTCTTTAGAAAAAGGGGAAGGAATTGTTACGTTCAATAAACTCCAAACCTGCTGCATACTCCCATGGTCACTGGAACGGATACAGTTTCACAGTCATTGAAACTAACCGAGTTCAGGGCCATCGGTTTGTGCAAGCTATGAGCACGAGCGGCCAGGTCACTGCACTAACGACAGCAGCAATTTTTAAATACGTGCTTCAGCTGGCGTTGATCAAGCTAGCGGAGTCGGATTTCTAAAGCTTCAGCTGAGTTCAGTGCGGTGCCAAGGTTGTTTGCCACGGTGTGTGTGTGTGTGTAAAATAGAGTTAGTTAGTAAATATTGCAAATAAGTAAAATTGAATAAATCAGAAAAGTTTCAACCGTCAAACGATTTGGTTTTAATTAACACTATTTTCGAAAACAAAAACTTAAAACATAAATGTCCACAATTTATTGTGTTAAAATTTTGATATCTATTATAATTATAGTTTATATCCTTCCCTAAATATTTAATTATTTCCTTTGGTGGTTGTAAATTTCCAAAGCTGTCAAAATATTCAATTCGATTATTGTTTTTCCAGTATGCTACCCAATGTGTGCCGGGGCCCTTTGATGTATCGAGATTTATTATTCCACACTCTTTTTTAAATGGTTTGCTTGGAAGAGTATCACACATAAACACTCCTCTAAAATTTGGAATATCTTTGGCATATTTTCTTATATCTACATCGGTAAGGGCTCTTTTAGGTAGCTGCATTAAAAATTTTTTTGATAAGGCTTTAAATATAATCCAAATCCCTTTTTATATGGTTTTAAGAACATGCCTTTTTCCATTGCAATAGTTTCCATTTTACTGTTATGCCGTTTTGCTTCATTTAACTGCTCTTTGCCAGTTTTTACTGCATTGATTGCTTTTGTAATGCCAGATACTCCACCAGCTAGACCACCATGTGCACCCAGGGCAGAGAATATAGGTGCAAGCGAGAGAAAACCTCCAGATTTAGGTAGCGGAATTACTCGAGGAGTCTTAATCAGAGATTTTTCCTCTTGAAAATATTGTTTACAACTTTTCTTGAAATTTTAACTGCATCATCCAAGTTTTTAGTTTTATTCATTCTCATTTTAGCGCTATTTAGGGCGTGTCTAAATAGGCGATGTCCATTTACTGGAGAAGATCTCGCCGTTTTACTGGTAACGTTACCCAGACCAAATTTTGTCTTCGCTTTCATTGCGTTAGTAACAAGCCAAGCGTTTGATTTTTCAGCAAGACTACTATCACTTGCGGTAACTCTTTGCCAAGCTTTTTCAGACAAGATTCTATCAGCAATATGCCTTTTTTCCAAATCTTTATTGTTTGAGTATAATATATCGTGTTGTCTGTAAGCAGCATCCAAAAGATTGATTCCTTGATCGCCTCTAACTAATCGCTTCTTTAATTTAGTACCGGGTCTACAAAACTGATATCCAGGTAAATGAAGTTCAATAGGAAGTTTGTCGATTAAATTATTGATGAAACCTTTCCCAATGAAGGATGGACCAAGCCTGATTGTCTTCTTATAAATAATTGTCATTAGTATTTAATCTTTTCCAAGTAAAGGTTGAGAGGAAAGTGAATTAAAATTAAAATTGATAAAATTATCTGATTACATATGATAACAATTAGTAGTTTAAAATATGCGATTCTTAAAACAACATAAATCAATTAACGTAAAGAATATTGATTCAAAGTTAAATTCATCAAATAGAACACTGCACAGCTCATTACTGCCAAACTCTATTCGCAGCCTTATTGTTGGACCTTCAAATTGTGGAAAAACACATGTGATGATTAGTCTTATTGAAAGTCCTAATGGACCGAAAATTCAAAGTATTTACTTATACTCAAAGTTAGCACAGCAACCGAAATATCAATACTTGGAGCGTCTAATTAAACCCTTTAAGGGAGTACATTTTTCAGCATAATTTTCTAATAATGATGACATCATATCTCCAGACGAAGTGCAGCCCAATGCAATATTTATATTTGATGATGTAGCTTGTGAGAAACAAAATCACATACAATCCTACTTCTTATGGGACGCCACAAAGATGTTGATAGCTTTTACTTTTGCCAAACTTATACATGTATACTAAAACACCTAGTTCGTGATAATGCTAATATGATTATAATATTTAAACAGGACGACATTAATATAAAACACATTTATAAAAATCATCTTGTTCAAATTTCAAGTTAAAGGTGATAAGCCTTCAGCTTCATAGTAAGCATAAAAAGAGTGCCAAAAACCGCAAGTTCAAGATAAGGGCGCAGTGTAGATGTTTAACATTTTAATAAATTTAATATGAGTTGGTTGACCAATGGAAAGATAAAGTATGAAAGCAGCAAAGGCGGCGGCGGCAGTGGCTGGGGTTAATGATAAATTAAGCTAGCGATTGAAAGCGTCATCGATCGTAAAAAAAAATATCTAATCAATCTTTGCAATTATGCATTTTTTTACACTTGTTATTAGAATTGAAACTCTGC
Source organism: Dichetophora obliterata (assembly GCA_963920525.1). NCBI lineage: Eukaryota > Metazoa > Arthropoda > Insecta > Diptera > Sciomyzidae > Dichetophora > Dichetophora obliterata. The sequence goes on along the minus strand of OY986438.1, from coordinate 69,428,067 downwards.
AAATTATTATAAATATTTTAAATAAAACGAGGAATTACATTTAAAACATCTTGAAATACTCTAAGAATGCAGCGTTCAGGTTGATTCGGATCTTTTGTTGTTTATTATCGTATACATACCCAATTTTGCAAAGTCCAATAATTGTATCAATTGCTTCTAGAACATTCTAAAACATATGAGTAGCACGGATAGGCAGACAGATGGACAGCAGATTAGTATTAGTATCAGAACAGCCGAACTGTTACTGATATGTTACTGATCTGTTATTGATTTGATACTGATCTGATACTGATCTGTTACTGTTCTGTTACTAATCTGATGCTGTTTTGATACTAATCTGGTGTTTGTGGAAAGTTGGGAAAAAAATCTCTGATTAAGAATCCTCGAGTAATTCTGCTACCTAAATCTGGAGGTTTTCTCCCGCTTACACCTATATTCGCTGCCCTGGGTGCACTTGGTGGTCTAGCTGGTGGAGTATCTGGCATTACAAAAGCAATCAATGCAGTAAAAACTGGCAAAGAGCAGTTAAATGAAGCAAAACGGCATAACAGTAAAATGGAATCTATTGCAATGGGAAAAGGCATGTTCTTAAAACCATATAAAAAGGGATTTGGATTATATTTAAAGACTAATCAACAAAATTTTTAATGCAGCTACCTAAAAGAGCCCTTACCGATGTAGATATAAGAAAATATGCCAAAGATATTCCAAATTTTAGAGGAGTGTTTATGTGTGATACTCTTCCAAGCAAACCATTTAAAAAAGAGTGTGGAATAATAAATCTCGATACATCAAAGGGCCCCGGCACACATTGGGTAGTGTTGTATCCCCTCTGAGAGGATACGCGTTGGTCCTAACAGTCGCCGAGCGACGTCCTACCTATGGTTTGTTTGCCGGCGCTTAAGAGCGCCACTGGCAAGCTACTCAAAAAAAAAGACCTCTGTCGCCGTCACTCTTAGGTGCATTCAGGCGTGGAGGTTTTAGTTTATACTTACTTTTGGTTTTTTCCAAATTGGAAATCTGGTCTGCTTTCGTGAAAAGAAATTGACTGCAACCGTTTTAGTTTAAAGTACAGCAATTCCCATTTATTTTAGCGGGGACCAGATATTTATAACATATCTGGCCGCGCTTCTTCTTCTTCATTTTTACAAACATAATTACATACTTATTTCTACTTATTGATAAATCAGCGGTTGCGTAATTTATCTTCCGCCTCTTGCACAATAATTTAACTTCATTATTAGGTTCTTAATCTAGTTTTGTATTATTTGCTTACAATTAATTCTTATTTTAAAACATATTCCTACATACTTATTTGATAATGCCAACTGGGGCTAAACAGACATACAAACATGTATAACATGTGTAATTGGGTCATATTGCCCAACGATAAATTATTATTTAAATCATTTTGTGTTGCGTTATTTGCTTAGTCAAACTGTGTGTACGTTAAATACAACAATAAAATATTGAAATTAATTTACCTCTAGTTTTGGCATGATCAGCATTTTACGCTGGCCGCACAGTAGTAAATCGTCGGCTTTATTTTATTGTCTTTAAATGAAATGAAAACTGATCACCCAGTTGTTGTTGCGGTAGATCAGTGTTCATTTTATTGTCTTACTTTTGGTTTGTTTATTTTACTGGCCTTGGCATTGAATTCATATAAAAGTGCCGCAATGCAATGAATGTTGACCGCTCGCTTAGTTGTTGCGGTGGATCAACTTTCATTGCCAGCACTTGGCCACTAGTAAAAAGACAATATTTTGGGGAATACCAGTAGGTAGGCTATGCCGGTTCTGGCTCACTTCCGGTAAAAAATAAGCGCCATCTAGCGGTGGTTGACGAAAAACCATTGCATACTTCTGGGGGAACGCTTGTTTGACAGCGTTGACGAGCTTGTTTGACAGCGTTGACGAAAAAAACATTGCATGCTTCTGGGGGAATGCTTGTTTGACAGCGTTGATGATCAACGATTTAAATTTTTCGTGGTGGCTGCGGAGGCGGAGGCAGCACCATCTAGCGTTTAGGTGAGGCGGAGACAGCGCCACCAGAAGTAATGCGTGTATGAGGTTTGTGTCTTGGCTTTCCACAACTTGAAAAAACAACCGCCAGATCTCTGCATGAATTAACCTTGAACTTGATAATACAAACCATGAACCTGACCATTCTCAACTATGTTGATATATGTAAATAAAAATAAAAAACGTGTTGATTTTATCATTTTATTACATAACAATTTTGATTATTTTAAAATTGTGAAAAATAAGTAATTGTTTATTTAAATTATTCTTCGAATTTCGCTGGTAAGAGGTGAGTATTCGATTAAACGATCATGAATTACCAAACAGTATGCTGACGTTTTATCTGGAATTGGTTTACCTGCTTCAGTATCAAATTCAATCCGTATATCAATAGGTCCCACTTTAACTGCTTCATTTTGGTGTGTAACATCAACAACAATAAGCGGTGCAAAAGTCTTATATCCAACAACATCTAGCAATGGTTGAGTTTCCCTCATATAATAACTTTGTTGAAATTTTGTATACATATCATATAATACAGCATACTGTCCTGTTTCGAAGCGGGGTGTTTAAATCATTTTAATAAATTTAATATGAGTTGGCTGACTAATGTACAGTAAGCTGACGTTTTGTCTAGAATCGGTTTGTTTGCTTCGGTGTAAAACTCAATTCGTACATCAATAGGTCCTGTTTTAACTGCGTCATTTTGATGTGTTACATCAACAACAATAAGCGGTGCTGTTGCCTTATATTCATCAACATTGAGCGGATGTTGAAGAATTTATAGCGTAAATGATCATTATTTTTACTCTGGCTTAAAGTGAAGTCTTATAGAAATTTTTTCTCCTCGAAAATTAATAAGGTCACCGTCTTGATTTAAGACTTTTATCATTATGCTGTTTATTTGTTGACAGTTGACGGGTAAGTAAATGACATTTCGAGGTTTTTCATTTATTTTATATCCTGGTGAGACATCGAGAGGAAATTCGTGAATAGTATGAACTGATGTGTTGTTAGTATATGATCCGGTTGTCAAGTTGCATTCAATTCGTATTGTGTTTATATTTGTAATATTTAAAGGTAAATCAGATTCAAACTTTTTTCTAGTTTTATCTGACTGACCTATATGTATATATTCCGTTTTTTCTATCTCTTGTAACGGATCTATAGGATTTACTATCAACTTTCTTATACTGAATCCCAGCACCTGTCCTATACTGTTTGGTTTTGAAAAATCTATGTCCACGGAGGATACAATTTCAATTTTAAGAGTGTTGTTGTTTGATTTAATTTCCAGGAAAATTGAATCATCAAGGTCTCTTACGGCTGATTTCAAGAAAAACCCAATATCCTCAAATTCATATGAACCAACTGGTATTGTAATAGTATGCGGCCCGATATGAAATAAATTGTTGTGGACATCTACATTGGGTATAGAATTAAATGTTACAAAGTCTACAAGTCCGCAAACATATTTTGTTGCCAATTCAATTGGTGGAAAATATTTTCCAATAAGAGTTGATGTGGTTCCGCTTAAAGAGATTGTTAAAGACATTATGAGTAGTCGTAATGAACTGAGCATCTATACATATTTTTCCCCGATTTAGTATTAAATAATTACTAAAATAGTTTACAATTTTCTTTATTCATATTCAAATTAAATTTTGCTCAAAACATGAAGATACTAACTGACACTGATAGTGATATTGATACTTATATGATATTGATACTGATACTGATCGGGTGCTGATACTTATCTGATACTGATCTGATACTGATCTGATACTGATCAGATACTGATCAGATACTGATCTGATACTGATCTGATACTGATCTCATACTGATCTTATGCTGTTCTGATGATAATCTGATACTGATCTGATACTGTAGTAAACAGTTTTACAGTTAGATGTATTCATATTCAAATTAAATTTTGCTCAAAACATGAAGATACTAACTGACACTGATAGTGATATTGATACTTATCTGATATTGATGCTGATACTGATCGGGTGCTGATACTTATCTGATACTGATCAGATACTGATCTGATACTGATCAGATACTGATCAGATACTGATCTGATACTGATCTGATACTGATCTGATACTGATCTCATACTGATCTTATGCTGTTCTGATGATAATCTGATACTGATCTGATACTGTAGTAAACAGTTTTACAGTTAGATGTGGCAAGTCGTTAACAATTATTAATAACTAGTTGTCATAGTATTTCCGTTTAGTCCTACATCAACTCTCGATCGAAGACATATAAAAAGAATCTGTTGTCAACATTAAACATAAAAAATTGTAAGTTCTTGGGATTTCAGCTTTAATCATGAACGAAATATTAAATGTCCTTCAAAAACCAATATATGATGAGAGTATTATAAAGAGGGATTACCATAGCTACTCTCCATATTTAAAATCATTCAACAATAACGATGAGATTCGTATACCAATTCAAAATCAGGATCTCTTTGTCCTACCAAGTGAGAGTATGATTTACATTCATGGCTTCATAGTAAAACGTGAAGGTGGAAAAGATGTGCCAACAACAGGTGTGAAATTGAAAAATAACTTTGTGTCATATTTGTTTGATGAAATTCGATATGAAATTAATGGTTTTGAAGTTGATCGTACGCGCAATCTTGGAACTTCATCCACCATGAAAAATTTTGTATCATTGAATAAAGCTGAAAGCGATGCATTAAAAAACGCTGGTTGGTGCCCTGATGAAAGTCTAACTTTGGAAAAAAATCACTTTAGTTGCTGCATACCACTAAAAATGTTGATGGGATTTGCCGAAGATTACACTAAAATAATATTAAATTCGAAGCATGAGCTTATCCTTCAACGTTCTTCGTCTAATGATAGCTCATATTATCCTACTAATGCCTCAGATCAATTAAAATTGACAATACTGGATATAACATGGAAAATGCCTCACATACAACTATCGGACTTTTCGAAATTGGAAATGTACAAGATAATTAATAATGAAAACCCTATTTTAATGGCTTTTCGAAGTTGGGACTGTCATGTAAATCCTAGGATTTCAGAAAGTAAAAGTACAAAGGTTTTATGGAATGTAAAACTGAGTCAGCAAAATGAAAGACCTAGATTTCTTATTATTGGCCTACAAAATGAGAGGAGCAAAGAGGAAGGAAATACATTCGACCATTGTAATATAACTAATTTAAAAGTTCATTTAAACTCTGATTCATATCCCTATGATGATTTAAATACGCGCTTTGAAATGGGACAGTATGCTATTCTATATGATATGTATGCAAAATTTCAACAAAGTTATTATTATATGCGGGAACCTCAACCATTGCTCAATGTTGTTGAATATAAGGCAACAGCGCCGCTTATTGTTGTTGATGTAACACACCAAAATGAAGCAGTTAAAACAGGACCTATTGATGTACGAATTGAGTTTTACACCGAAGCAAACAAACCGATTCCAGACAAAACGTCAGCTTACTGTTTGGTAATCCATGATCGTTTAATTGAATACACTCCTCTAACAAAGGAAATCATAAGAATTATTTAATTATAGCAAATCAATAAAAGAACAATAATGATTCATATATAAATCAACTCGTTTTATTTTATTTATATCAGCATAGTTGCGTATGGTCATGGTTATGATATCGCTTTCAATCGTTAGCTTAATTTATTTTGCTGCTTTCATACTTTGTTTTTACATTAGTCAGCCAACTCATATTAAATTTATTAAAATGGGTTAATTCATGCAGAGATCTGGCGGTTGTTTTTTTCAAGTTGTGGAAAGCCAAGACACAAACCTCATACACGCATTACTTCTGGTGGCGCTGTCTCCGCCTCACCTAAACGCTAGATGGTGCTGCCTCCGCCTCCGCAGCCACCACGAAAAATTTAAATCGTTGATCATCAACGCTGTCAAACAAGCATTCCCCCAGAAGCATGCAATGTTTTTTTCGTCAACGCTGTCAAACAAGCTCGTCAACGCTGTCAAACAAGCGTTCCCCCAGAAGTATGCAATGGTTTTTCGTCAACCACCGCTAGATGGCGCTTATTTTTTACCGGAAGTGAGCCAGAACCGGCATAGCCTACCTACTAATACCTCGTTGTGAGTCACAACATTCCTCCCCCCTTACACAAAGAAAATTTTCTCCTTGAAGAGGTTAAAATTTTCGTCCATTTATTCTTTATTATCTTGTTTGTATGTTTGTTTTGATTTTCTTATTGTATACTTCGTTTTATTATTATATAGTATTTTCTTTTAAGTAGTTTCTTTGTTCTACTAGCTCTTTTCTTAATGTTTATTAATGTTAATTTTTCTTTTATTTCTATATACAATATTGTTCAATAACTTAGTACATGCTCTTTCATTTAGCTATTAACAATTTAAAATTTTTAATTCATTTATTTATATTCTTTTAATGGTCTTAATGTCTTGCATCCATCTGGTGTAATCGCTTCCTCTGTGTTTTACACCCGCTTTTATGCTACAGTGTTATAGGTCTCTTTTCCTGCTTCAGTTTTATTTTTATCCCGCGTAGTCCATCGGTGCGCCGGAAAAACTGTCACGGCGTTTATTTGCTTTATGTACTGGTTGTCTTTGATTTGTTGTAAAACTTTAAGTACACCCTTGTCATTTCTGCTTCTTTATTCTGCAAATTTATTGTGTTAAGGCATTATTTCGAATTATTGTTGTATTCAGCCAAATGTTCTAATGTTACGCCAAGAGCTTTACTCAGGTACTAAGCGACCAAGTGTGGCAACTACCAGGTACAAAATACTATTTTTATCTCCTTTAACATATTTTGATTCTCTATTTGCCCTATTTTTATCTCCTTTAACATATTTTGATTCTCTATTTGCCTTGCCCTGACTCTCCATCTTCGCACTATGCTCCACAGAAAAAACTGCCAGCATATATTTGAAAAATGTAAAAGGAAATAATTTCAAATTTGTGCGATAAGTTTAACATCTTTAGTGGATTGTCGCATTGTTGAAATGAATATACTGCAAACCTGCACTTCTATTTCAATTTACTATGTCTTTATACAGTTGATCTGTATAAAGTGCACTTTATCATCTTCCTGCTGCATATCGGCTTTCCGATTAAATCTTCATTACAATTGTTTGTTGAATTAATTTGTTCATAAATGTTGTGCATCTTTTAATACTCCTGTTGTTCCTTTGAGCTGTCTTAACTCTGCTCGTTGCCTTCCTGTTATTTGATGCATACAAGACTATTGGTAAACTTCATATTTATTTTTAATACTTTTGCCTTATTTTAATATTTTTATTTCAAAATTACTTAATTTACAACTATTTTTAAATTTAAATCTGGCGTCAAATTGGTTTTTTTTTCTGGCTTTATATTACAACTTTAACAATTTTTACATGCTTTATAATGAATTTATTGTATTTAACATTTCCATAACATTTATATATTTTAATATTTCTTTATTATTTCTTCAATATTTTTATGCGAACTCGCACGCTATTTTATTGTTCTTTTATCTGACTTTAAAGAAAAATTTACTTATAAGTAAGTACATAATATTTATTAAAAAAAAATTTTTTGTCTATCTTCTTTTCGTATGCTTCTTAATTAAAAACCTTAATTTTTTATTTTTATTCAATTTCTCTTTTTTAATATGTTTAATTTATAGCTTTATTTAATATTTTTTCGTAGTGAGATTTTTTCATTTCCTTTAAGTTAGTAAAAATTTTTTTTTTCAATATATATTACAATTTCTTTAATTTTCAACTTCGTGATTTTCAATTTTCTTTTAATTTGTAAAATAATATTTTTCTTAAAGTAAAAATTATACTTTTTTTTCATTATTTTTTTCTTTACTTTCTATATCATATTAATTATTATATTTTACCGCGTTCGTTTGACGCTATCAAATTTCTTTATTTCCATTAAAAAGTTTTTTTTTCTTTTTCTCATTTCAATCAAATCTTTTAAAAAATTTTTTTATATTTCAATCCAAAACAAAGCTTACAGCATTAAAATAAATTGGCACTATTTTGGGATCTACAAGTAGAATGTGTTGTACTAGAATTTAATCCTTGCGAGGGATTTCTGTAACAACGTCATTCACATTGAAGATGCAAACACAATTGCCTTTTAATTTAGATTTTCTCCGCTTCTGTTTTTTCTACTGCTTTACCTTGGCTCTCTAATTGTTCCATCTAACTGCCTTTTATATAACCTTTTCTTGACTATTTCCTCAGTTAGTAGTTTTCTCTACTCCATTTCTTTCTCATTGCCGTATTATGGTCACAAATATGCTTTCACATTCACTACTTTTTTTTTTAAATTCTGTTTTATAGTAACCTTTTTTCTTTACAACTTTACTAAATGTTCTTAATATTTTTTTTTCATCATTTTACTCCTGATATGTATAATATTTATGTATACTATTTTTCCCTTTCCTGTTCATTTTTTATTTTATATTTTATTAGATTTTCCCTACTATTAGTCACACTTAATCTATCTTTTTTCTATTTCTAATTTTCATGAAACAATTTTAGTAAATTGTTATGAATTTTCTTTGCTTTCCCCTTTATAGAAATCACAGTAGTTACTGGGGTTTTTATTGCTAAAACTTCATACGGTCCTATCCATATTGGCGAAAATTTATTCTTCCTTGTTTGATTCTTCATTAGTACCCTGTCCCCAATTTTAAATTCTACTGCATTAAAAGTATTATCATAATAATTTTTAGATACTTCTTTTGCACGCTTCTGGTTCTGTCTTACCAGCTCGTGCGCTCTCTGAATTTGATATTTCATAACTTTTGAAGTATCCTCGGCATTATACAGCGGACTACACTTTCGCCTTAAATTAGTTGGCATTTCTGAGTCAAACCCATATAAAGTTTTGAAAGGTGTCTGCTTTGTTGTCGTATGCGGTGTGTTATTGTGAACGTGCATCGCAGACGATTACCACTGATCCCAATTTGACCCGTCTTCTTTGGCAAACCCTCTCAAATATTCTGCCAAAGGCCTATGACTTCTCTCTAGGGAACCATTTGCTTGTGGGTGATATGGTGTAATATGTAATTTTTTAATACCTAACATTTTACATACATCTGAAAACACGCGTGAAATAAAATTTGAGCCGTTGTCTGTAATTAACACCTTTGGTGTATTGTGGCGAGTTATAATTTCGTTAAAAAATGCTTTCGATATCGTGATTGCTTCGACATCTGGTATCGCAACACATGCCATATACTTCGAAAAATCATCTTGAAACGTTAAAATGTATTTATTACCAGACACAGTCTCTGGCAATATGCCGACTATATCCATATAAACTTTGTCAAACGGACGTGTTGGTGTGTCTGTCAATACCATAGGCATTTTGGTGAGTCTAGAACTTTTATTTACTTGACATTTATGGCATGTTCTTACATATTCCTTAATTTCTTTTTGCATTCCCTTCCATTTGTATTGTTTTCTTATTCTAAAGTATGTTCTCAGCGCTCCCTGATGTCCTCCTAATGGCAAATTATGAAAATCCTTTATTATTCTCTCTATATCCTTCCTATCTGTCAGGATTTCTATGTTATTATTGGCTTGTTGTTCTATCCCCTCATCTACTTCCGCTAGTGAATCCGTGTTTTCCTTTGTTTCTTCGGCTGCTTCTTTTTCTCTTGCTTTAGATCTGGTTTGAACTACAACTATCTCTTGGTTCTGCTGTGGTATTCTACTCAGTGCGTCTGCATTTAAATTCTTTTTACCCGGTTTATAAATTATTTCGAAATCGTACTCTGACATCTTGTGTCTAAACCTTGCTAGTCTTGACGTTTGATCCTTCAGATTTGCTATACCCCTCAATGGTTGATGGTCTGTATATATCTTGAATGGCCTACCTAACAAATATGCTCTAATATTTTTTGTCGCCCAAACAATCGCTAAAAACTCTTTTTCTATTGTTGAGTACCTTTTTTCAGCGTTATTCAATGATCTACTGGCAAACGCAATTGGTCGATCTTCTCCTACTTCCCCTTGTGACAATACTGCTCCTAAGGCGTCTCCACTCGCGTCCGTAGTTAATAAAAACGGTTTACTAAAGTCGGGATATACCAAAATGGGTGATGAAGTCACTGCTTCTTTTATTTTTTCGAACGCTTCCTGACACTTCTCTGACCATTGGAACTTATTATCCTTCTTTAATAAATTATTTATAGGTGATGCCATTTGTGACATATTCTCTATGAATTTCCTGTAATAATTTGCTAGTCCTAAAAATGCTTGAACCTCTTTCCTATTTCTCGGTATTGGAATATCTTTCACGCATTTTAATTTCTGTGGATCCGGTAGTGCCCCTAATTCCGAACATTTGTGTCCCAGGTATGCTATTTCTCTGCGCAGAAACTGACACTTTTCCGTATTCAATTTTAAGCAGTTTTCCCTAAGCCTCTGGAATACTTGTGCTAATCTCTCCCCATGTTGCTGTAAATTTTTGCCATAAATTACCACATCATCTAAATAAACAAAACAGTCTATTCCTTGTAATCCTGTCAGTATATTATTCATCAATCGCTGGAAAGTCGCTGGAGCTCCGGTGAGCCCAAATGGCATTCTATTGAATTCGTAATGACCAAATGCGGTACTAAATGCTGTCTTTTGTCTGTCTTCTTTACTCATTAGAACCTGATGGTACCCACTGGCCAAATCTAATGTTGAAAAATACCTACAGTTGATACCCTAATTGATCTAATATTTCATCAATCCTTGGTATTGGAAAAACTTGCTTAATTGTTGCGTCGTTTACCTTTCTAAAATCTATGACTAATCTCCACTTTTTCATACCATCGCTTCCTGCTTTCTTTGGTACTAACAGCAATGGCGAATTCCAAGGTGATTTGCTTGGCCTAATAATGTCGTCTCCTAACAGCTGTTCTACCTGTTTTTGAATTTCTTCTCTATGCGCCTGAGGTAATCTATACTGTTTTTGATTTATTGGAGGCTGATTTACTAGTACCTGAATTTCGTGTTCTATCACTGGAGTGTATGTTAATTTATCCCCTTCCAATAGAAAAATATCATGGTAGGCCGTTATTAAATTTTCTATAGCTGACCTTTCCTCTACGTTCAAACTTTCATCTAATTTAATTGTTTGTGTTAATTTTTTAATCCTTTCTTTTACTTTACACTCGTTTACTCCATACATTGAACCTAACTTCATTTTAAATATATTATAATTGGAAAATTTCGGTTTATAGTACCTCGGCAAGATAACATCTTCATTATTTGAGTTCAAAATTGATACATAAGCGGTATCGTTCTCTACCTTCGTTAAACTTTCTCCTAAATAAACCCCTGGCACAATCTCCTGTTTATGTACAACTACCACCGAAATTTTAGTCTCTACTTTAATTCTTACTGTTTGTATGGTTCTAGCTTTTATTTGTATTTCCTCACTGTAATTAATTGAACTGAACTCATTCATTTGTTTCAATGGTAATTTTATATTACCTCCTTCTCTGTCGTATATAGTTAATGATTTATCTATCGTATTTATAATGGTTTTATTCCATAAATTATCCCGGCCTAATATGCCATCTGCAGGCAGTCCTTGTTCTAATGCAACTACGTGCAACTTAAAACTAAGATTATGTACCTCGTCATGTTCTATCTTCACTGACCCAAGTGTTTTCACGAAACCTCCGAATGCTCCACACAAATTACTTATATCTTTTCCCCTGTCCTCCATTGTTTTTAATGCATTTTGTTTCACTAAACTCGTGTCTGCTCCGGAATCTACAAGAAGAATGAGTCTACCATTTATAGCATTCTTGCAAGGAATTTCTATAAACACATCATCTACTTTGGAGATTCCAAAACATTCACCTTTTTTCTTTTCCAACACCGTCATATTTTTATACCAACCATCATTTGTTATATTTTCACTTAATTTTCCTATTTCCACATTGAATTTTTCTTTTATTATATTTTTATTCAATGATCTTATTACCCCTTTGAAGTTTTCTTCTATCCTTTTCTCTACCGCTCTCATAATATTTTCGAAAAGTATTCTTCTTTCATTTATTTCCCTTTTTATATTCCTATGGGCTCTTTTCATGCTACCCATGGCCATATTCACCACATATATAATTATTTGTATTATTATTAAACTGCTTTAAAAAAAAAATTTTTATGTTGCCCGTAGCAACTTAATTACTTCTTCTGAATTCGGACCTACATTCGCTACATTTTCTTCTGATTGGGACGAATAGATATTCACAATCTTTGCAGATGTCGAATGATCTGTTACTAAACTTTCCACTGGCTTGGATGTACTTATATTCACAATCTCTTCAGACGTAGAATTATCTGTTACTATCTTGGTCGGCCTAAGTGTTCTTTTATTTCGGGGGTCCCAGCTTATTGGCCTTTGCGGGGCCCCTGAAAGTTTCCCTGCCTATTCTCCCAATTCCTCTTAGCGTAGCAGTCTTTTTCTACGTGGCCTAACTTGTTACACCACCTACATTCAATCGCTTTATTTGGTCCCTGTTTCTGTTTTTTTCTCTCATTATTTCTGAATGGGTTTTTTGAATTAAAATTACCCTTATATCTTTTTCCCTCCATTTTATCACTTCTGGGTTCAAATTCTTGGGCACATTTCCACCCCTTTTCGTGCCCATATTCCTGGCATTTTTCGCAATATGGTGTGTTTCTCCTTGTTATACACACGTCCCTGGTATGCCCTCTCTCCTGGCAAAATGAGCACCTTATTGCTAATCTGCTATTTGTCAATTGTTTTGCATTCTCTTCCTGTATGCTATACTGCCCTCTTTGTTCCTGATTTCTTTCCCGGGGAAACCTAATTCCCTGTTTGCCCTGGTACTCTTGCCCATAGTTATTATGGCCTTGTGCGGTTCTCCCTAGCTCACCTCCTTTTAACATGATCTCCATTTCTAACGCCTTTTTTTCTAACGCTGCGAGACCCAAACCAGTAGTCGTTAATAAAATCGTTCGTAGGTTCGGGTCGGAGACGCCCACCTTAAACGCACTAACGACTGAACTACTTAGCTGTTCCCACAGGATACCGTCATCACCTACTAGATCTCTACCCCGAGACTCTATGTCGCTTATTCTGTTTGCGAACGAACTTAACTTCTCTTTCGGCCTTTGGACGCAATGCGATAGCTCCATTATCAACGTATTATACGTTGTCTCCTTAAGGTACTTCGCTTTGATTGCCCCATAGAGTTCCTCAACCTTGCCAAATTTCTTACTCCTGCAAAATTCAAATGCTTCCCCATGTAACCTTAATTTCACACAATCTGTGAAGTCTTGTGCCTCTACTGGTTTCACCGCTTTGAATGCCAACTCGCATCCTTGTATAAACCTATAAACTTCTGCCGGTGACTCAGTACCTGAAAATAGCGGTACTAAGTTACTCACCGTTTTTGCTATTTCACTTATATTCATTTTAACGGTTGTTGGTACTACTATTGTTTCTCGGTCTCTTCTTACCAACTTTAAACTTTCTATTTTTCGTTGGGCTTCCTGCAATTACTTCTCACACTCTGTGTGTTCGTTCTCGACTAATTGTTTTACTAACTCCTCGGATATATTCTTATTTCCCACTATTTTTCTCAATTTTAAGTTTTCGTCTTCAATTTCCCTTATTCCTTCTTCTGTCTCTTCTAGTTGTATCCTTATTGCGTGATATTTCTTTTCGATATCCCTGAATCGCTTGTTCAGGTCCTCCTTTTCCTCAACAGATGCCCTCGACTCACTATGTACCAGCTGCGTGAAAATTTGCAGGATAACCTCTGCCTCCTCGGCTTTACCTAACTCTTTTGAATCATACACCCCTTTTTTTACTGCTTCAAAATCTTTTCTTGAATTACAAAAGTGTTCTATTTCACTCCACAATTGTTCTATGAAACTATCAAATTCTGCCTGCGCCATGTGAAAATATGGAATTTAATAAAAGACGTGCTATTTAGTTTGTTTTATTTATATAAATTTTTATTCTCTTTCAGTGATTAGCTTTCATATTAACATATCGAAGCAACAATTGATGCAGAGGCTATAAAAGCTTGTTTCAAATTCATATATAAATAAATATTTTGTTTGTATTTCGCCAAATAAGTGACGAAAAACCCCGACACAATTTAAGTTTTATTTTTATGTTCAAAATTTGTCATGATATCTCTTGCCGTTGACTGGTTTTCTTGTAGTTGCGTCCTCTTCCGCGGTGATTTAGTTCTTTAAAAAAATCCTTGCTGTTTGTTGACCAACTGCATCTGCTTCGTAAAATTCCAGCCTCGCCTTGAAGTGGATCCAAAAAAAATTCTGTTGAATTAAAAAAAAATAAGGTTTTAAACGAAACTTAAACCTTGAACAAAGAAACTTTTATTCCTGCCAGCCTCTTTCCGAGAGGTGGTGGAAGATTTTGAATTGCAAACTTAGAAAGGTTCAACCGAAACTTAAACCAGTATATAAAAGAAAATAGGATCTATTATCCTCAATGTTCCCGTGAACGAAAAGCCCAAAAAAAAACTTTTCTTCACAAAAAATGTGAGTTTCAAAAATATCCTTATTGTTCCTGTAACAATAAGGATCCTAACAAAAATTTAAATTCCAAAAAAAAAATTTTCATTCCAAAATATCCTTGTTGTTCCTGTAACAACAAAGTTCCACCGATCACTTTGAGTCCCTTCAAAAAAAAATCCAATGTCCTTACTGTTCCTATAACAGAATAATAATACTCCTCTAAAATTTTTTTTTTTTAAATTAAACAAGCAAAGTTGTCCTTATTGTTCCTGTAACAATAAGGATCCTAACATCCTTGCTGTCCCCGTGGACAGAAGGATCCTACCGGCTGCGCCATTTTGTTGTATCCCCTCTGAGAGGATACGCGTTGGTCCTAACAGTCGCCGAGCGACGTCCTACCTATGGTTTGTTTGCCGGCGCTTAAGAGCGCCACTGGCAAGCTACTCAAAAAAAAATACCTCTGTCGCCGTCACCCTTAGGTGCATTCAGGCGTGGAGGTTTTAGTTTATACTTACTTTTGGTTTTTTCCAAATTGGAAATCTGGTCTGCTTTCGTGAAAAGAAATTGACTGCAACCGTTTTAGTTTAAAGTACATCAATTCCCATTTATTTTAGCGGGGACCAGATATTTATAACATATCTGGCCGCGCTTCTTCTTCTTCATTTTTACAAACATAATTACATACTTATTTCTACTTATTGATAAATCAGCGGTTACGTAATTTCTCTTCCGCCTCTTGCACAATAATTTAACTTCATTATTAGGTTCTTAATCTAGTTTTGTATTATTTGCTTACAATTAATTCTTATTTTAAAACATATTCCTACATACTTATTTGATAATGAAAACTTGGGCTAAACAGACATACAAACATGTATAACATGTGTAATTGGGTCATATTGCCCAACGATAAATTATTATTTAAATCATTTTGTGTTGCGTTATTCGCTTAGTCAAACTGTGTGTACGTTAAATACAACAATAAAATATTGAAATTAATTTACCTCTGGTTTTGGCATGATCAGCATTTTACGCTGGCCGCACAGTAGTAAATCGTCGGCTTTATTTTATTGTCTTTAAATGAAATGAAAACTGATCGCCCAGTTGTTGTTGCGGTAGATCAGTGTTCATTTTATTGTCTTACTTTTGGTTTGTTTATTTTACTGGCCTTGGCATTGAATTCATATAAAAGTGCCGCAATGCAATGAATGTTGATCGCTCGCTTAGTTGTTGCGGTAGATCAACTTTCATTGCCAGCACTTGGCCACTAGTAAAAAGACAATATTTTGGGGAATACCTCGTTGTGAGTCACAACAGTAGCATACTGGAAAAACAATAATCAAATTGAATATTTTGACAGCTTTGGAAATTTACAACCACCAAAGGAAATAATAAAATATTTAGGGAAGGATATAAACTATAATTATAATAGATATCAAAATTTTAACACAATAAATTGTGGACATTTATGTTTGAAGTTTTTGTTTTCGAAAATAGGCTGAAAGAATAAAGAAAAAAATAAAATACTTAAACTCCATTTTGTTTCATTGTAAGTCATCACAATCATCATCAACATCAGATACTTACCCATACTAGAGATTATTATAAAATTCCAACAGCAGAGTAAAGTTTAAAAAATAAAACATATATATTTTGTACAACGTTATAAAAATTTTATTTTTTTTCTTCTTAATCATATATTTTTAACAATTTAAAATCTTAAAAATAAACATTTATTCTTAAAGTAATATTATTCTTAATCCATAATGCTGAAATGACCCCACGGTAATGTCTCATTACTATTTGCTACCAAAAATCGCTTATTATCGTGAGAGCTTAATGCAATTTTTGTTTGTATGATCGAACTTACTTCATGCTTCCGTGACTGAATCAAATTTTGTTGAACTGTCATTTCAACGTTGTTTTCAAGGCAATCAACATAGTCACTAAACGTTATTTTAGTCTTGACTATGTTTCTTTTTACACCTTTCGATTTTTTCATTGAATCTTCACCCTCTACCCGTATCGCATACATTTTTGAGCGGAGCCCTACAAATTCAGTCATGATACTGCTATTATTCTCATCTTTCATGAGACCCAAAACTTTTTTATTAACTTGAAGAACACCCCACACGTTTTCAATAGGATAGTCGCTTGTATCAAAGTGTATAAAGCAATCGCGTTTGATGACCTCATACAAGTCTTTACAAGCCACCTCATAAATTAGCGAATCGGTATCGGTATAGCAAATGCTACAATCGGAACCAAATTGAGGAGCCATGTAACCATAATGAAAATCATAAATGGTTGTTTTGGCTAAATCAAGGATACACATACCAACATAAATGGGTTTATTGAAGTATATTTCAGTTTTATTGAGTTCAATTGCCATCAAATTTTCGCCAAATATTGTTGAGGCCTTAAACTCAGGCTTAGAAATAAGGGCTTCGGCACCATATCGACCTAACCAACTCGTTACCAATTTAACAACACTGTGTTTACGTATGTTTTCCATAGTTTTTCCGAACACAGCATTATTCATGAGTTTGAAAAGGTTCTTCTCAACTTCATTTTTAGCTGCTGTTCGAAGACTCGTGTTTAGATCGATATATGGCTTCAATCATGCAGATTGTCTAAATTTTAAAATTTTGTGAATTTTAGATAGCCTTAATCCATATTTCAAAGCCTGCTTTAGATTTCTATAGTGAATAATATATCTCACGCTACCACCCAAAGTTGCCAACAGTTTTTTCTGTTTTGATCCTGGAGATGTAATATGATCTGGACAAAAGGGGAGATCTTTATGGTAATCGTGAAGATTTATTGGATACTCTAAATCTACCTCAAGAATATGTCCTACATCTGAATCGTCAGCTATAGTTTCAACATTAAAATTTTGAGAATCCGACAGCCAATGAAACTCACTGTGGGGGAGAAATTGAGACATGGCCCAACCATACTGATTATTAATGTCATAATACATTAAGAATTTGGATGGTTGAGCCTCATCGAAATCAGTCATGTACTTATTGTTGGCTTTCGAATAGCGCTTAGTACACTGACTAAGACCCCCACGAATACCTCGCTCTACAAACAGGAGCATATCAATATCTGTCAATAGCTCAAGGGTTATATCGGTATGCTTAAGCATTGCATCCCATGTATAACCAGGTAGAGTGAAATAATGTGCGGGATCTAGACCATAAGTTTTATGACAACTTGTGCGAAATTGTTCGAAAATATCAGATAATAGTAACACGTCCGTTTTCAAGTAAATATCTGAATATTCACCCAAATTATTAATATTTAATTCAGCCCAGACTCTTTGTGCATGAGCATAATCCTCTGGCCCAATGTTTGTATCATTAAGTTTATTGTAGAAATGTGTAATATCGGGTAATGATATTTCAAAAAATTTAGCTGCATCATCGCAGTAGTCATACGGAAAGACACCCTTACGTGTTAGCAAATTTAATTGTTCATCATTTAAATTTTTAAACTCTAATTTTAGAATATTGAAATTTGGTAGATGTGAGGCTAAAGTATGTAAGCTACTTGCCATGAATCTGAATGAGTCAATAAACCGATATTTTATCACGTATTCGTCCAGTCGTTTTGTAAATGAAATGTAACGTTCCTTGTTTATTGGTAGACATCAATTCGTCAGTTTAAATCTGTAGCTAATTTTTAAAAATGAAATGTGAGTCATAACCGGTGAGATTATGAAAAATTATGGGTATTGTGTGTGAGTCCTATATAGCTTTTATAAAACGATAACGATAACGTGGGGTCATACGCACACTTATCATAAAAACCCACACTATATGGTATATGCTTCTGGTATGCATTTCCAACAATGGACTTTGCCAAAATGCATTCCAAATTGGCATAAACCACAAATGGGGTCATAATCTTATTTTTAAAATCTACCTGCTTCTCAGCTTCTGTCGGCATCCTTATTTTGCAATTGTTTAGTCTGCTGCAGTCCTCGGTGTGCTGCTCCAACTTGAGTGCTGAGTGGAAGTAGTGCAAACATCTATCGCAAAAATATTTAACATTTTTATTTCGCGACACTTGCCTGGATAAAAGTCGCGAAAGGCTTTTTATCCACACATAATGGTATGTGACTGGCACATCATCATTGCTGCTACCATCTCCATTATCAGCGGCGTCATCGTCATCATCTTCATTCTGATATCTGCTCTGCACCATAAGCAGATTTATGTGACATTCCATTTTATTTGTTGTCAAATATGACGGTAGCACTGTAAATTCGCTCCTTTTTTTATGTAGAATGTATACATTAATTGAGATGTTATTTTGCATCTCAAATCTAGGGATCTGTCTCATCGTCATTGGGAATACAATATTTGTCAAATTTAATAAATCCCGATAATTCGGATACATTGATATGCGTTCCGTATGTCCATTCGCTGGATGCAGAGCAGATATGATTGCCCAAGCAAAACATGCGTTGTCATCATTTTTCACATTAACGCATGCTTTCTTGCTATGAATCTGTGGTGGTAGTGGGATATATGACGATCCTAGCTGTGGCGTGAATTTGTTAGTGTTCACTGCCAAGTTAACGACTGCAGCCAACGCCTATCCACTGTCCCGTTCTTGGAACTCTTCCAGCTTTTTCAAAATTGTATTTTGAACATGTTCAAAAAACCAAGCTCTATTATCCGTTTCCCGGTAAATAGCAACATTTTTCGTGTTCATGAATTTCAAGTCACTAATTTCTTCATTAGCTGTAGTAACTCGAAATTCGCCACAAAATATTGTATTTACCTTAAGGGACGTAAATTTTGCTTAGGATTTTTTAACGGTGCACTGGAAGATATCTAGACAGTCTGCCAAGAAATTCTGGGGATCTTTATGCATTAAATTAATTATAACGCCGATACGTACTCTGAAAATTAAACAAGGATTAAATAAATAACTTGTTTTTTTTTAAATTAAACTTACCGTCCACCAAATGTTGACTCGATTTCTTCCCATCGAATTCGAATAGAAGCCCAATTCGATCTGTTACCCGTTCGGGAAAGACCTGCACCAGTAAAACCGTTGAGCTTTTTCAACTGCGTGCAATATCCTTGAATCAGTCCTATTCCACATGTAGCACTCTGTTTCACTCCAACATTTGTTGCCCTCCGTTAAATATCTCGTAGGATAATGAGGAGCGAGGAGCACTCTCTTATGCTCTGCATAACTAGCTCCCGATTTTTATGAGCATTTTCGCACAATGCTTTTGCGTTTTTTTAAATTTCATTGACGCGTGCACTCATTTTATTATTATTCAATATAATCTTCCGGAAATATGATTAAGGGAGGGTTCTCCTGGATTTTTTTGGATTTGGCCGAAAAACAAGCAAAACATTTCATATGCCTGGAACCTAACTTCAATTAAGTTTGGTAAAAAAAATCCAATTTTATGGACTTTTAAAAAAAAAATTGAAATTTTTTGCTTTTTTTTTACTTAGATCTCGTTTAAAATTTATAAATAAACAATTTTTTATGCCAATGTTAGGTTCCAGGCGTACAAAAAAGTATATACTTTCAAACATTCTTTGAATGAAGGAAATCGGATCAATAGAACAAGCCCTGTGCTGTCCGTTAGATTAGAAAACATGGTTCCGAGAAAAACGCGTTTAAAGTTTTTAGAAAGTTGGTACGCGCGCGTGACATGGGTACGTTTGACACGCTCTAGCTCGAGAAATACGCGTCGTATTGAAATATCCCTTGGCACAAACATTCTACATATATGTAACTTTCATTTTATGTAAAAAAAATGGATTTTTTCAAAAAAATCCAGGAGAACCTTCCCTTAAACAATTTATGTTGCTGATCAAACATCGAATGAATGGAATACTCTCGACTCAATCATTTATATACGTTCTCAAATAATAAATTATTCTTAAATCCTTATCTTCAATTTCAACAACAACATAGCACTTCAACCACCTAACCACATTCCACCAGTTCTAAACCGCTAGCCTACATATAGTTTATATCCTCCCAACTAAGTCTTTTATGAGTTAATAAGTTTCATGCTTATTTCTAATTTCGACAACAACATAGCACTTCACTCTTATCTTAAACTTGTGGTTTTGTGTCCGCTTACTATGCTTACTATGAAGCTTGGGCTTATCATCTTTAACTTGAAATTTGTAGCGTCTTAAATTCATAAACATATTAAACAGCCATAGAAAAAATATTTTACTTCTTCACTGTTTCCTTATCTTAAACTTGCGGTTTGGGTCCGCTTATTACGCTTACTATGAAGCTTGGCCTTATCATCTTTAACTTGAAATTTGTAGCAACTTAAATGCATAAACATATTATATTAAACAAGCATAGAAAAATATTAGACTTCTACACTGTTTCCTTATCTTAAACTTGTGGTTTTGTGTCCGCTTATTATGCTTATTATGAAGCTTGGACTTATCATCTTTAAGGTCTCTATCCAGCTCTCAAGTAATTACTCAAGAAAAAAGTTACTTAAGTTTCTTGAGTGTAAAAAAGTAGTAGACAAGTAATTTTGACGGCGAGAGTTTTGACAGTTCCAGCATTGTATCACTTTGTATTGAAAATTTAGGCTGATTTGTTTTCATCAAACATTGAAATAAATTTGTTGCAATAAATATTGAAATAATTCATTAAATGAGTAATGGCTGAATTGCAAAGGTAAGTAATAGAGAAAAGCGTTTGTTTACATTTTATTACATTTTGTTTACATGTTGGCAGATCGCTTCTTCCGGACAGCTTTCGACCGCTTCTCGGAAGACATCTGCCCCTCAAAATTGACTGCCTCTTCTTCTCCCTCCGTAGAAATGTTCATGTGCATGTCTAAAATATTCTTTTATTAATTTTAAATCAATTAATCAATGATATCAATAAAATTATTTACCTTTGAATGTTGGTTGCCAAAATTTTACTTGAAGTAATAATATAACTTGCATATATTTCTTGACATTCACAGTGTTACCGTTGTCACTTTTCAATGAAAAAAAAGTAGTAAGAACAGAAAATTTTTCTTACGAGCTGGATTCTCTTTCAAGTAATTTTGACAAGGAAAAATTACTTTTCGATTACTTTTCAGATTTATGTATGAAAATAAGCTTTACTTGAGAGCTGGAAACAGGCCTTTAACTTGAAATTTGTAGCGGCTTAAATTCTTAAACATATTATATTAAACAAGCATAGAAAAAATATTAGGCTTCTACACTGTTTCCTTATCTTAAACTTTCGGTTTTTGGGTCCGCTTATTACGTTTACTATGAAGCTGGGGCTTATCACCTTAAACTTGAAATTTTTGTAGCGACTTAAATTCATACACATATTAAAAAAACATGGGAAAAAATAAAAAAAATATTTTACTTCTTCACTGTTTCCTTATCTTAAACTTGCGGTTTTGGTCCACTTATTACGCATACTATGAAGCTGAAGGCTTATCACCTTAAAATTGAAGTTTTTGTAGCGACTTAAATACATAAACATTATGCTTGCTATGAAGCTTGGGCTTGTCACCTTAAACTTTAAATTTAATTTATAGCAACAACAACACGCTTCAGCCATCCTACTTCAGCCAGCTTGACCAATTTTAGCCCATCTAGCTATCCGTCCGTCTGTCCATCCGCCCATCTTGCATGCTTATCTCCAATTTATAACAACAACACGCTTCAGCCACCCTACTATCGGCCAACTTGACCGATCAACCGCGACGCCGACTGCGCAGTTTGCCACAATTTTATGAATTTGGAGGCCCATAAGGAAATACACGCGTTTTTGGATTAGAAGCCGCATAGCTACTCTACTGGCCTCTAGCATATTCAAGAAATTGTAACGTAGATATAAAAAAAGTTTCGCTTTGTTTCATACATATAACGTCGACGCTAGGATTTACGCCAACTTTTAAATAAATCGCTTTAATAATTTACTCTTGAGAAATGTTTATTTTTGAACCTTGATTTCATGTTTTGCTGTCATTAAGAGCAAATCACTCAGGCAACAAACTTATGAAATGAAAAAGTTTGTTTTAAAGTAGTTATGTGGTAGAATTAACTTTGAAGTTGATAAGTCATTGTAGTGAATTTAAATAACTTACCTAATCCGGGTAAGTATCATGAGATCCTCATGGTATAAATAAGTTTATTCCTGTTGTGAAAAACCAATTGATCACGACTTTAAAATAGCTCTTAATTATTTTATTTTAAACAGCATGGAACTTTTTTAACCTGTGTGGTTCAAAAACAATAATATTTTTTTTATTATTACTTTATTTATATTTTCAGCTGATACTTAGAGAGAGCCAAGTTCTGCTTATGTTATTCGATTTAAATTATAGGAAATTTACAAAGAGATTTGCAGAGAGTTTAAAGCTAGAGAGAGATACTTACCGAGATGCGGGAGTTGATGGTAAATATACTTTTGTTAATAAAAACCATTCTTGTTGCTGCTAATAAACATTAACTGTTTAAGGACACCAGCAAAAGCCAATCCATTTTTGAATTGATGACCTTGCAAAATATATAAGTCATTAAATTAATTCACGTGAGATAAATTGATGAAAAAATGTGCAAAAATAAAATTAACCTATTAATGTAAATACTGGCATTTAGATTACAGAAATTGAAGTGGGTTTTTGAAGTGCGTCCATTTAGAATATGGTATTAGTTTTATTTATTTATTTATTTATTTGCAGTTCTTAGTGTTACAAGATATAATATCTCCTAACTAGCACTAACCATTAAGAAAAGCAAATATGGCAGTAAATATTTAATATACGAAACACTTATATTTAATTTACAAAAACTTAAAACTAACATGAAGAGCTTGTTACAACAAAAAAACGAAAACATACAAGATTACTACAAATAAATATGAAATCTGATTGAATACTTTAAAAGGACTTATCTCTAATGGATGACATGTTAAACTAATAAAGGGACGACAATGGCGATAATAGTTTCTTTTTAAAATAGACAGCGTTGCTAATTTGTTGTGTGTTATAATCTAAGAAATACCAAAGACGTGGACCATATAAGAAGAATTGCCTTTCGGAGACATGGCTGGAGTGTCTTGCTAATACAATATTATTATTATGGCGCGATTGTGTACTGTAGGACTTTTATCTTGACAAGGTTATCAAAGGCGGTGTTGTTCATTTGGTAAGCATATTCCGAAACATGATCAAACCTACTCAGACTGTATACATACCGAGCGATATTATTATACGTCACTTTTAATTTTTGCTTATTGACAGAATCAGCGTTTTCAAATACTTCACAGCCATACAAGAGAATTGGTATTAACCCCCCGTCAAACACATATTCTGAAAGCTTCGAGCAAACACATATGCCTGGCCAGACCATTATACGTTTTTATGCATTTGTATGGCAAAAAGTATGGCAAAAAGTATGACTTTATTTGTATGACTTTTTTTGATTTGTTGATATATGTAGCTACCTAAATGTAAAAAAATTTTTATTCATTTTGTGGAATGCATGAAAAATAAGTATAATCAACTTTAGAATGTTGTTGCTACACAGGATTAGTGTATTTGGTGCAGTGAAAATGTGTCTTCCTTCGCAGCTGTTCGTCTTGCGTGGCACAAATTATGCAATCTTTTCTGGAATTCTGTGTACTAGGGCCGCTTTGTTGGTTAGGCAGCATGTTGCTGGGAATATTCAAAGGCCTTCCAAAGAAAGATTCAATGGCCAAACGGATTGAATGTTGTCTCAAAATATGGTTGTTGTTCATGTGATTTTCAGTATTAGCAAGCACCAATTGTTTACTCATCGTGTTCAAGAACATTCGTCGCTTCTCTTTTCTGGTTCCTTCTGTATTTTCATTGCATACGATGTAAGCGGCTTATCCCATGACGTCTATCATGTTGCAAAAAAATGCTAATGGCCAACGTCTGGTGGACGGTTTTGTAGAGTAATGCGTTACCATTTGGTCCTTTGTATCAACGCCGGCCTTTGTTGAATTGTAAAATAATATAGTTTCCGGATTTTTTGCTACGCCTTCAACTTTCTCGGTGTAGTGCACAGTGGATAGTAGATTTACTGCTTTGTTCTTCTTTGAAACATAGCTGCACAGTAATACAAGGTTATCATAGAAACCGAACACAGATGAAAGCACAGGCCGTTTGCTGTCTTTTTTCACTTCTTTGGGAAGACACCTTTTGTTGGATCTAAAGGTGCCAACGTATGCTAGTCTAATCGACGAAAGACGTTTAGCTGCGTCTAATATTGTAAAGCAGATATCAGCGATAATAGTTCTGCCGCTGTTGGCGTATCGAGTAGCCAAACTCATGAGCACATTTTCGCCTTCGTTTGTCTCTCGTTGTTCTCTCTCTTTACCAGTGTACAGTTTTCCTTGCAAAGCATATTTGGTTTTCGCATCGCATGCCCACCATATTTTTATGCCATACTTTGCGGGCTTTGATGGGATATATTGCTGGGAATATGGCATATATTTGTGCGCCCACGGTATGGAAATAGCTGCTCATCGATTGTTACACTTTCGTATATGTCGCGAATGGGAGTAGCTTTGTCGGTTTGTTGACGAAATGCGCGCGTACGACTATCGTCAAATCGAATACAGCGCATCAAAGTAACAAATCGTGTATATGACATGGCTGCACGGAATATTGGAAGTGAATCAGTTTCCCACATCAGTCTTGAGAGCTGCATAGTATTATGCTGACACCAAAACCCAATAGTATCCCAATAAAAGCGTCAAGCTAAACACTTGTCATATCAACCCATACTCGTGGTGTGCAGTTTGCATGTTCTGCGTTCCATTTGCGTGTAACTTTTTCTTCATATAGATTTGTTTGTGTTACGATGATGAACGTAATATTCGGTGTAAAAAAAAGCTTGAACACCTCAAGCGGAGTGATCAGGTTTGTTTTTGGTCCACCTCTGAAACGCATGATGTTGTGCTGGCGGAATCTCACTGTAGCGGGTTCAGCTGTACTTCACTTGGTACCATCTTTTCCAAGCAAAAAACCGTCTGCAGCTTGAGTTAGTGCATTCTTACTTTCTTCTTCGGATTCTTCATTGCTGTCGAATATTTCATTTGCTTCAATTTCCAATTCATATTCAATATCCGAGGCGTCATCTTCGGGCACAAAATCTGTGTTTTCACCGCTTTGGTCTTCAAATAAATCTAGTTCTTCGTCTGCTTCTGTGTGAAGTGCGAAATCACGCTGTAACGCTGATGATAGTTGTTGTTGGAAATTATCAGTAAGGCTGCCTGTACGCAAGCGCGTATTGTACACAAATTCTAAATCCTCTGCCATAACAATAGTAATAATTTCTCTTTAGTTTCCGCACAAAAAATTTATATTTCGGACTGTCGATGTTGTATTTTTAGCATTCAATAATAAACTAATTGAACTCAAAACCAAAACCACAAACGAAAGAAAGAAATAAGAGAAAAATGAACACAAAAACTACCTGGAAGCAAACATCTGCATTGAATTCACATAAAAACAACCGAAAATATAAAAAAATACCTAGAAACAACAATCTGCATTTTATTTGCAGAAAAATAACCCAAAATGTGTATAAAAATAATTTATTTCATACAAATTGTATAGAGGTCAAATTGTAAGCATATGTGTTTGTTCGAGGGATGACTTTTTTTTGCAGTTTTCTTCGTGTTGGAACGATATTTTAGAATTTTTTTTTTTTAAAATAGAAAGCCAACAATATTTTAGGCGGCAACCGGGAAATACAGATATCTACTTAAACTAGAAGTATGTTTAATTAACGCTCAAAAATAAAATATGCCTGGCCAGAACCATGTGTTTGTCCAAGGCTTAAGTATGTTTTTGCTATAAGCAGTCTAATTCTCAATGGCGTAAAGTATTGGGTAGGCCATAAACTGCGTAACATACCATTTACCTTACCTGAGGAACTGGTGATGTGTTCGCTCCATGTCAAGGTATTATTAAAAATAAAACCCAAGTTCTAAGCCTTACACACAAATTCAATAATCGAGTCATTAAATACTTTATCAGGAAGACTATTAGAGTCAATAGGTTTTTTATAGTTTTGTAAAAAATTTTAAAACCAATTGCATATTTTATTTAAATAGGAATACATTTAATAATATGTAGATTTTTGTAGTTATTCTTGTATTTACTATACTACGAGCAATATTTAAATGTTTATTTATTTCTTTTTAAACGAGTTCTCGAAAACGGCCCAAGCGATTCCTATTAAACACCAATTGCATTTAAAAACCAAATGTTTGATGTTCAGCACTATTCAATATTGCAAAAAAATTCGTTTAGCAGAGCAAATTGGGCTATTTGGCCGATTTAGGAGGATAAAATGATTTTATTATATATATGATTTTATATAATATCAATTTTATTTGAAAAACAAATTTTTGCAATGTTAAATAGTGTTGAATATGACCCAATAGTCGTACAAGGTAAAGGATATTTATTTGTAAATGAGTTCTCGAAAATGCCCAAGCGCTTTCGATAAAATTTTCAATATATGATTTTATGGGGCGAAAATCGATCTTAGTCATCTCATTTCGGAGAAAATTCGTTTTCTCTGTGTTTTCACGCAAATAATTTGTTTTTCTTTCCATTTAATTTTGCTTTTGTTATGTATCACAGCACAGCAAAAGCAATAATATGAGGTTGCTTTCGTTAAGCTTTCGTGTGCTTCTTTTTTTCATTCGCATTGCTCTTGGTAATTTATTCTTCATTGTTTCTATGCTGTATTTTAGAGAGGAGTGAGTCATAACCAGTGATGTTCTTCGACGCGTCGTCTTTAATTGTCGACGTTTTCTGAACAGTTGTCGATAATGTAGAGAATGGTCTACGTTGTCGGCAATAGGTCTGTTCCCGTACTCAATTATAGTAGCTTGAAGTTGCTTGAAAGCTTTTTTTTAAGCAATTCGACAATTCGACGTTTGTGTAAGCAATGTCAACAAAATGTAACATTGCGAAAATGCAAGTTCTTATTAGATTAGGCTGATTCTTAAATTTTTTTGAAAAATTTGTTTATTTAACACAAATTAACAAATTAAACAAACAAAAAGGATGTCTGAAAGGTGTAAAAATAACTAATACTAAACATGCAGCCTCTGACATTAATTATCTACACGTCGATATACATTGTCTACGACAATAGTATTGTTTACATCAAATTGTCTACGCCGCGGGATTTGAAATTTGGGATTATGTCCTCAACAAAGGGGACATAGTCCCAAAAATTGAATTTTGATATATATATGATGATATATATGGTGGTAACAATTTTGTACCTACCGGGAATTGTGGTGACAGAGTGAAGTAAATGCTTGCGGGCTTCCAGCACTCTAATCACGTAACTTTTAAAATGACTATTGTTTGAATGATACTATTCCATATTCAACTGCTATCATGCCAAGAAATCGTTTCGACGATATCATTTGACAGTTGGATGCCTTACATGAATCTAGCAAAACGATAGCGTTTAGACGATACATAAAATTAAAGGTTACGTGATGTTAAAGTATCGTTGACACGATATCATCAAACGATTCTCGTCATACGGGATGAGAGCCCAGGCTTGTGGTCACCGTGCAATGTCGTGGGCTTCTTGCTCCTTTCACTTTCCTCCAAATCATAAAGTTATTAATCCTGCACTTTGTTTATAAATTATTCAAAAGCAGAAAAAAAATAAATGAAAAAAATTGTATTTCAAATTTAAATATAGCAATCAAGGCAAACGCAAAACTAACTAAGATAAATCAAGAACTAGCGGACGATTAAACTTAAAAAAAAGAATCGGTAGCTGAAGTGCAAAAACAAAATCAAGATGAGTCTAAAGATGGAGCTTAGCTACTGATCCTCTCCCTTTCCAACCATTGCCTGCCTACCAGAGAGAAATCAATCTAACATGAATTAGTTTAACTTATATGTACTAATTTTTTTTCAATAGATAAAAGCTTGCATTAGTTAGTAAATAAAGAGAATATTCTTGCATCAAAGCTTGTGAAATGGCAACAACATAAAAGAGGCCGAGTGAAGGCGACAATACAAAAAATTAATAACAAAAACTAAATTAAAACCTGACTTGTGTTCAACTTAAAATAAGAGTATGTAAATGCTTATTGAGAAAAAAACTAAGCAAACTAAAGAATACTTAAAGCAAAGAGAAAAAAATAGAACAAAAAGTAATAGTTGGTCTCTTTAAAGTTTTGCAACACAAACTAAAAACTGCTTAATTTCAAGATTCGCTTGTACAACAACAGTAACTGTTGAATCATTTTCTTTGAAGAGCAAAAAAAATGTAAATAATTGTTGTTGTTGTTAGCACTTTTTTATGTTTCAATTTTTAAAAATCAATTGTGTTTGCTGTAATTTGGCGTAAATTTAAATTGCTTTTGTTTTGCTATTATTATTTTGGTGTTCTTTGTAATGGGTGTTTTGTATAGAGTGATACAAGTTTAAATCATAATAAAACATAGTAATATGTTCTTTATGTCAATGAAACGGACTTTATTGGATAGAAAATTTTATCACATTAATGTTTAAATATAAATTCGGCCACGTGGTCACCACGGCTGGCGCGTACAAGGCGCAATCTGGAACACCAATTTTCACAAACTTTTCGCAGCAATTGCGGCCGTATCTCGCCGATAACTCTTCGAATGTTGATTTTCAGGTGTTCAATTGTTTGTGGTTTATTGACGTAGACAAGTGACTTTACACAACCTCAAAGAAAATAATCCAACGGAGTTAAATCACACGATCTTGGGGGCCAATTAATTGGGCCATTTCGTGAAATTATTTTTTCGTCAAAAGTTTCCTTGAGTAAATCAATTGTATTTTGTTATCCCTTTACTATCCCTTTACTATCAAAATGTAAGGGGATTACGCTCTAAGACGCGAGACATTTTTTTAATGTCTCAGAATTTCTCTGAGGATATTATCGCACTGACTGAAACTTGGTTAAACGGAAGCATTACTGACTTAGAATTGTTTGATAACAGTTTTGAAGTTTATAGAAGAGATAGACATGCTGACAATACTTCTGCTGTCGGTGGAGGTGTCTTATTAGCTGTAAGGACCTCCTTCGTTAGTTCCATTATTGTTATTCCCTGCTCTGCTAACATCGAACTTATATGCGTCAAGGTTGTACATTGCAATTCTAATGTATATCTTATTAATGCATACGTTCCTCCTAAGAGCAGTGTAGAAGTTTATGCAAGCCTTGCGGATTGCATAATGGACGTTAATGACGACATTTTATTGTTAGGTGATTTTAATCTGCCTGACTTGAAATGGGAATCTTCTGACGATGATACATATTTTTGTGCATCTAATTCGAAGACTCGCCTAGAGCATATATTTGTTGATAATATATGTTCTGACTTACAACAAGTGAGTTGTATTTATAATAGTCGTAAAAGACTTCTTGACCTGGTCTTAACTACAGATAGTAACAATGTGATTGTTGAGAGGGCCCCTTATGTTTTGACTGCTGTTGATGAATACCATCCACCATTGAGCATATGGTACAAATCAGACAGGGATAATATAGTAAAGTCTAACTCAATAGATAAAGTTTATGAATTTAATTTTAAAAAAGCTGACTTTTTGAAGTTGAATCATTTACTTCAAAGTAAACTTCATGTTATTTTAGAACATGTTAATAATAACACTCTTGATGATTCAATTAATTTTTTTTATATCGAAATCTTTGCTATGTTTTCTCTGTCCGTGCCATATAGACTCAAATTTACGAAAAATTGTGCTTACCCCTGGTACACAAAGGAGTTAAAGATTCTTCGCAACAGCAGGAATAGGGCATGGAAAAAATATGTCTGTAGCTTAGACTTGAATGACCTAGAAATCTACAAGCGTTTGTTTCTGGATTTTGAAAATTGCTCAGCTACCTTATATCAAAATTATTTAGACAGTACTAAGCTGAGAATATTGTCTGATCCGAAGAAATTCTGGGGTTTCATAAACACCAAAAAAAATCTGATGGATTCCCTTTATCATTTAAAACCTCTGACGGATTTACTGACGATCCTGTCGTAATTTGTGGTCTATTTGCCAATCTCTTTAAAGAGTCATTTTGTTCAGACTCTTTTAATCCTGATGAAGAGTACTTTGAATATATGAACTCTACACCCAGGGTTTCGTTGGATTCTATATCCTTTACTTCAGAGGATATTTTAAAGTATATTGGATTGATCGATGAGGATTTTAATGCTGGACCTGACGGAATTCCTGCCGCAGTGTTAACACGATGTGGTTCCGTTCTAAGTCAACCACTGTCCATGTTATTCAAGAAATCAATTAGCGAAAGTATTTTTCCACTTTTTTGGAAAAAATCTTTTATAGGTCCAATCTATAAAAAAGGTTGTAAGTACGATATAAACAACTACAGGCCTATCGCGAAACTCTCGTCGATTCCAAAACTTTTTGAGCGCCTCGTGTATGATCGTGTGAAGACTCACTGTGGGAAGATCATGACAACTCGTCAACATGGATTTGTTACTGGCAGATCCACTGTGTCTAATCTCCTCGATTTTACAACGTTTTGCTTAAATTCATTTTATTCAGGTAACCAGGTCGACTGTATTTACACTGATTTTAGTAAAGCATTTGATAAACTGCCACACAACTTAATTCTATTTAAACTAAAGTTAATGGGTTTTCCACAATTTTTTGTAAGCTGGATTCAATCGTATCTGACAGAGCGGTCTTATCAAATACGATTTCGAGGCGTATTGTCAGCTGAATTTATTGCGGAATCAGGTGTTCCTCAAGGTAGCCACCTTGGTCCACTTCTGTTTATTTTAGGCATTAATGATGTAACCCACATCATCAAACACTCTCATCTACTTATCTATGCAGATGACATGAAAATATACAGAACAATAGATGCTAAAGACAGTTCAGATCTGCTCCAGTCTGATTTGAAATCCTTTGAAATTTGGTGTTCTAAAAACAATATGTTTCTAAATCCAGATAAATGCCAAACTAAGACCTTTTCGCGAAAAAGGAATAATTTAATTTTTGATTATAAGATAAAAGATACTGCATTAAGTCGTGTAGATGCTGTCAAAGATCTGGGTATATGCATGGATTCTAAGCTATCGTTTAACGTTCATATTGATTAGATTTGTAAAAAAGCATCTTCTATGCTCGGGTTTATGAAACGCTGGGTCAAGGAATTTAATAGTATGATCACAACTACAACGCTGTATTATGCAATTGTGCGACCTCACTTAGAGTATGCAAGTCAAGTTTGGTCCCCAAGTTACAATGTACATGTTGAACGTATAGAGAGAATCCAAAAACGTTTTGTTCGGTTTGCTCTAAGGGGCTTAAGTGCAACTGACACCTGACTCCTTATGAGGATCGTTTAAAACTATTAAAAATGCAATCTTTGAATGAGAGAAGGAAGTGTGCAGATATCGTATATTTACACCAACTCATAACTGGTGCATTCGATTCACCAGAACTTCTAACTCTTATAAATTTTAACACTAACCGTAGAAGCAGTAGAAATGCTAACAATTTAATTTACTTACCTTTTAGTAGAACAAATTATATGGCTACTGCTCCTTTACATCGCATGAGTACCTTTGTTAACAACTGTAGCTTTTTTGATGTTAACTTATCGAAAAGTCAACTCAAGAGTAGATTGAAGGCTAATGTATGATTAGATATATGTAAACGCATGGTTAGTTGTTATGTCTTGTGTTGTCCCTGAGCCCAACCCATATTATGGTGGGTAAATTTTTCTCACTTTGGATTGTTTTGGACCGCTCTTAGCGATATCATTAGGGCTATTCACGGTTTGAGCGTACTTTTAACAAATTGTATTTATAGCATTTGTTATTGTTCAAACTGTGAGCACCTCGCCATGTGACTGTCGCATAAAAAGATTGTGTAACCCTGTGATGTATGTGATTATGCGGCTGTAGACAGAGCATAAAAATACGAGGTACAAAAAACACGTCCAAGGGCTGCTTTTATTTACGCGTGCCTGCGTATTTGCATTTGTATGCAAAACAACAACAAAGCAAAATACGTTTTCGTGAATTGGCGTACAAATAGCAAGTCGAACAAATGGCAGACCAGCGTATTCGAACTGTGAATGGCCTTATTGAGATGTTTTAATGTTATTTGGGCTGGTTCTTAAGATGATCTAATGCGGAGAAAGTGCGAAAAAGCTGTAGTAGCTGAACTCTATTGTTAGTGTCCGCTGTGTGGCATGTGGCTCTGTCCCGTTGAAACCACAAATCAGCAAGATTAATGCAAGCTAATTGAGGTACGAAAAAACTTCGAATCATGTTCCTATACCGTTCACCATTGACAGTAACATTCTGACCATCATCTTTTTTGATGACATATGGGCCAATGACTCCGCCAGCCCATAAAGCGCACCAAACAGTCATTTTCTGTGGATATAATGGTGTTTTGACAAAAGCTTGCGGATTCTCCTCACTTTAAATACGAAAATTCTGTTTATTTACGTACCCATTCAACCAAAAATGGGCTTCATCGGAAAATAAAATTTTCCATGGAAATTCAAAATTAATATCAATTTGTGCTTCAGCCCATTCGCCGAATTGGCGGCGCATACGATGGTCGTTTGGCTTTAATTCCTGCACAAGTTAAATCTTAAAAGGTTTTAAGCCAAGATCTTTTCGTAAAATCTTCCATAAAGTGCACAGATATTTTCTCAAATATTCTATCATCATTCGCTAGCGCTAATTTATACAAATGTTCATGCTCTGTATAAGATCAAAATCAATTTTATTTCTGATAATGCCTTATGATTGTATCTAACATGCAACATATTTTTGGATTTATATATTTTATAATTTTGGTCTTTCTTAATTTCTTTCATATGCTCAAATTTTAACTTTTTTACTCCTCTAAGATCAGATATCGATATACACTCCCATATATGAAGATGACCAGTCTCCAATGGCGACGTGTCCCGGGGTATTTCTCTTGTTGTATCACTCGTTTCTTTATTATTCATTGATCTTGTTAGCACATTTACATTATTGATTGGTACCATTTCTTTCAATTTTTCAGAACTTAGTTTTATTCTAGATAACGCATCAGCGTTCGTATTCATACTACCTTGTTTGAATATGATATCAAAATCATAATCCATTAAATCTATTCTTATTCTGGTTAATCTTGATGATGGACCCTTATGAGTAAATAAACTTACTAAAGGTCTATGATCTGTATATACTTTAAATCTTCTACCACATAAATATGGTCTGAAATGTTTTATTCCCCAATGTATGGCTAATAGTTATTTTTCTATTACCGCTTTATTTAACTCATGCTTGTTAAGGGACTTACTTGCAAATGCTATTGGTTTATCACTACCTATTTCTCCTTGAGAAAGAATTGCTCCTAATGCAAAATTTGAAACATCTGTGGTTAGTACGAAAGGTTTCGAAAAATCCGGATAACTTAATACAGGTGGTGACATGAGTTTTTGTTTTAGAAGTTCAAAAGATTGTTGGCAACTGTGCGACCAATTAAAAATCACATGCTTCTTAAACAATTGATTTAATGGTTTTGCTATATCAGTAAAATTTTTAATAAAACCCTGTTATAATTACAGAAAGCTACGAACCTACGTACTTCGTCCGCATCTGTCGGTATCGGGTAACTTTTTATCACATAATATTGACTTGGATCTGTAGTCACACCTTGATCAGTTATAAGATGTCCAAGATATACCACTTCTGGTCTCAAAAACTTGCATTTACCTGGATTTAACTTTAAATTATATCTACGTAACCTTTTGAAAACTTCTGACAGATTCTTCATCTTGTAGACCACTTAGTGCAAGCGAAAGCATTCTTTGAAAACTATTTGAATTGGTAGTGACCTGAGAAAATCCTGTCAATGGTCTTGTTTTTTGGTGTAACGGAATTTGATGAAATAAACTTGTCATATCTAAAGTTGAAAAAAACTTTGGTTTACCTAATTTGTCAAGAACATCTTCTAGTTTAGTTATAGGGAATTTGTCATCCACGACTTTCTTGTTTAATGCTCTATAGTCAACTACTAGTCTTCATTTCTTGTTTTCCCCTGTACTTTTCTTCGGAACTATTAATAAGGGTGAGTTATATGGGCTAACTGAAGGTTCAACAATATCTTCATCTAATAATTTATGCACTTGATTTTCTATTTCTTGTAAATTAGCATGTGGAGTCCTATAATTTTTAATGTACACAGGTACTTTATCTGTTGTAGAAATTTTTTGTTCATAAAAATTATTTTTTGTCAAAATTTCTCTTTCTAAGTGAAAAATACCTTGATAATCTTTGCAAATTTCTAATAGTGTTTCTTTTGCCTTCTTATCTAAATTATCTTTATTAATTTCTTTTTGTAATTTTTGGAATCTGTTCTCATCTAGCATGATGTTTTTAAAATTTAATATCTCATAGTTTTTTATCTTATCTATACCCAGTATTAATCTTGAGAGCAGAACTTCATTATTAGTTGTATTCAAAAATTTCACTTGTTTTATTCCAGTTGCTGTAATTATAGTATCTGCTACAAATACTCCTTTTCTAATTTCTTTACCACAAACTATACTTTCTTAGTTTGTCTCATAATCTATTTTACAATTATAATCAGTTAAAAAATCTTTACCTAAAATTCCGTCTGTTCCTAAGTTTGTATTATCATCTATAATATGAAACTAATGCAGTATATTTTCATCTTCCCATAATAATTTTATTTGTGAAATTCCTAATGAAGTCGTCACCTCATTTTTACGTTCATGCCGTTTTATTGTTTTATTGTTGCATTTCTCAGCTTGATCATATTGCACTCACATGTGCTCAGTGCTTCAAGGTTTGTTTACGTTGCTTGTGACTAGGTGGTCTGTTTGTTATTATTTGTTTGTTTTTATTTGCTTTTGGGTTGTACACACAACACCTGCCAATGATGGCCTTTACCATCACAATTCCAATATACCTGTTCACTACGATAAATCGCATCAACTGCAATATCTACTATCCATTGTCGCAAATTTTCACTATCCATTGTCGCAATATTGCGACGTTGTAAAACGGATTTGACAAATTCCGGCCTTGTGGATTTCGTCTACAAGCTTCTTCTGCCAATAAGTGTTCGCGCATCTGACATAACTTTTTTAGTTGACCAATTGAGTGAATTAGAACATACAGTAGCTCGTGACGAATGTCTGGCCGTTAGTTACGAGTGATAATTTCTATCAAGTCCGTCTCCTCAATACGCTCCGATAAACGATCGACAATCGCTATCACGGAGTCATAAAATACCTCAAACGATTCAGTTGGTTTTTGTTTTCTATTTCCAATTTCTTCGCGTACATCATAATTTGAACTATAATCTTTATATTAGTACCTTATCGCTACCCACTCTATGCTACGCACTTGTTTATGGTACCTCCAGTACCAATCCCTAGCTTTGCCAGTCAGCAAAATGTGAAGATTTTTGCAAACCGCGTTAAAATCACTGTGTAAGCTATCGGCGGCAAGTGAACGAATCCTATACAAAAATTCTTCGACACTTAAACCACTTAAAGAATCATCAAATTTGACATTCCAATTTTGTACAATAGAAGTAATTTCTTCTGATCTAAGTGACGAAGTTCCGGCCGACTCTTGAACTTGTTGTTGTCTGACTCTGTCATTGGGAATTATATTCGGATGACTAATTAACTAATTCGAACCACCAACGTTTGACTGAATATTCAAATTGTAAAGAACACGCTGGAGACTACTTTCGATCATGCGAGAAACTTGATTGTAATCAATGTCACGTATGAGTAACATTATTAGCTTTTAGCGTTGTATCCCCTCTGAGAGGATACGCGTTGGTCCTAACAGTCGCCGAGCGACGTCCTACCTATGGTTTTTTTGCCGGCGCTTAAGAGCGCCACTGGCGAGCTACTCAAAAAAAAAGACCTCTGTCGCCGTCACCCTCAGGTGCATTCAGGTGTGGAGGTTTTAGTTTATACTTACTTTTGGGTTTTTCCAAATTGGAAATCTGGTCTGCTTCCGTGAAAAGAAATTGACTGCAACCGTTTAGTTTAAAGTACATCAAATCCATTTTATTTTAGCGGGGACCAGATATTTATAACATATCTGGCCGCGCTTCTTCTTCTTCATTTTTACAAACATAATTACATACTTATTTCCACTTATTGATAAATCAGCGGTTGCGTAATTTATCTTCCGCCTCTTATTGTGCAATTTAACTTCATTATTAGGTTCTTAATCTAGTTTTGTATTATTTGCTTACAATTAATTCTTATTTTAAAACATATTCCTACATACTTATTTGATAATGCCAACTTGGGTTAAACAGACATACAAACATGTATAACATGTGTAATTGGGTCATATTGCCCAACGATAAATTATTATTTAAATCATTTTGTGTTGCGTTATTCGCTTAGTCAAACTGTGTCTACGTTAAATACAACAATAAAATATTGAAATTAATTTACCTCTGGTTTTGGCATGATCAGCATTTTACGCTGGCCGCACAGTAGTAAATCGTCGGCTTTATTTTATTGTCTTTAAATTAAATGAAAACTGATCGCCCAGTTGTTGCGGTAGATCAGTGTTCATTTTATTGTCTTACTTTTGGTTTGTTTACTTTACTGGCCTTGGCATTGAATTCATATAAAAGTGCCGCAATGCAATGAATGTTGATCGCTCGCTTAGTTGTTGCGGTGGATCAACTTTCATTGCCAGCACTTGGCCACTAGTAAAAAGATAATATTTTGGGGAATACCTAGTTGTGAGTCACAACAAGTATTGTATATATCTATTAACGGTAAGGATGAATTTCGATTCTCATTCAAATTTTGTAGATTACTAGAGTTAATATTTGGTAAAGAAGTTTAAAAACATTCATTAGGTCTTTTCTTAGATCCTCGCGTAGAACACAGTGCAACACGAAAAAAAATAACCATATACGGACACCACTACGTGATAAAAGACAAAAAAAAAAAACCGCTGTCTCCCAGTTTTGCCCAAAGTCCTCCAGGTTTTTCTTATGGGCCCCCAAAGATGTGGGGCCTCGATGTCATATTTGCAAAAAAAAATTATCATTTTCTCAAGCTCATATCTTGCAAACCGTTCGGAATTTTGATTTACTCTCTGAGGCAAAGTTGTACACTGAACCAAAAAGGTACATTATATTAATGAAAAGGTGCATTAATTTCAATGAATTATTCATTGATTTTGGTCCAATGAACTGTGGTCATTGATTTCAATGAATATTCTTCATACTTTAATGAATAGTTCATTAAACTTAGTGATTTTCAATGAATGGTTCCTTGAATATCAATGTACACTTCATTGAATTCAATGAACACGTTCATTAAAAAAATGCCAAAATTTATGATTTTTTGATGATTGAATGTAAGGTTCATTGAATTCAATGTAAGGTTCATTGAATTCAATGTAAGGTTCATTGAATTCAATGTAAAGTTCATTGAATTTAATGTATAGTTCAATGAACCTTACATTGAATTCAATGTATAGTTCATTGAATTCAGTGTATTATAGTTAATTGAATTCAATGTATTATAGTTCATTGAATTCAATGTATAGTTCATTGAATTTAATGTTTATTTCATTGAATTTAATGTATGAAGTTCATTGAATTTAATTGGATTGGAGTTCATTGGATTCAATGTACAGTTCATTAAATTTAATGTATTCAGTTCATTGAATTCCATGTATATTTCATTAAATTTAATGTATTTAGTTCATTGTAATGAATGATCTATACATTAAATTCAACGAATTATTTGCTAATCCCTCTCTAAACATTTTTAAAATAAGGAAATAATAACAATTTAAACAATATTTTTTTATTTTAAAGAGTCAGTTAATATACAAAGTTTAGAAGATTTTGAATTGTTTTTAAATTTATAAAAATATACGCCAATAAACTCCCACACGAGAGTGCATGCCGCAGGATATTTTAATTGAAATAATTGAAAAATTTTGAAGCACACATCTACGGCTCTAATAAAACTTGCAAATTGAAATTTTACACCATCCATGAACACATAAAATTGTTGGAATGAGGAGAAGTTCTTCTCTCCAACAGCAAGGATTGATGGTTGAATATTTTCGCCTTTATTTTTTAAAAACTCAATATGCTCCTCGACTTCCTGGATGCTGCTTCCAACAAAAACGAATGCCTCTTGGGAACTGGTAACTGTATGCTTTAGGAAAGTTTTTCTTCCAAAGTTGTCCTTACTGCATACTTTTTGAGTGGGCACCAAATACCCATGAAGACTCCAAAGAAGTTTCGTAGCAGTACTGTCTGGAAAGATATTAATTGAAAAAAATAACTATTTATTTATTTAGCCTCGAGAAAAATTAAGCTTACCACTGTAATTAGTGAAATCTTCAATTTCTGCCAACTTTGCCCGCACAGCTTTATCTTTTCTGTGGTTTTCATCCTTTAAAAATGTAAACATTTTTTGAAAATGATGGCAGCAGTCACTTAAAATGCCAGGTATATTTCCGAAAGCGACAGAGAAATCTTTATCAATCTAGAAGATATTATAAATGAATATAATATATTTATTTTTAATTTAATGAGATTTAATTTAATTTCACAGCTGTTAAATTGCGATAATAATTATATCACAGCTGTTAAATTTTTAAAAAGAATTGTAATCATTATATAATCTTTTAGGGAGAAATTTCTGATTTGTAATTGATTACGATTACAAATTATAATCACGACTACTTGAGATTACGAAAATAATCAAAACAAATCAAAGAATAATAATCTAATTATTTTTTAAGATTCTTTTTGAACCTAAAGTAATGTTGATCGGCTATTTTTTTTTCTGGCATAGTAAACAGTCCAAGACTGCTATCATTGCTAGATTTTTTTTTAAATTTTAGTTCTTATGAAGGAAATTAGTAATTTTGATTTATCTTATTTACATTTACTTATTTTGAATATACTTACGAAGCGATATCAATTTGGATTTTTATACTCCGGCCATTTCTTAAAAACCTCTGTCAGATTTAGGTTTCCTTTGATGATTTCATCCAACCTATATTGGCTGCAAGCCTGCCAGCAACTGTCATACTCGAGAGCTGAGAGCTTATCGATTCGCAAACTTCGGATGCAGCTATTAGCGTCAAGTTCTGGAGCTAAAATATGTAAATACATAAAATATATTCAATAATAAAAACATGAAATTAATGTATTATTAATTTCACTTCAATAAATCATACTAACAGAAAGTTTTTGTTGGAGGTGATCCCCTAGAATTTACACACACAATTGCCACACGTCTTCACAACTTCGCGTTTCACTTCAAACAAAATTGGGAAAGGAATACATTAGTATACATTGAATTTAATGAACTGAATACATTGAAATTAATGAAATATGTATTGAATTTAATGAACTATACATTGAATTCAATGAACTATACATTGAATTTAATGAAATGTACACTGAATTTAATGAACTATACATTGAATTTAATGAACTATACATTGAAATCAATGAACAATACATTGAATTCAATGAACTATACATTGAAATCAATGAACAATACATTGAATTCAGTGAACTATACATTGAAATCAATGAACAATACATTGAATTGAATGAAGTATACATTAAATTCAATGAACTATACATTAAATTCAATGAACTATACATTGAATTCAATGACCTATACATTGAATTCAATGAACTGTTCATTAAAAATCAATGTATGGTTCGTTAAAATTTGATTTACAACTGAAATCAATGTACTTTTCATTGATATTAATGAAAAGTCCATTAAAATAATGAAAACAAATCATTGATATTTATTTAGACATTTTTAATGAATATTACTTCATTGATTTCAATGAACAGTACGTTAAAAACTATGAGCAATTCATTAAAATTCAATGAATTTTTCATTAAAATCAATGAATTAATTTTAACGTATGCTGTTTATTAAATTTGTTTTTTCTGTGTAGCTCTTGTCATAGAGAACAAAAATTGTGAACATATAAAATTAAAAACTTCATTTTCAAGGTCAAAATCGCAAAAAAACTTTAAAAAATGAGCGAAAATGGCCCAAAAAGCGTTTTTTATTTTCCGCTTTTACGAACAAATTTACTTTATGAAAAATGCGGCAATTTTCTTTGGCGTGGTAGGGCTTACAGCGCTGATTAAAACCTCAAAGTTTTTTTAAGGAGGCTGATCCAACTTCTTGAGATATAGGCCTTTATAGCTTGAGTATATAATCGCTTATATCTCACCCATTTCTTATCCGATCTGGTTGAGATGGGTATCGTTGAGAAAACCTTTGAAAACGCTATAAATCTGTAT
The DNA here is from genome assembly GCA_963920525.1 of Dichetophora obliterata. Lineage (NCBI taxonomy): Eukaryota > Metazoa > Arthropoda > Insecta > Diptera > Sciomyzidae > Dichetophora > Dichetophora obliterata. The sequence continues at coordinate 69,387,121 of OY986438.1, read as the reverse complement.
ATAAATATGTAAATTTTTATTAACTCATTGGGGAAAATTAAAAAAAAAAATTTTTAACCTCACTTTTTTAATAAAATTCTGGTTTTCTCAATAAACAGCCCTAGTAAAAAACAATTGAAGTGTAAGAAAATAAGCGATTTCTTGAAAAAAAAAGTTGATTTCAAAACTTTGAACGTAAATAATTGTCAGTCAGGAGGCCGAGTGTGTCACTGCCTTCACTGATAGTAAGTGCATTCTAATAAAAATTCTCAAGCTGGTGGGTGAGTTCCCGTGTCCAAACTGTCAAACAACTACCTGGAAGTAAACATCTGCATTGAATTCACATAAAAACAACCCAAAATATAAAAAAAATGCCTGGAAACACATTTTAGCTCTTGTCATAAAGATGAAATTGTGAACATATAAAATCAAAAAAACTTCTATAAAAAAACTACCTGGAAGCAAACATCTGCATTGAATTCACATTATTGCTCTTGTCATGTTTAATGTCTTGTATGTTTAATTAACGCTCAAAAATTAAATATGCCTGGCCAGAACCATGTGTTTGTCCAAGGGTTAACACCGTTTAGGTAGCGCTTAGGTATCACGCAATCACGCACCGACCGCAGCAGCACAGGCAATGCAGTAAGCTCAGCACACGCAACAAGGGACGCAGCACACAATATAAACGCGACACGACGCTCACATCGAGGCATTACACAGCGCGAGGTCAACGAGAGCTCAGCGGTGAAATTTATAAAGTGAAAGTAAAAAAAGTGAAAGTGCTACGTTTGCTGTCATCAAATCAGAAAAAAAAGTTCTACAACATTGCAAAAGGAAAAGAATCTTTTAACTAGCCAATTCAAGAAAACATATAAGTTGTTTTTCGACGAAGTAGACTTGACCGGTGAAAATTACACACCTAATACAGTGTGTCGCCAATGTTATAACAATCTCATGGCATGGTTGAGTGGAGGTAAACATAGTATGAAGTATTGTTAGCCTGTAAACTGGATTAATCTCCCAGGTGATCATGATGAAACCAGTTGCTATGCATGCGTAAATTACACATGAGGTCTAAATCGATATGCTGAGAGGAACAAAAGTTATATAGCAACTGTAACAGCCACACTACTAGTTCTTGAACCTGAAAATTTTGTATCACCAAGGCCGCCAACTCCAGATCAAAGTACAGAATGTACAGGAATGACTAGAGCAAGTGGTGTTACTTATGAAGATCCATTTAATACCGATTATGAGCCCCAACAGGGAAGAGATGGGCCACAAGTAAAAACACAAATGGAAATGGATTTCATTGTGGCCATATTGGGACTATCGCAGCGACTTGCCATATTTTTGACAGCGTTTTTAAAGCAAAGAAAACTCACACATGGTAATGTGAACTCTACGGTGTACCGCAAACGGCAAGCTGAATTTCAGAGCCTCTACTCTCTAAATGATGACAATTCGTTCGCTTACTGCAACGATGTAAAAGTTTTGGTGGTAAAAATGGGAATGAACTACATCGCTAGTGAGTGGAGATTATTTATTGGTGGTTCTGTTTCAAGTTTGAAAGCAGTGTTGTTGCATGTGTCGAACCGAAAACCTTCCAATCCGCTAGCAATGGGTATTGATATAGCAATGAAAGATATAATGGAAAAAATCAAATACTACGAAAATAAATGGAAGATTTGCTGTGATTTGAAGGTCATCAACATTTTGCAAGGGGTCATCGATAAGGGCGGCTTTCCAAAATTCTTTTGTTTTCTTTGTGATTGGGATTCGCGCTCACCTCTGAATCAATACCAATGTAATTCGTGGAGACCAAGAGGAAGTGTGGAGGAACAAATGAGACAACATAAACTGAGGAATGCACCTTCAATAGACAATACTGAAGACATCTTGCTGCCACCGCTCCACATAAAATTGGGAATTGTTAAAAAATTCATCGAAGTGGCCGTTGTAAATTGTCCAAACGCATTCGACTATTTGAAAAGCGTTTTCCCATTGAAAAGCGTAGCGATGAAAAAATTAAAAAAGGTATTGAGTAGGTACGATCAATCCTTAATCCTTGGTCCAGAACTCTCATACCAATCCTGGAGTAGGATTTTGTATGAGAGTTCTGGCGCAAGGAGCAGGAGCAAGATTTTGTATGCCGGTTCTGGCTCAAGGAGTAGGAGCAGGATTATGGATTGACGGAGCAGAATCAGGATTAAAGCAAGTGGTAAAAAAGTGTAGGTGAATTTTGATGGGTGGTGAAAATGTGTAGCGGAATTTTAATTGGTGATGAGATCGTGTGGAGAATTTTGATGTATTGCACACAGGCGGCCGTAAAAGTCAAATTGGTAGGAAATTCCTAGGAGCCAATCCTAGGAATTTTTATTTAACATAAAGGAAACCTAGAAGAAGAAGTAAGAGCACAACACACCCTATGAATATAATGTAACGAACAAATTATTTTAACGTAACACACATGTAAATATAAAATAACACATTTTAAAAAGCAGTAGCTATATAGCAAAATCCATTTTCTATAGACAAACGAAAAAATTATTTTTCATACTTACATCTATTTCATCATAATGTGCAATATATATGAAAAATTTTTTCATCCCTTAGCTAGAAAAGTAAAATAAGACTAGCATCAGAACCACAAAGCAAATAAACATCGATAAAAAAACAGGTCGATCTTTCTCTTGCATTGATTGAAGTATTCTAAAGAATAAAAATGTCATGTGTATGTCACCACAGGTGGTCTATGAGGAATGGCAGGTAGGAAGAATGATGAACATGTTATCTTTGAGGTTACTTTTATTAAAGAGGTTAATAAAATATTGCAATATTTTATTTCGACATTTATAAAATCAAAATAACACACAGTAATATCCACAATTATTGCAAAAATGTCCCTATACTTGTGTAGCAAATTTTTGTACTATTCATATTTTGTATACACTTTATTATATATATACACTGAAAAGCTTCTGAAAAAATGAATGAAGAAATCTTATTGTTGTTGTTGTTGCTGTTTGCAGGTTTTTTACTATTAACAAAATGTTATAATTTCTTTAATAAAAAAATGCTTATTATTAAATCAATAACTTTTATTTTGGTTTTTTAAGAAGACTTTGAAAATAAGAATTTTAAACATAAATGACCACAATTTATGGTATTAAAATGTTGATATCCAAAATAATTATAGCTAATATTTTTCTCTAAATATTGTATTAATTGCTTTAATGGCTGCAAGTTTCCAAAGCTATCAAAATATTCAATTTCAATATGATTTCTCCAGTGTGCTACCCAATGTGTGCCAGGTCCCTTTGAAGTATCTAGATTGACTATTCCACATTCTTTTTTAAATGGTTTACTTGGAAGAGCGTCACACATAAACACCCCTTTAAAATGTGGAATATCTTTAGCATATTTCCTCAGATCTACATCAGAAAGAGCTCTTTTAGGTAGCTTCATTAAAAATTTTGCTTATAAGGTTTTAAATAAAGTACAAATCTTTTTTTATATGGTTTTAGGAACATGCCTTTCCCCATTGCAATAGTTTACATTTTTATTGCTTTTGTAATGCCAGATACTCCACCAGTTAGACCGCCAAGTGCACCAAGTGTAGCAAATATAAGTGCAAGTGGGAGAAAACCTCCAGAGTTAGGTAGTGGTATTACTCGAGGTGTTTTTATTAGAGATTTTTTTTCCTCTAAATATATTATTCACAACTTTTCGAGAAATTTTAACAGCATCATCCAAGTTTTTAGTTTTCTTTTATTTTTATTTTAGCACTTTTCAATGCATGTTCAAACAGTTGATGATAATTTATTTGAGTTCTCTTAGTTTTACTAGCGTCACCCATACCAAATTTTGTTTTCGCTTTCATTACGTTAGTAACAAACCAAGCGTTTGTTTTTCCAGCAAGACTACTATCAGTCGCGTTAACTCTTTGCCAAGACTTTTCAGCTAAGATTTTGTCGGCAATGTGTCTTTTTTCCAAATCTTTATTGTTTAAGTATGCTATATCGTGTTGTCTGCAAGCGGTATCTAAAGGATTGATTCCTTGGTCACCTCTAGCTAAACGTTTCTTTAATTTTGTACCAGGTCCACAAAATTGATATCCAGGTAAATGAAGTTCAATAGGAAGTTTATCGATGATTTTATTTAGAATACCTTTCCCTTTGAAGTATGGATGATAACTGTTTATCTTTTTATGTAAGACTGTCATAAGTATTTATAGTTTTCTAATTAGACGACGAAAGTAAAGTGATTGAAAACCAATAAAATGGTTTTTTTATATATAATATTGTTTATTAGTTTTCATAATGCGATTCCTAAAACAGCACGCAACAATTAACGTAAAGAATATTGATTCAAAGATAAATTCATTAAAGAGAATACGACATAGTTCATTACTACCGAACACTATTCGAGCTCTTATTGTTGGACCTTCAAATTGTGGAAAAACAAATGTGATGATAAGTCTGATTGAAAGTCCTAATGGACTGAAATTTAAAAATATTTACTTATACTCAAAGTCAACAGAACAGTCAAAATATAAGTACTTGAAACGGTTAATTAAACCTATTAAGGAGATAAATTTACCATTATTTTCTAAAAATGATGACGTCATATCTCCAGACAAAGTCCAACCGAACTCAATATTTATATTCGATGATATAGCTTGTGACAAACAAAACCATATCCGATCTTACTTCTGTATGGGACGTCACAAAGATGTTGATAGTTTTTACTTATGTCAATCTTATACACGTATTCCAAAACACCTGATTCGTGACAATGCAAATTTAATTATAACATTTAAACAAGATGAAATGAATACTAAACTCATTTATAATGATCATGTTGGTTCGGATATGTCTTTTAATACATTTAATAAGTTATAAATAAGTTATGTAATTATATATAAGTTCAAAATGTTGGCAAGAAGAATATGGTTTTTTAATTATTAGTAAGGATGATTATATGAATAATGGACTCTACAGAAAAGGATTTAACTTATTTATACGTTTATAAAAGAATAGTTTAGATATTATAAAATCAGTACATTATATGCTTCTTAACTGATCTGTTCTATAAAAAAAAACAGCTAACAACTATCTGCTAAACAGTTAACTAATAAACAGATTTAACTATACTGTTTCCTGTTTTAACCTATCAATATGGATAAAAATCTAGTTAAAAATCTTATTGCAACACGAAATATTTTGAAAAAGAAATATAAAAGTCCTCAGCTAGAGTTATTAGAAAAGACGTTTAAACCAATAACAAATCCATTAAAAAAATATTTCAATCGACTCATAATAATAATAATAATAAAAGATCAATAATAATAAAAAATGAAAAATATTCAGATAACAATTTTAAGGATAATAAAGTTACTACCAGCACACCATTTAAAAAGAGCAAGCCTGATTATAATGCATTTTCTCCAAGCTTTGATAGTAAGGAAATCGAGAAAAGTTAATCCGCGTTTAAATCATTTGATGATGATAATGATTACGATACTAATGATGATGACGATAATGATGATGATATTGATGATGTTGATAACACCATTGCAATACATTCCAACCAAAGTATTCAATTTGATTTATCAAAAGTTAATTTAAATACATTAGATAAAACCTTTGGTCCTCATAAGGATAAAAATCATATATGGAGACTGGGTAATGACCCTATCACATTTAATTCAACCAATATTACTGTAGGTAAAACAAAATGGCCCTTCACATCGGGTTTATATGAACTTTTAATTTATAGGAAACCAGACAGTTTTAATACAGCAGATTGAAATGCTTATAAACAAATATTGGATATGACTAATGCTCATAGAAGAAATAGCAGCATCAGGCCCGTAGCTAGTATGGTGCTAGGGCAGGCTTAGCCTGCCCTAGAATCCGTCGAGCCTGCCCTAGCCAAATTTCCGTATGCTTTTACAACTGCCCTCTTTTATTTTGCAGTTGAGCACAGTGTAATTACTTACTTACTTAGTTGGCACAACAACCGTATGTCGGTCTTGACCTCATCTAAGAATTTGCGCCAGCCATTTCTGTCTTTCGCTTGCTGGCGCCAGTTGGAAATTCCAAGCTTCGTCAGGTTGTTCTCTACTTGGTCTTTCCAACGAAGATGCGGTCATCCTCTTCTGCGTTGACCGCCGCTGGGTACCGAATCGAATGTTTTCTTCACTGGAGCATCGTCTTTCATGCGCTGAACATGACCAAGCCAGCGAAGCCGCTCGATTTTAATGCGCTTGAAATTGTCAGCGTACAGCTCAAACAGTTCATCATTCCACCGTATTCGGTACTCGCCATTGATGCAGATTGGTCCGTTGATCTTACGAAGAATCTTTCTCTCGAATGCTCCTAAAGTTCTTTCATCTGAACTGCTCAGCGTCCAGGTTTGTGATGCATAAAGTAGGACGGGCATGATGAGCGATTTATAGAGCGTGTTTTTCGTTCGTCGAGTGAGGGCTCTGCTTCTCAATTGCCTCTAAGCCCAAAGTAATACCTGTTGGCAAGAGTTATTCTTCCTTTGATTTCAATGCTGATGTCGTTGGTTGAGTTTATGCTGGATCCCAAATAAACGAAGTCCTTCACAACCTCGAAGGAGGTATTGTCAACTGTAACGTGGGTTCCAAGACGCTGGGACTGTTTATTTGTTGACACCAAGTATTTCATCTTATCTGAATTCACTGCCAGGCCCATTCGACTTTACTCTCTTTCTAATCTGAAAAATGCTGCACTGATTTCGCGCGTATTATTAAATAAATTTATTTTAAATTAAATAAATTTAACCTTGATGCGAATTATGGCAAGTCGTTCGTTCACAGGTGTGCTTCTCCGCATGGCCGCTGTAGTAGATGTCACAGGGTGCATGCCGAATGCAACCCTGTCCCTTCCATCGCATTTCTTGGATATCAGTGATATCAGGTTTGTATCTTTCCAAGACATCAGTCAGTTGGATAGAGGCACCTCTCCAATTAAGGGTTCGGACATTCCAGGTGCATATCCGTAAATCATTATCAGTTTTTCGTTTGCGGTAGTCGTCATTAGATTTGGGGATCATTTTTCTTTTTTTCTTAATTGCTTTCATTGAAATGGGTTTTTACGGGTGGGCTTCAAACCCGACGCACAACCTATTTTAAGCCTAGGGGTGCCCGCCGCTCAGATTAGCCGCCAAACTAACTGTTGTCAGTTTTGACGTTGCCCAGGAAACACTACATGGAGGTTTGAGTCGACTTGAGGCAATTTCATAAAGATTATGCTGGCCTCGACAGGTTGAGACAGTCAGACATGTTACATTGTAAAGGTTCGCCCCCAGTGTAATTAGACCTTTGCATTATAAACGTAAACATACGCCGAAAATATGGCAGCACTTTCATTTAACAGCTGAAAATTTAGATAACAAAATTTCGCAAGTCATTGCCAATAACAGCTGTAAAAAAGAAAGTTAATTTTTGGTGAAAATTTATAGAATGTTGTTATTTTAATTGTTTCCAAGATTTTTTGAGCGAGTTTTTTAGATAATTTATTATTTTAAGTGTTTTAAACTAAATATACACAAAAAAAAAATTGCAGTTGCTGCAGTCGTTTTTCCAGCTTTTGTGTCTCCCAGTTTGCTGTTCTGATTAGGAAAAACACTTGCAACTACTTGAGGATGAATGGGGAGGATTTCGAAATTATATCATGATTCAAGCGTAGCTGACTGCATTTCGGATTTTTCAACTTTAAGCGGCTGTACCAGGTCAGCAGTCTTCACTTATTCCTGTAATCTAAATACTTTGCATTCATTCTCAAATAGTTTTACATACTTTCCCCAATCTACTAATAATAATTAGTCTAATTAGTCTAAATAAAACTACTAATTGGGAGCATAAAAATTTGGAAAGGCTGAAAGGAAAATAATGGATGTTGCAGACAAAGCTTGCGATAGAATGAGGTACTTTTGCTCAAAAACAATTAAAATAACAAGGTTTTATATCACGCGAAACTCAGTAGTAGAACAATCACTTGGTGAGAGAAGTGAATATTCTATTTAAATTAAGCCGGCTTACTTTGATATCGTTGATAATATTATATTCAAATTAAAAAAGCGTTTCACCAAAAATGATCGTATATTGTTGGCATTGTCTTAAGCTTACGAAATGAAGCCGGCTAGTTTGAAAATGTTATGTTCTGTAGGCTTAAAAATACCCTATGATGCCGTGATGTCTGTCGCAAAGAAATATCCGTACAAAAAAGGGATGAGCATCAGAAAACATCACCAAATTCAATCAGTTTTGATACGTTGAATGAATTGTGTCTAATGCGCGATGCGTTTCCTGATACTTATAATTTGTTTTGTGCAATCGAAACATTCGGCAATAGTACGGCGGTATTGCGGAGGTATTCCGGCGGTACGGCGGAAGCACAATTTTCCCGTGTAAACCAAATCAACAGAGTTCAAAGATTATAGATAACTACAACACGTCTGCGAGAACTTTCATTGATCGCTTTTGAAGGCCATTATTTGGAAAAAATTTGTCCCGAAACCATTCTTCGCAAATTTAATGAGAAACTAAGACAAAGGCCTTTGTATTAAACAGCAGAGCTGTGACTGTAGTCGAAATTTGTTCTAATACATTAGAAATTCGCTTTCAAACATTGAACTATTTATGTTATATTTAATATGTTAATATACTTAACTTTTTTTTTTACTAAAATATGCATTTGAACAATGAACTCATTAAATAACATGTAAATATATAAAAAATTCATTTGAAAATATGTTAATATGCATATATATATTTATATACAAATGTATGAAAAAAATTTGTATTTTTTTTTTACTGGAGGCTCAGCCTGCCCGGCTCTTATTTTCTGGCTACGGGCTTGAGCAGCATTAATGGTCAAATTAAAGGAAATCCGGAAAAATATACTACTATTATTAGAAAACTATTTAAAGAACAAAGAATGCATAAAGGAAAAGGTTCAATGAAGTTTAATAAAAAAAAGCTTAATTATGTTTATTGGGATGATCCAAATGAATAGGTTGATAGATTACGTTTATTGATTTCATCTACAGCAGCTGGTCACTCAAATCATAATAATGAAAAAGTCTCAATTATAGAGGAACTGAGAGAAGCAAAGATTATTGTATAAAAAGTTTATAAAATATCAAACAATCAATATTCATAAAATGCCTATCGATAAGTTTGGTCATTATATTGGTAGCTCTGAAAGATATCCGTACCATCTCACTAATATTAATTTTGAAGAAATAAAGAAACAAAACGTATCGCTTACAGAAAAACTTGAAATTTTAGAAACACACTTAAGTAAATTAATACAAGATCAAAGTATCTTACAAAGTAATTTTAATCAATCACTTGAAGAAATTAGGTCATTATTTAATTTAAAAATTGATAAATTTAAAGAACGTCTTAATGAGACGATTGTTATGAGAACGGGACTTATTACGAAGCATTTCAACATAGAAATATAAATTATATTGCTTTTAATCCTTCATCAACACAACACTTACATGAATGTAATCTAAGGTAGACGTTAGAGATGGAGCGACAAGAGGTAGTTCAAGAGCTACATAAGCAAGCACGCAGAAATTTTATTCGACGACGAGTAGTAACCAAGGGAAAAGACGATCTTTGGCAAGCAGATCTTGTTGAAATGGGTGTTTATTCAAAATATAACAAAGGTTATCGGTTCATTTTAACGGTAATAGATACATTTTCAAAGTTTGCTTGGGCTGTTCCTGTAAAATCAAAAGGTAGTATAGATATTACTTATGCTATGAAATCAATTTTTTTACAAAAAAGAATGCCAAAGAACTTGCAAACCGATAATGGGAAAGAGTTTTATAATAAAATATTTCAAAACCTGATAAAAAACATAATATTAAACACTATTCTACATATAGCATCATGAAAGCATCAATTGTGGAACGATTTAATAGAACTTTAAAGGGAATGATGTGGAAAAAGTTTAGTTTGCAAGAAAATTATCAATGAATAAATATATACAAGGATTTAGTTAATCAATATAATAGTAAAAAGCATAGAACCATTGGAATGATGCCAAAATATGTCAACAAAGGAAATGAACGTTCTATACTAAAACAAGCATATAATCATCCTAAAGTTTTTAAATATGGTAAATTAAAAGTTAGAGACCACGTTCGAATTAGTAAATATAAGCATATTTTTGCAAAAGGATATACTCCAAACTGGACAGCTGAAATTTTTAAAATTAAAACTATACAGAACACAAACCCTTTTCAACACAAACATTTTCCAAATACATACTTGATTGAAACTGTTATTAAAACTAAGGGACAGCAAGCTTACGTTAAATGGTTGGGACCTTTAAAGGTAAGTATATATTTTGTGTGTGTGTGTGTGTGTTTTTTTTTTTTTTTTTTTTTTTAACGAGGAGTAAAAGCATCGAAAGCCTTAGTCAGTGCGCGACTTTAACACGCTAAAAATCTCCTCAGTCGGACGGTTGGTTCCTCCAGGAACCACCGGTGGGTATTACGTCTGGAGGCCGTCAGAGCATTATTGCTCAATCGTCAGTGGTGATCATTAGATCGTCTCAGTCCGGTCGTCCGTCGTTGGTAAAGAGGGATTATGGCTGCTTTCACCTGCGTTGCGTTGGTTTGTACGCTCATTATGTCTTACCCGTTCGATGCGGCGAAGTTCGGTCATAATTTTCGCTGCTGCTGCTTGAAACACCTTCCATTTTTGGGGAGTATCGCACATGTGGTGAACAATATTCCTTAAAGTGGGGGTCACACCAAAAGCTTCTGTCAGTTCAGCTCGCTCTGCGTTAAAGCGTGGGCAGTTGAAGAGGATATGCCGAGCATCTTCAATTTCACCCGGACAGTTTGGGCAAAATGGGTCTTCTTCATGCTTAAATCGGTGGAGGTAGTGTTTGAAACATCCATGACCGCTAAGAAGTTGTGTCACATAGAAGTCCACATCTCCGTGCTTCCGATTGGCCCATTTTTCCACGTCTGGGATAAGGGAAAAGGTCCATCTTCCGTTTTGAGACTGCTCCCAGCGACGTTGCCAACACTCATTGCTGCGCCGTCTTTCGTCAGCCTTTGAGGCATTTTCACCAGCTTTGTAGCAGCGCTGCAGTTCACATGCCAGTATATCGATCGGTGGCATAGCTGCTATTACACCAATAGCGTCATCTGACACTGTGCGGAACGCACTAGCGACCCTCAATGCGCTGAGACGATAAGTCGCCCGAATGCCAGATATGAAGGACGACCTTTGCGTAGCATCCGCCCATACTGGTGCTGCATAAAGCATGATGGAGCTCGTAACATTTGCTAGGAGTTTTCTTCTGCTGGATCTAGGTCCACCGATATTCGCCATGATGCGCGAGAGTGCACCATTGACATTCGATGCCTTTTCGCTAACGGACATTAGGTGGTCTTTAAAAGACATGCGTGTGTCAATTATAACACCAAGATATCGCAAATTTGCTTGTGAGGTTATAATATGTTCTTCTGCTCTGAAGGTGAAACACTCCCTCACTTTACGTGAGCTCAGAAGAACCGCCTCTGTTTTTTGCGCTGCAAGCTTAAGATCAACACTTCGCAGCCACGTCGTAATTCTTGAAATCGCTTCACTGCATGATGCTTCTAAAGTGTAAAGTTGCTTTGCTACTACAACCAGGGCGATATCATCCGCGTAGCCTACCAATGAAGTATTCTCAGGGAGAACAATACGGAAAATATCATCGTACATAACGTTCCACAAGGTTGGTCCCAATACTGAGCCTTGTGGGACACCCCGGGACACTTTGTACCGCTTGACGCCATCGTCAGTGTCGTAAAGCAGCATTCTGTTGCTAAGGTAATCGGCGATAATTCGCTGAAGATATCCGGGAATACCGAATGTGCCTAGCGCTTGCAATATGCGTGGCCAGCTAGCCGAATTGAAAGCATTTTTAATGTCGAGTGTTACCACTGCGCAGTACTGCTTATCACCCCATTTCCACCTAATGCCACTTGTAGCGTCGCGAGCTATAGTCAGAACTGCCTGGATAGCATCGATGGTCGATTTTCCTCGTCTAAAACCAAATTGCTTGGAAGATAGTCCGCCTGGTGATTCAAGGGTATCTTGGAGTCTTCTGACGATGATACTCTCTAGTACTTTGCCCAGCGAGTCAAGCATGCATAGTGGTCTGTATGCAGAGGGTTGATCGGGCTGTTTCCCTGGTTTAAGCAGCAACACTAATCCTTGGACTTTCCAGAAAGACGGGAATGTTCCTTCGTTAAGGCACGCTGTGTACATTCTAGCAAACACGCCGGGATCTGCTCGTATGGCGGTTTTCATCGCCACGTTAGGGATGCCATCCAGCCCAGGCGTTTTGGTGTCGGAAATTTTCTGCAATGTCAGAAGCACTTCTTCCGGTGTCACCGGAGGGATATCACCTATGTCTTCAGGTAGCCTATAGCCTTGTAACTGTGCTAGCTGTGGTGGGAAGAGTTCAGACACCACGCTGTTCATAATAGCTGGTTCCGATGGCTGTGGTGCTTTAGGTCCACGTAGTCTGCTCATCACCACTTTGTACGCCTTGCCCCACGGGTCAATATCCGCCATATCCCGAAGCCTTTGGAAGCTGGACTCTTTGCTTTTTTCGATCGCCTTCTTTAGCTGTTTTCGGCATTCCTTAAGGTTTTCATGCAACGATTGCCACGTTGGGCGATTTCGAGCACGCGTTACTTTCCTTCGCGCCTCAATGCATCGTCTTCTACATTCCGCAATTTCGTCATTCCACCAGTAGGCCGGTTTCCTGATTGGCGCTTTTTTCCTTCTCGGCATTGCTGCGTCACATGAGGTTATTATTCGCTGTCGGATGTTTGCCGCCATGTTTGTCGCTCTTTCATCCACTGTTTCTCCCTCATTCCAAACAATCTGAAACACTTCAGCATCGAAAGCGTGTTGCTTCCATCCCTGCGTCTGTGCTTTAATTATCCTTCTCGGGATAAATAAATGCTGCAGTTCAATGACGATCGCACGATGATCACTGTGCGTATAATAATCATCAACATTCCATGTGCTGTTACGCGCAATGGAATTGTGCGCAAACGTGAGATCCACTGCTGACTGTCTATTACCAGCTTCAAATGTGTGGTGACCATTGTTGAGAAGCTCAACATCCAGGGTTGCAAGGCATTCCATAAGGAGTGTCCCTCTACGATTTGTGCTCCTACTACCCCATCTTGTCGACCAGGCATTAAAATCGCCTGCAATCACTATGGGTGACTTCCCTCGGGCCTCTGCAACAAGCTCCGTTAGAAACCGCTCAAATTGGGTGATGTCCATTTGGGGTGGCGCATAGCACGAAAAGAAAAATATCCCATCGAATTTTGCCCAGGTGAAGCCCGTGTTAGCGGCTGGAGCTTTACTTTGAAATGCCCTGCCACTAAGGGTCCATATTGCGGCTTTGCTTGGCGCATCTGTCACCCACTCAGAGCCGTTCATGTTGTGGTGCTGCTCACACAAGAGAGCAAGATCAAATTGTCGCTCAAAAATCGTCTGTTGCAGCAAGTCCTGCGCTGCGATGCAGTGGTTAAGATTGAGTTGAACGATTTTCATTCTCATCTTTTCCTTCTAACCGCCTTCTGGTGCTCTGGGCAGCGAGCGCTTCCAGCTGCATGATTACCTTTGCATAGCGCGCATTTTTGTTTATTACTGCACGTCACCGCCATATGTCCATTTTCTCCGCACTTTCTGCAGAGGGTGCTCCTATCTATGTCCTCTTTGCAGTCCTTAGCTATGTGATTGTACTTCCAGCATTTAAAACATCGCTTTGGAGAGTCACTCTCTCGTACTCTGCAGGAAACCCACCCAATGCGTATCCGCTGCACCTTTAGTACCTTAACTGCGTCTTCTGCCGGTAGACTGACATAAGCCGTTTGCGTACCTTGATATCCCGTTTTGAGGTTTCCTATCGATCCCTCGTCGGGCCGTCGTATTTCGCACTGCGCATGTAGTGCGTCACATACTTCTGCTTTGGTGGTGACTTCATCAAGATCCCTCAGCTGAATAACGATGGAGTGGGTTTTCACCGAGACTTTGGCAGAGTCGCCTAGCACGTTCTCCACTGCTGTTTGGTATGAACTAGTGTTCTGTTCCGGTTCACGCTTAAGCTCCAGTAAAAGGTCGTTTTTCGCGGTACGTCGAATTGCTTTTACATTTTCTCCAAGAGACTTAAGCGCATCATCGCTTTTAATTTTCCGTAGAATTTCAGCGTACGTCTGATTCTCATTCGCGGAAATAATCAAAGCATCTGGTCTAGCTTTTACCTGCTTGGGCTTTGTCTTGGGATTCTTTTTCGGGCCAACTTTTTCCCACTTCTGTTTCATTTTTGGCGGTGGCCTGCTTTCTTTTCTGCCATCGGCTGGTGCCGCTGTATCTCCAACCTTTGTTGGAATTTCTACGGCGACAGTTCCAGGTATGATAGGCTCCTTAGCTTCTTGGCTTAGGGTTTGCTTCCTGTTGTTTGCAGACAAAACTGCTGCATATGTGCGTTTTTTCTGCGGGGTCTCTATATCAGAGTCCGGTCTTCTTTTTTGAGGTCCGACGGTTTGGAGCCATGGTGACGTTTGAGAGGAGTTATTGCGTCTAATAACCTCTTTAGCGACATCATCATGCTGTTCAATGGCGGTGAGCTCGTAGAGTGCTTTAATGCAATCAATTGCATCTCGCATTGGCTGATGGATTGAGCGCCTTTTCCCATCCTCAAGCATATCCACCAGCTTCCTAATCTGAGACCCGAGCCTGCAGAAAGACGTTGTTTCTGGCTTGTCAGATTTTCCAGCCCCTGTTGGTGTTTTGGTTATTTCGGTGGTTTCGCAGGTTTCCTTGTTTTGCCGGGACTTTACCGGAGATCTTATCACCTTTGCCTTCTTTTCGAAGGGGTCGCTTGTGAAAGTGCCACCTCTTGCGTCGTTAGTTGGTGTTTTTCTTGTAGCTGTATCTGCTGCAGCAGCCAAGTGTGCCACCGCTACAGCATTGCGGTCATTGGATGACGACGACTGGGAGCCCGCTTGCTCACTCCCTAAAGCCGCCGGTACTGGGGATCCGACTCCCTGCACCGTAGTTGTACTTCCTTCTATAACCTTCATTGTGGTTTTATTTTCAGGGTCTCCTTCCCTTAGCATTTTATGCCTTCTGCCAGGCTGGTTTTTAAGGGGGCCCTTCCCTTTAAACTACCGCCCCTCTGGGGTCAGACGCAGACCAAGGAGCCGCCTAATCTGGGACAGACGCGCCTTGGGTTTTTAATTTTTTTTTTTTTTTTTTTTTTTTTTTTTTTAATTTTTTTTTTTTTTTTTTTAATTAATTTTTTTTTTTTTTTATTTAGTTTTTTTTTTTTTTTAATTTTTTTTTTTTTTTTTTTTTTTTTTTTTTTTTTTAATTTAATTTTTTTTTTTTTTTTTTGAATTCTTTTTTATTTTTTTTTTTTTTTAATTAATATCTTTTTTTATTATTATTTTTTTTTATTATTTTTTTTTTTTTATTTTTTTTTTTTTTTTTTTTTTTTTTTTAATTTTTTAATTTTTTTTTTATTTTTTATATTTTTTTTTTTTTTTTTTTTTTTTTACTGGGGTCCGTGGGTTTGTCAGGCCCAAAGGAAAACGGAGTCCTCCCTGCGGGATACCGTTGATGCTCTTTCGGGTGGAAGGAGGGACCGCTTCGGGGAAATAACCCCTAGCCGACGACGCACTCGGTTCAGCCGACTGGGGTCCTTCCTCTTCCAGGAAGAGAGACCGCTTCGGGGAAAGGCCCCTAGACGATGACGCATTCGGTCTATCGACTGCAGTCTCTTCTATTCCCAGAAGGGGGACCACTTCGGGAATTGGTCCCTAGACGACGACGCATTCGGTACTGCCGACTGCGGTCCCTTCCTGAAGGAACACCTAGGTTTGAGTACTGCCGACCGCTTCGGTACAGACGCAGACCAGAAAGCCGCCCAGTATGGAACAGACGCTTCTGGATTTGTAACTGGGGGTCCGCGGGGTCGTAATGCCCGAAGGATTTCGATGAAACGTAATCCTCCCCTGCGGTGTGTGTGTGTGTGTGTGTGTGTGTGTGTGTGTGTGTGTGTGTGTGTGTTTTTTTTTTTTTTTTTAACGAGGAGTAAAAGCATCGAAAGCCTTAGTCAGTGCGCGACTTTAACACGCTAAAAATCTCCTCAGTCGGACGGTTGGTTCCTCCAGGAACCACCGGTGGGTATTACGTCTGGAGGCCGTCAGAGCATTATTGCTCAATCGTCAGTGGTGATCATTAGATCGTCTCAGTCCGGTCGTCCGTCGTTGGTAAAGAGGGATTATGGCTGCTTTCACCTGCGTTGCGTTGGTTTGTACGCTCATTATATCTTACCCGTTCGATGCGGCGAAGTTCGGTCATAATTTTCGCTGCTGCTGCTTGAAACACCTTCCATTTTTGGGGAGTATCGCACATGTGGTGAACAATATTCCTTAAAGTGGGGGTCACACCAAAAGCTTCTGTCAGTTCAGCTCGCTCTGCGTTAAAGCGTGGGCAGTTGAAGAGGATATGCCGAGCATCTTCAATTTCACCCGGACAGTTTGGGCAAAATGGGTCTTCTTCATGCTTAAATCGGTGGAGGTAGTGTTTGAAACATCCATGACCGCTAAGAAGTTGTGTCACATAGAAGTCCACATCTCCGTGCTTCCGATTGGCCCATTTTTCCACGTCTGGGATAAGGGAAAAGGTCCATCTTCCGTTTTGAGACTGCTCCCAGCGACGTTGCCAACACTCATTGCTGCGCCGTCTTTCGTCAGCCTTTGAGGCATTTTCACCAGCTTTGTAGCAGCGCTGCAGTTCACATGCCAGTATATCGATCGGTGGCATAGCTGCTATTACACCAATAGCGTCATCTGACACTGTGCGGAACGCACTAGCGACCCTCAATGCGCTGAGACGATAAGTCGCCCGAATGCCAGATATGAAGGACGACCTTTGCGTAGCATCCGCCCATACTGGTGCTGCATAAAGCATGATGGAGCTCGTAACATTTGCTAGGAGTTTTCTTCTGCTGGATCTAGGTCCACCGATATTCGCCATGATGCGCGAGAGTGCACCATTGACATTCGATGCCTTTTCGCTAACGGACATTAGGTGGTCTTTAAAAGACATGCGTGTGTCAATTATAACACCAAGATATCGCAAATTTGCTTGTGAGGTTATAATATGTTCTTCTGCTCTGAAGGTGAAACACTCCCTCACTTTACGTGAGCTCAGAAGAACCGCCTCTGTTTTTTGCGCTGCAAGCTTAAGATCAACACTTCGCAGCCACGTCGTAATTCTTGAAATCGCTTCACTGCATGATGCTTCTAAAGTGTAAAGTTGCTTTGCTACTACAACCAGGGCGATATCATCCGCGTAGCCTACCAATGAAGTATTCTCAGGGAGAACAATACGGAAAATATCATCGTACATAACGTTCCACAAGGTTGGTCCCAATACTGAGCCTTGTGGGACACCCCGGGACACTTTGTACCGCTTGACGCCATCGTCAGTGTCGTAAAGCAGCATTCTGTTGCTAAGGTAATCGGCGATAATTCGCTGAAGATATCCGGGAATACCGAATGTGCCTAGCGCTTGCAATATGCGTGGCCAGCTAGCCGAATTGAAAGCATTTTTAATGTCGAGTGTTACCACTGCGCAGTACTGCTTATCACCCCATTTCCACCTAATGCCACTTGTAGCGTCGCGAGCTATAGTCAGAACTGCCTGGATAGCATCGATGGTCGATTTTCCTCGTCTAAAACCAAATTGCTTGGAAGATAGTCCGCCTGGTGATTCAAGGGTATCTTGGAGTCTTCTGACGATGATACTCTCTAGTACTTTGCCCAGCGAGTCAAGCATGCATAGTGGTCTGTATGCAGAGGGTTGATCGGGCTGTTTCCCTGGTTTAAGCAGCAACACTAATCTTTGGACTTTCCAGAAAGACGGGAATGTTCCTTCGTTAAGGCACGCTGTGTACATTCTAGCAAACACGCCGGGATCTGCTCGTATGGCGGTTTTCATCGCCACGTTAGGGATGCCATCCAGCCCAGGCGTTTTGGTGTCGGAAATTTTCTGCAATGTCAGAAGCACTTCTTCCGGTGTCACCGGAGGGATATCACCTATGTCTTCAGGTAGCCTATAGCCTTGTAACTGTGCTAGCTGTGGTGGGAAGAGTTCAGACACCACGCTGTTCATAATAGCTGGTTCCGATGGCTGTGGTGCTTTAGGTCCACGTAGTCTGCTCATCACCACTTTGTACGCCTTGCCCCACGGGTCAATATCCGCCATATCCCGAAGCCTTTGGAAGCTGGACTCTTTGCTTTTTTCGATCGCCTTCTTTAGCTGTTTTCGGCATTCCTTAAGGTTTTCATGCAACGATTGCCACGTTGGGCGATTTCGAGCACGCGTTACTTTCCTTCGCGCCTCAATGCATCGTCTTCTACATTCCGCAATTTCGTCATTCCACCAGTAGGCCGGTTTCCTGATTGGCGCTTTTTTCCTTCTCGGCATTGCTGCGTCACATGAGGTTATTATTCGCTGTCGGATGTTTGCCGCCATGTTTGTCGCTCTTTCATCCACTGTTTCTCCCTCATTCCAGACAATCTGAAACACTTCAGCATCGAAAGCGTGTTGCTTCCATCCCTGCGTCTGTGCTTTAATTATCCTTCTCGGGATAAATAAATGCTGCAGTTCAATGACGATCGCACGATGATCACTGTGCGTATAATAATCATCAACATTCCATGTGCTGTTACGCGCAATGGAATTGTGCGCAAACGTGAGATCCACTGCTGACTGTCTATTACCAGCTTCAAATGTGTGGTGACCATTGTTGAGAAGCTCAACATCCAGGGTTGCAAGGCATTCCATAAGGAGTGTCCCTCTACGATTTGTGCTCCTACTACCCCATCTTGTCGACCAGGCATTAAAATCGCCTGCAATCACTATGGGTGACTTCCCTCGGGCCTCTGCAACAAGCTCCGTTAGAAACCGCTCAAATTGGGTGATGTCCATTTGGGGTGGCGCATAGCACGAAAAGAAAAATATCCCATCGAATTTTGCCCAGGTGAAGCCCGTGTTAGCGGCTGGAGCTTTACTTTGAAATGCCCTGCCACTAAGGGTCCATATTGCGGCTTTGCTTGGCGCATCTGTCACCCACTCAGAGCCGTTCATGTTGTGGTGCTGCTCACACAAGAGAGCAAGATCAAATTGTCGCTCAAAAATCGTCTGTTGCAGCAAGTCCTGCGCTGCGATGCAGTGGTTAAGATTGAGTTGAACGATTTTCATTCTCATCTTTTCCTTCTAACCGCCTTCTGGTGCTCTGGGCAGCGAGCGCTTCCAGCTGCATGATTACCTTTGCATAGCGCGCATTTTTGTTTATTACTGCACGTCACCGCCATATGTCCATTTTCTCCGCACTTTCTGCAGAGGGTGCTCCTATCTATGTCCTCTTTGCAGTCCTTAGCTATGTGATTGTACTTCCAGCATTTAAAACATCGCTTTGGAGAGTCACTCTCTCGTACTCTGCAGGAAACCCACCCAATGCGTATCCGCTGCACCTTTAGTACCTTAACTGCGTCTTCTGCCGGTAGACTGACATAAGCCGTTTGCGTACCTTGATATCCCGTTTTGAGGTTTCCTATCGATCCCTCGTCGGGCCGTCGTATTTCGCACTGCGCATGTAGTGCGTCACATACTTCTGCTTTGGTGGTGACTTCATCAAGATCCCTCAGCTGAATAACGATGGAGTGGGTTTTCACCGAGACTTTGGCAGAGTCGCCTAGCACGTTCTCCACTGCTGTTTGGTATGAACTAGTGTTCTGTTCCGGTTCACGCTTAAGCTCCAGTAAAAGGTCGTTTTTCGCGGTACGCCGAATTGCTTTTACATTTTCTCCAAGAGACTTAAGCGCATCATCGCTTTTAATTTTCCGTAGAATTTCAGCGTACGTCTGATTCTCATTCGCGGAAATAATCAAAGCATCTGGTCTAGCTTTTACCTGCTTGGGCTTTGTCTTGGGATTCTTTTTCGGGCCAACTTTTTCCCACTTCTGTTTCATTTTTGGCGGTGGCCTGCTTTCTTTTCTGCCATCGGCTGGTGCCGCTGTATCTCCAACCTTTGTTGGAATTTCTACGGCGACAGTTCCAGGTATGATAGGCTCCTTAGCTTCTTGGCTTAGGGTTTGCTTCCTGTTGTTTGCAGACAAAACTGCTGCATATGTGCGTTTTTTCTGCGGGGTCTCTATATCAGAGTCCGGTCTTCTTTTTTGAGGTCCGACGGTTTGGAGCCATGGTGACGTTTGAGAGGAGTTATTGCGTCTAATAACCTCTTTAGCGACATCATCATGCTGTTCAATGGCGGTGAGCTCGTAGAGTGCTTTAATGCAATCAATTGCATCTCGCATTGGCTGATGGATTGAGCGCCTTTTCCCATCCTCAAGCATATCCACCAGCTTCCTAATCTGAGACCCGAGCCTGCAGAAAGACGTTGTTTCTGGCTTGTCAGATTTTCCAGCCCCTGTTGGTGTTTTGGTTATTTCGGTGGTTTCGCAGGTTTCCTTGTTTTGCCGGGACTTTACCGGAGATCTTATCACCTTTGCCTTCTTTTCGAAGGGGTCGCTTGTGAAAGTGCCACCTCTTGCGTCGTTAGTTGGTGTTTTTCTTGTAGCTGTATCTGCTGCAGCAGCCAAGTGTGCCACCGCTACAGCATTGCGGTCATTGGATGACGACGACTGGGAGCCCGCTTGCTCACTCCCTAAAGCCGCCGGTACTGGGGATCCGACTCCCTGCACCGTAG